>CM029600.1:94794266-95294266 GCA_017311375.1 Mytilus coruscus | reverse complement strand
GAGAGTGATCAGATAATGTTTTGAAGATGTGATATTATCTACATAGACGCTAGCGCTTCTTTTGGCCCGGGCGCTTAATTTTCGGAATTTTTTTCATTACCGTATAGGTTACAAGAGCGCAATTATTTGTTTACATTTTACCGGCAAGTTTTTTACCCCAAGATGGTACTCAGAATAGAATCCTATACGGCTTCTGATTGGATGATACAGGATTGGAATTACATTTAATCGAAGGCTTATCCAATTAGGTTTAAAAATTGCAGAAAATCATATTCACATTTTACGAAGTATAGAAAATATCTTCCATTTCTGCACGTCGGAGCCATTAAAAATATGCCTTTTTCATTAAGCGAAAAAAATAGACGATCTTTTTCAACTGCATTTTAAGTCAATTTGAGCCGCATGACCCTATATATTTTTTTGGTTGTAATGCAACACTGGCATTTCTAGTAACAGGAACTGCTACCCGTTTTCCCCTAGTTTGTGTAGTCTTCGAGAAAAAAAATACGGAACACCAGTGGTACCCTATGGAAAATGCATTACGAATAATTGCGCTCTTGTAACCTATAGAAAATGACATTTTTTTAATAAGGCTTTGAAAATATCAAAATAGTCATTTTGCTCGGAAAAATGTGAAACAGTAAGAAATGGGGTCAAATGGACTTTTCATCAACGTGATTTCAAGCTATAGTCTGTTTCCTATTTGTATTTATTTCTATATCTAAATCTTGGGTGGGCTCGAATGTCGACAAAGTTTGAAGATAATAGAACGTTTTTTGATATCTACTGTTTTATTGGGAAAAGCATGTATTTATCTTAAATTTGAAGATAAATTTTGGTTTTAATCATAATGACTGTGACTCAGTTGCTATTCTAGCAAAAAGCTAATTTGGTGAAAATTGGCCAAAAGGGTCCCTAAGCAAACACCAACGATTTAGTTAAATTGCAAAGTAGAAAAATAATCTTGGCATTGAATATTGTAGTCCAAGAATAGTTTCGCTTGCCAAAGTAGTAATATTATCATATTTTCAAAATTTGGAAAACTATAGTCTGTTTCAAAACGTGTTTTTTCAAGAAATGGTTTCATTTAAAGCCATTCTTCAAAATTCGATGTAGCTTTTCCGTATCAGAACGGTTTTGTTGACAATATGATCAGTTCTGGATGACCTTTGAAAAATTAGGCAAATAAATAAACATTATCTTCATGTCTTTTGAACAGTACCGTATTGGGTGAAAAATCAGTTCCAATTTTGGCCTGATCTGCGGGCAAAACCTAATTCTCCAAATTCAGAGAGTGATCAGATAATGTTTTGAAGATGTGATATTATCTACATAGACGCTAGCGCTTCTTTTGGCCCGGGCGCTTAATTTTCGGAATTTTTTCATTACCGTATAGGTTACAAGAGCGCAATTATTTGTTTACATTTTACCGGCAAGTTTTTACCCCAAGATGGTACTCAGAATAGAATCCTATACGGCTTCTGATTGGATGATACAGGATTGGAATTACATTTAATCGAAAGCTTATCCAATTAGGTTTAAAATTGCAGAAAATCATATTCACATTTTACGAAGTATAGAAAATATCTTCCATTTCTGCACGTCGGAGCCATTAAAATATGCTTTTTCATTAAGCGAAAAAATAGACGATCTTTTCAACTGCATTTTAAGTCAATTTGAGCCGCATGACCCTATATATTTTTTTGGTTGTAATGCAACACTGGCATTTCTAGTAACGGGAACTGCTACCCGTTTTCCCTAGTTTGTGTAGTCTTCGAGAAAAAAATACGGAACACCAGTGGTACCCTATGGAAAATGCATTACGAATAATTGCGCTCTTGTAACCTATAGAAAATGACATTTTTTTAATAAGGCTTTGAAAATATCAAAATAGTCATTTTGCTCGGAAAAATGTGAAACAGTAAGAAATGGGGTCAAATGGACTTTTCATCAACGTGAATTCAAGCTATAGTCTGTTTCCTATTTGTATTTATTTCTATATCTAAATCTAGGGTGGGCTCGAATGTCGACAAAGTTTGAAGAGAATAGAACGTTTTGTGATATCTACTGTTTTTATTGGGAAAAGCATGTATTTATTTTAAATTTGAAGATAAATTTTGGTTTTAATCATAATGACTGTGACTCAGTTGCTATTCTAGCAAAAAGCTAATTTGGTGAAAATTGGCCAAAAGGGTCCCTAAGCAAACACCAACGATTTAGTTAAATTGCAAAGTAGAAAAAATAATCTTGGCATTGAATATTGTAGTCCAAAAATAGTTTCGCTTGCCAAAGTAGTAATATTATCATATTTTCAAAATTTGGAAAAACTATAGTCTGTTTCAAAAACGTGTTTTTTTCAAGAAATGGTTTCATTTAAAGCCATTCTTCAAAATTCGATGTAGCTTTTCCGTATCAGAACGGTTTTGTTGACAATATGATCAGTTCTGGATGACCTTTGAAAATTAGGCAAATAAATAAACATTATCTTCATGTGTTTTGAACAGTACCGTATTTGGTGAAAAATCAGTTCCAATTTTGGCCTGATCTGCGGGCAAAACCTAATTCTCCAAATTCAGAGAGTGATCAGATAATGTTTTGAAGATGTGATATTATCTACATAGACGCTAGCGCTTCTTTGGCCCGGGCGCTTAATTTTCGGAATTTTTTCATTACCGTATAGGTTACAAGAGCGCAATTATTTGTTTACATTTTACCGGCAAGTTTTTACCCCAAGATGGTACTCAGAATAGAATCCTATACGGCTTCTGATTGGATGATACAGGATTGGAATTACATTTAATCGAAAGCTTATCCAATTAGGTTTAAAAATTGCAGAAAATCATATTCACATTTTACGAAGTATAGAAAATATCTTCCATTTCTGCACGTCGGAGCCATTAAAATATGCCTTTTCATTAAGCGAAAAAATAGACGATCTTTTCAACTGCATTTTAAGTCAATTTGAGCCGCATGACCCTATATATTTTTTGGTTGTAATGCAACACTGGCATTTCTAGTAACAGGAACTGCTACCCGTTTTCCCTAGTTTGTGTAGTCTTCGTGAAAAAAAATACGGAACACCAGTGGTACCCTATGGAAAATGCATTACGAATAATTGCGCTCTTGTAACCTATAGAAAATGACATTTTTTTTAATAAGGCTTTGAAAATATCAAAATAGTCATTTTGCTCGGAAAAATGTGAAACAGTAAGAAATGGGGTCAAATGGACTTTTCATCAACGTGAATTCAAGCTATAGTCTGTTTCCTATTTGTATTTATTTCTATATCTAAATCTAGGGTGGGCTCGAATGTCGACAAAGTTTGAAGAGAATAGAACGTTTTGTGATATCTACTGTTTTTATTGGGAAAAGCATGTATTTATTTTAAATTTGAAGATAAATTTTGGTTTTAATCATAATGACCGTGACTCAGTTGCTATTCTAGCAAAAAGCTAATTTGGTGAAAATTGGCCAAAAGGGTCCCTAAGCAACCACCAACGATTTAGTTAAATTGCAAAGTAGAAAAATAATCTTGGCATTGAATATTGTAGTCCAAAAATAGTTTCGCTTGCCAAAGTAGTAATATTATCATATTTTCAAAATTTGGAAAACTATAGTCTGTTTCAAAACGTGTTTTTTCAAGAAATGGTTTCATTTAAAGCCATTCTTCAAAATTCGATGTAGCTTTTCCGTATCAGAACGGTTTTGTTGACAATATGATCAGTTCTGGATGACCTTTGAAAAATTAGGCAAATAAATAAACATTATCTTCATGTGTTTTTGAACAGTACCGTATTTGGTGAAAAAATCAGTTCCAATTTTTGGCCTGATCTGCGGGCAAAACCTAATTCTCCAAATTCAGAGAGTGATCAGATAATGTTTTGAAGATGTGATATTATCTACATAGACGCTAGCGCTTCTTTTGGCCCGGCGCTTAATTTTCGGAATTTTTTCATTACCGTATAGGTTACAAGAGCGCAATTATTTGTTTACATTTTACCGGCAAGTTTTTACCCCAAGATGGTACTCAGAATAGAATCCTATACGGCTTCTGATTGGATGATACAGGATTGGAATTACATTTAATCGAAAGCTTATCCAATTAGGTTTAAAATTGCAGAAAATCATATTCACATTTTACGAAGTATAGAAAATATCTTCCATTTCTGCACGTCGGAGCCATTAAAATATGCCTTTTCATTAAGCGAAAAAATAGACGATCTTTTGAACTGCATTTTAAGTCAATTTGAGCCGCATGACCCTATATATTTTTTTTGGTTGTAATGCAACACTGGCATTTCTAGTAACGGGAACTGCTACCCGTTTTTCCCTAGTTTGTGTAGTCTTCGAGAAAAAAAATACGGAACACCAGTGGTACCCTATGGAAAATGCATTACGAATAATTGCGCTCTTGTAACCTATAGAAAATGACATTTTTTTAATAAGGCTTTGAAAATATCAAAATAGTCATTTTGCTCGGAAAAATGTGAAACAGTAAGAAATGGGGTCAAATGGACTTTTCATCAACGTGAATTCAAGCTATAGTCTGTTTCCTATTTGTATTTATTTCTATATCTAAATCTAGGGTGGGCTCGAATGTCGACAAAGTTTGAAGAGAATAGAACGTTTTGTGATATCTACTGTTTTATTGGGAAAAGCATGTATTTATCTTAAATTTGAAGATAAATTTTAGTTTTAATCATAATGACCGTGACTCAGTTGCTATTCTAGCAAAAGCTAATTTAGTGAAAATTGGCCAAAAGGGTCCCTAAGCAAACACCAACGATTTAGTTAAATTGCAAAGTAGAAAAATAATCTTGGCATTGAATATTGTAGTCCAAGAATAGTTTCGCTTGCCAAAGTAGTAATATTATCATATTTTCAAAATTTGGAAAAACTATAGTCTGTTTCAAAAACGTGTTTTTTTCAAGAAATGGTTTCATTTAAAGCCATTCTTCAAAATTCGATGTAGCTTTTCCGTATCAGAACGGTTTTGTTGACAATATGATCAGTTCTGGATGACCTTTGAAAAATTAGGCAAATAAATAAACATTATCTTCATGTCTTTTTGAACAGTACCGTATTTGGTGAAAAAATCAGTTCCAATTTTTGGCCTGATCTGCGGGCAAAACCTAATCCTCCAAATTCAGAGAGTGATCAGATAATGTTTTGAAGATATGATATTATATACATAGACGCTAGCGCTTCTTTTGGCCCGGGCGCTTAATTTTCGGAATTTTTTTCATTACCGTATAGAAAAATGACATTTTTTTTAATAAGGCTTTGAAAAATATCAAAAATAGTCATTTTGCTCGGAAAAAATGTGAAACAGTAAGAAATGGGGTCAAATGGACTTTTCATCAACGTGAATTCAAGCTATGGTCTGTTTCCTATTTGTATTTATAGATATATCTAAATCTGGGGTGGGCTCGAATGTCGACAAAGTTTGAAGAGAATAGAACGTTTTTGTGATATCTACTGTTTTTATTGGGAAAAGCATGTATTTATCTGAAATTTGAAGATAAATTTTGGTTTTTAATCATAATGACCGTGACTCAGTTGCTATTCTAGCAAAAAGCTAATTTGGTGAAAATTGGCCAAAAGGGTCCCTAAGCAAACACCAACGATTTAGTTAAATTGCAAAGTAGAAAAATAATCTTGGCATTGAATATTGTAGTCCAAGAATAGTTTCGCTTGCCAAAGTAGTAATATTATCATATTTTCAAAATTTGGAAAACTATAGTCTGTTTCAAAACGTGTTTTTTCAAGAAATGGTTTCATTTAAAGCCATTCTTCAAAATTCGATGTAGCTTTTCCGTATCAGAACGGTTTTGTTGACAATATGATCAGTTCTGGATGACCTTTGAAAAATTAGGCAAATAAATAAACATTATCTTCATGTCTTTCTGAACAGTACCGTATTTGGTGAAAAATCAGTTCCAATTTTGGCCTGATCTGCGGGCAAAACCTAATTCTCCAAATTCAGAGAGTGGTCAGATAATGTTTTGAAGATGTGATATTATCTACATAGACGCTAGCGCTTCTTTTGGCCCGGCGCTTAATTTTCGGAATTTTTTCATTACCGTATAGAAAAATGACATTTTTTTTAATAAGGCTTTGAAAATATCAAAATAGTCATTTTGCTCGGAAAAATGTGAAACAGTAAGAAATGGGGTCAAATGGACTTTTCATCAACGTGAATTCAAGCTATAGTCTGTTTCCTATTTGTATTTATTTCTATATCTAAATATAGGGTGGGCTCGAATGTCGACAAAGTTTGAAGAGAATAGAACGTTTTGTGATATCTACTGTTTTTATTGGGAAAAGCATGTATTTATCTTAAATTTGAAGATAAATTTTGGTTTTAATCATAATGACCGTGACTCAGTTGCTATTCTAGCAAAAAGCTAATTTGGTGAAAATTGGCCAAAAGGGTCCCTAAGCAAACACCAACGATTTAGTTAAATTGCTAAGTAGAAAAAAATAATCTTGGCATTGAATATTGTAGTCCAAGAATAGTTTCGCTTGCCAAAGTAGTAATATTATCATATTTTCAAAATTTGGAAAAACTATAGTCTGTTTCATTTAAAGCCATTCTTCAAAATTCAATGTAGCTTTTCCGTATCAGAACGGTTTTGTTGACAATATGATCAGTTCTGGATGACCTTTGAAAAATTAGGCAAATAAATAAACATTATCTTCATGTCTTTTTGAACAGTACCGTATTTGGTGAAAAAATCAGTTCCAATTTTTGGCCTGATCTGCGGGCAAAACCTAATTCTCCAAATTCAGAGAGTGATCAGATAATGTTTTGAAGATGTGATATTATCTACATAGACGCTAGCGCTTCTTTGGCCCGGGCGCTTAATTTTCGGAATTTTTTCATTACCGTATAGGTTACAAGAGCGCAATTATTTGTTTACATTTTACCGGCAAGTTTTTTACCCCAAGATGGTACTCAGAATAGAATCCTATACGGCTTCTGATTGGATGATACAGGATTGGAATTACATTTAATCGAAAGCTTATCCAATTAGGTTTAAAATTGCAGAAAATCATATTCACATTTTACGAAGTATAGAAAATATCTTCCATTTCTGCACGTCGGAGCCATTAAAATATGCCTTTTTCATTAAGCGAAAAAATAGACGATCTTTTCAACTGCATTTTAAGTCAATTTGAGCCGCATGACCCTATATATTTTTTTGGTTGTAATGCAACACTGGCATTTCTAGTAACAGGAACTGCTACCCGTTTTTCCCTAGTTTGTGTAGTCTTCGAGAAAAAAAATACGGAACACCAGTGGTACCCTATGGAAAATGCATTACGAATAATTGCGCTCTTGTAACCTAAAGGGCGATTGAACAAATTTTGATATTTGGGTTATCTATCGTTTACCAGGGAAAACCCATTTATACTATAAATAACATGTTTCAACGTCCGTTAAAAATGCATGATACAGTACATAAGTAAGGTATTAAGATATTGCTTCATCCTAGGGTATTATATTGAATATTCCCAGCTTCATTCAATTCCTATATTGAAGTTTATTCATAAATAAATTGAAACTAATGTCAAAGATTTCATTCTTTTTTAGTGTTGTTGGAATGAATTATAACCGAATTTTCAATATCTAATTCATTTATCGCTCAACTTATATGATGGCATTTATACACTTTAAAAAAACGACATTGTTTGGGACTTTATCTACGAAGATATGATTAAAATTTGTCATGATATACAAGCTCCATGTTACAGAATACAAAACGTGCTAAATACATACTCTAATAAAAAAGGATAGTTATAATGGATGCTCTAAATGCA
Source organism: Mytilus coruscus (assembly GCA_017311375.1). NCBI lineage: Eukaryota > Metazoa > Mollusca > Bivalvia > Mytilida > Mytilidae > Mytilus > Mytilus coruscus. The sequence continues at coordinate 95,286,442 of CM029600.1, read as the reverse complement.
CAAACGTAATCCATATACACTCCTATTGACATGTTTTACCTATTGTTACCCGTTTAGTAGCGATTGACCAAAAACGCAAACGTGACAGTCATGATTATTAGTTATTTGCTAAAATACCCTAAAGTAATTCTTATGTTAGAGACCTAATACGATGTATACGGAATCAGGAAATTCCATATAGAGCGAGAGTACTTGTATACATTTACTAAATAGTGTAAAATTGGTAAAATCAATGTAGATTATCCTACCTCAATCACTAGTAGAGCTACACCAATACCAATGACGTATCCTTGGTTGTCTCTCATCATGTCAATTAATGCTACAGCACATCTCTAGAAATAAGACTTTCTTTTACATATTTAGTATATACATATTTCAACATTAGTGTGAGTGAGCAATAATTTATCTAAAGTAGACAGTGCAAATATGAGAATTATCACTCCTTCACCTAAGTTCAAGATTAAACGGTTCCATTAAGTTAAAATTGATTAATCTACATTTAAAAAAAAATAGTTATATCAAGTAATAGAAATCATCAGGAAGAGATTGTCTGTTTATTGGTTGCTTAACGTCCAGTGGCAAATATTTCAAGCATGTTCAGGACGAGTATCAGGAAGAGAAAGTAATGAATAACGGATATAATATAATTTGAGCCAGACCAGCATTAAAATAATTTTCTACAGTTAAGTGACGGGCTTTCGGCTGCAGAGCAAGCGGAAACAAGCTGGTATGAACATATTTCTGTACGAAATATGGTTTGTATGATAAAGCAGTTGTAGTAATCATTCCAATTTGACATTCATGTGACTTTGCAGTTAATGGTGGTTTCCGAGAACGTTTATTTTTGCTATTACTGCTACACGTTTTGATAAGAATTAAATGCAGTTTTGTGAACTCGTATTTATATTCTCTTACATGAATATGATACACTGATAAATTCTTATTGTTATAAATGTAATAATCTCATGTACTGAAGTAAGTTCGTTCAAGATTTGAAGAGAGAAGAAGGAAACCTTAGACCTATGTAGGATAGACAAAGTAAACAGATGCGACAAGAATGGTGTTACAAAGAAATGGAGCTATCACAAAGCAAAAACAATTACTAAATTTCTCATTTTGTTGGTGACTGGAGATGTCACCATAATTGAAAACAAATTATAATGCCGTCTTAAAAACTGACATCAAATGTAAACAAATGATTATTAACTTCTATCATTTTTTTGAATGGACATATCTCTCTAATATAAGCTACAACTGTATGTATATACCCCAATCAAACTATTGCCATCTAATAACGAATTTAACTTACTTCATAACTAGTTGACATAGATGCTACTTCTGAATTAATAATTGAAAGGATCATCAATAATCATATCTTCAGTTATGATGTATACATTTCAATTATATTATTTCATAGTATAATAAAAGATTGATTGATTGAGTGGTGTTTAACGCCACCTTCAGCACTATTGTGCTATTTCGTGGCGGTCATATTTTATTAATGGAGGATGCCAGAGGGCCCAGAGAGAACCACCGACCTTCGGTATTATAATAAAAGATGTACATCAGTAGGCTGGTAAATCATTTTGTACATTTGCTCTGTTTTACAAATTTCAATTGAAGTTTGTATTACTAAGTTTTACCTTGTTTCTATAAGTGTTACTATCAGACGGACTGTCATGACATCCTTTGATAACTGTCAGATCACCTGATTCCAGTACTTTTCTTGTTAAACCTTTACAGCAAGAAGGTGGTAAGCTGGTTGACGTAGCAGTTGCTATATTCTCATAGTCGCAACACTTCAACTGAAAAAAATGTAGGTTTAGATTACAGTATATATAATATATATCATATATCGTCCGACGTAGAGCATTAAGTTTTTGTGCAAGATTTTCAAAAACACCCCCAAATATATGACCACATTATGTGTCGACATACCGGTATCTGGGTGATAAGGATAATTTTATAATTTCAATAAATAAATGAGTAATGCCACATATTTGTAACATTTTGCCTTAAATTCTGGCAAATTGGAATCGGACGAAATATTCATTAAACTATACTATTTATTCTTACAACATATTAAAGTTATTTGATATCTGTGTAGATTGCACGTAAATTGGTGGGAAACGTTCTCAAAACTGTCACTAAAGCTTTATTCCAAAAAAAAAAATCAGATCCCAAATTTTCTTTTAAATCTATATCTGAAGTAATTGCAGTCATAAGCATCATTTTTAAGATTTATATCATTCAATGTGTCGTTCCTGATAATCTTTTAATGTTCAAATGCATAATGGTCTGAAGTTTCTGTTCGACATAGGTGCATTATCCTGAACCTAATTTTTAAACGACCGAAAAAATTTTGCGGTCGTATTTATATTGGTATCACGTCGTCGTCGTCAGCGTCGGCGTCAGCGTCGTCCTAAGACATTTTGTTTCCGGACAATAACTTCAGTTTAAGTGTATGGATCTCTATGAAATTTAAAGGTTCAATACCATAAAAGGAAGGTTGGGATTGATTTTGGGGGTGATGGTCCCAACCGTTTAGGAATTAGGGGCCAAAAAGGGGCTAAAATAAGCATTTGTCTAGTTTCAGGACAATAACTTGTGTATAAGTATTTTGATTGCTCTGAAATTGTACCACAAGGTTCAATATCACAAGTAGAATGTTGGGATTCATTCTGGGGGTAATTGTCCAAACCGTTCAGGAATTAGGGGCCAAAGGGTCTAAAACAGGCATTTTTCTAGTTTTCAGACAATATCTTGTGTTTAGGTGTATGGATGTCTTTTAATTTGTACCACATTTTACAAAAAGAAAATTTCTTCAAAATTAATTTTTTTTGGGGGGGAGGGGGGCAATTTTTTTTCTTCAAAGAAAATTCTCTTCAAATATTTTTTTGGAGGGGGTAAAAAAAAATTTTGGGGGGAAATTTTTTTTTGGGGGGGAGGGTCAATTTTCTTTTTCCTCAAGATTAAAGAAATTGTTAATTTTCCAAAGAAAAAAATTGGGGGTCACAATTTATTTTGCTAATTCTTCGTATATAGTCTGAAAACAGATTGACTAAGTATTGCGCAACAGCACAGTGTATTGCACAACAGCAAGAAATCTTCAATTGAATACTTAATTCAAATCATACAACCAATTTCAGATTCTTTGACACATTTATTCTGTGTCGGAAACCTATAATGTGTCAAATATTTAATTACAATCCAAATTCAGACCTGTATTAAGCTTGAATATTGTATCCATTTTTGCCCCAACTGTTCAGGGTTGGACCTCTGCGGTCGTATCCAGCTGCGCTCGGCGAAGCAGTTTATTAAAGTTCAATTAATACCTAACAACTTTAAAAATGTTTTTTTGTGTGCCCGACAGGGTTCACCAGACCTTTATCACATGTTATGATTCATTTCTCAGAGTAAACTATTCGTGCTCCTGTTGTCTTACTTAAAAAAACCAGCATAAATCAATCTGATAACGACATCGTCGGAATAGGTCGTTTTAACGTCCACAGGGATGTTTATTTGTTGGAATAGGTCGTTTTAACGTCCACAGGCATGTTTATTTGTTGGAATAGGTCGTTTTAACATCCACAGGCATGTTTATTTGTTGGAATAGGTCGTTTTAACGTCCACAAGCATGTTTATTTGTTTGTTGTTTTAACGTCCACAAGCATGTTTATTTGTTTGTTGTTTGTTTTTGTTTCAATTACATTTTTTGTATGAATAAATTATTGTATTACATTGTACATTAAAACTGTTGTATACTTACGCTGATAAAAACAGCATCAATTAACCTACTAACAATGTCGTTGGCGTCGATCTTTGTGATGTCTGCCGGCATTTTATACTTCTGTGTCAATTTTGAGAACCCTTCAGTAACTGTTTTATCCAACTGAAAATATACATATGCATTTCTTTATGAATAAATCTGAGCATAAAGCAATCTATATTCTATCTGCATGGTAACAAAACAATCTCTTTTTCTGTAGATGAATAAAAAGAATATTTTAAAAAACATAAATGAGACAGCAACCCAAAAACACATTCATCTCAAGATGTACAGTAAACTATTGCACACTGATAATAAATCACTATACCGCTTATTTCAAGAAGGTATAACTTTTACTTGCTGAGAAAATTTCCTACAAGTGCACGACATTTTACTTGAATACGTTTTTGGCAGTGAGGAAGTGGAACATCGAAAGAATTGTAAACGTGTCACACGGACGATCAAATGTACATCGCCTCCTTTCGGAGTATGAAAAAGTAAATAAATCTAGAGGTGAACATGCAATCTTCAACAATAGACAAGTATATTTACAATATGACAGACCATGAGTCTAGGAAAATAATGAAAAATAAATTTTACGACACCTAACCTTGCAGGAACTTTTTTGGTAGAACAAAACAAGGGGCAGGCTTTTGGTGCCCCATTCCCTTAAAAATCTTACGGTGCTGTATAATATGAAGTAAATTCATTTGCATTTACATTTGTTCGTGTAAATGGAAACTTTAAATTCAAAAGTTTCTTAGATGCATATCAATAGACTTTGTTGATGTTCTTTTCATGGATCTCTCCTGACTAGCTGTAAAATCAGCTTGTCCCATACTGTCCTTATCGCTTGCTATATTTAAATAGAAATTGTAATATATATGGGGACACTGTTTTTGTTTTACTTTTTGTCATTATAACTATTTTCCAGAATGGTTTTTAGTAAAGTTTTCGCAGAGAACGTGCAAAAAATTGAAGAATTCATAATCTCAATGTTTGCACGGGAGGCAGTTATTTTTTGCCATTACATTCGCCACTTGATGCTACCATAACCACATAACCCCAAAGCAAATTTCATTATTCGTTTTATGTATGGCCGGCAAAATAGCATAATAGAATAGAAAGGCTATTAATCCGGCTTTCCGGAAGAATAGCAACTGCCTAAATTTGACATAGACTATCATAGATCTAAATACCAAATTCCGTAAATGACAAAAAAAAAAAAAAAAAATAAAGAAACAAAATCTAACTACTGCCGGTCTTGATGTACCTAACTTTGGACAGGCACGAAGTCACTTTTGACAAAACTATAGTATTGGTGTATTTTTTCGCATATTCTAACCTTTTTTCCTCATTTCATACGAATGTGCCTGTTTTTCACCACTGCCTGTGACTATGCCTCAAATCCCCCTCTATGCGAAGGTATTTGCCATTTTGGATATTCCATTTTTACCCTCGCGAGCCTCTTCCCGCCAAAATTATTCGGAACCTTTCTCACCTTATCCCGATTATTAAGGCAACATGATTAAGCAATATTGATTGATAGAGGTAATCCGAAAACTGTAATGTCAGACAACATGACTGCACGGCACCAATCTCGTAATCGTATATTGAAAAATGCGTTGTGTATATAGTGGAAAAATACGTCTATACAAATGAACGTTACGATTTAATGATGGAATGACAATGACGTTTACACATAGATACCATGACGTTACATAAAAACAGCGCCAACGCGTATAAGTACATGTATAATTCCCGCGGTACTATGATAGCCTCTACTTATCCTCAAAATTATGCATAAGCATGTTAATGGATTACAGCTTCCTAGTAAAAAAAAAGATTTCCCTTCACCTGTACAGAGAGTTTCAATCAAAATCTATTCGGTGTAATAATACAGATATATCATGTTATGGAGGGGTATTTGCGAAAAATACCAGTCTTGGGACCAAATTTCCCTTGACTGGTATTTTTCGCAAATACCCCTCCATAACATGATATCTCTGTTCAAAAGTTTAAACATCTGTTGTAGGTTGATTTTTGTTCAGAGAGTATATTCAATCATAGCTGTTAAACATTTAGTTTAACCAAGATTAAAGCAATTGTTAGCTATTATACAAGGTTATTACCGAACCTAGAGGCATCTTAGTTAACTTTTCCCACACATCGAAACTTGCATTCAAAATTTGTACACACTAAAAAACAGAATTTCTTAAAATAAACAAATTAATACTTTAGAATATCAATTTATTTTAGTATGGAGAGTTGTCTCATTGGCACTCACACCACATCTTCCTATATCTATTTACAACACAATACATATACAGTTCTGTACTTAATTGATCCACAGTTGCATGCTGGTTAAATACACAATTATATGCAATGCATTTTCAAAAATAAAAACTGAACGCTTGCAGATGTGCTTTTATATATGTGCTTTTTATGGTTTTACTTACTGTTCCAGAGAATAGAAGTGCCATGATAACTATCTCAGCTGTGGTAATAATTATCACTAACACTGCATACTGAAAATAAAAAAAAAAAAACACGTTATTTGTGCGGCTGAAGCGCTTTTCTGGATTTACTTAAAAGGGAACGTTCAAGCTCAAACATTTGGAAGCCAAGGATCTATAAATATTTAAATACTTCCGGAGCTACATGACCAAAAGGTACATAAAAGGAATAGCAAAATACAGCTAAGGTCAACTTTGCCTGAGTAAGCATATAACCCTGAGTATCTAAATTTCTAAATTTATGAAGGTAGAGTTAGGGAAAGGTTTTTTTTTTATTAAGCATGTCAGTACCAAAGCACTGACTACTACGCTATTGATCCCACGGGGACTAAGAGTCCACCAGCAGCTATATTGATCAAGCGCTAGTAAATGAAAGTACAATTTATAAATTTGGTACGTACGAAGAAGTTATATACTTTTACATTCATCGGGAAACCTTAAACCCAAATATTTCAAAAGCATTGATGTAATTTAAAAACTAAAATACTCGAGGGACAATATGAGCGAATGAAACCCAAAAGAAGATAACCAAATTCACCAGAGATCTAACCAAATTTACCAGAGATCAACTTTACCTGAGGGAGTTGGAATCTTTTTTGTTTCTTATTTTCTATTTTTTAGCGGAGAATTTCAAAAGGTATATTATAAATCCTGTCAGTAACGAAGCATTTACGACTAAGCTGATGATACCCTAGGGGACTAGCAGTCCAACAGAAGCGGTTACGACATAGCGCTAGTAAAGGAAAATAAATAATTTATGAAGTTGGTACATCCGAAGCGCCTTTCTAGATTTAATTTTATCAGGACAGAGGCGGATTTAGAGGGTTTTTCAGGGGGCCCGGGCCCCCCCTTTTGGGGAAAAAATTTGGTTGATTATATAGGAAATCACTGAAGCATGACTGGAGCGGGCCCCCTCTTAGGCAGTCAGTGGGCCCCCACTTATGAAAATTTCTGGATCCGCTACTGCAGGAACGCTCGAACCCAAAATTTAAAAGCCCCGGATGAATATTGAATAATTTAGGAGCAATAATGGACTGGTTACAACCAAAAGGAACCTATAATAAAATACCTAAATAAATACATCTTTACTACCATATTTTCACTCAATTGTGTTTTCAAGTACATTAAAAAATTTGAAAATTCATTCAAGATGTATCATGACTTTCTTAACAGTTTATACTACAAATAATTGCTATTAATATGACACAAATGTTACTGATTGTCAATGAAAGTTAAGCATCCAAAGATAAACACATGGATAAAACGATTAAAACAAGCTACCTACCATCTATGATTTTGCAACCGTCAATAAAAATAGTTAAAAAAAGATGTGAGTATACGTTAATGTGACAGAAAGCCAACGACACAATAACAAAAAGACACCAAGAGATGTTAACGTACGGTCTTCTATAAACAAACAGGTGTCTAGAAAATATGCCAAGCTCTAAAATGTCCCTTGTCGAAAAAGGTTGTGAATAAATTTACCAAAGACCTTAGTGATTGATGAAAAAACCCTTTATAAAATGTGTGCGTTAAAAGCTTTCTTGTCTTGATCTACCTCCATTAGACATATACTAATTCCATATTTACTAGTTTTTTTGTTTTATTTTTTTTTTTACCTCAATCCTTTTTCATTACGATTGATGGACTAACATAATGTACATAAAACATACAATAAAAGTCAGTATATGAACATTTGACTATAATAATGGTATTATAGATAACAACAACACAAGACGTAGTACAAACACATGATGATATACTTTAAAGTGAGTCGGCACTTATAAATACATACTAAAATAACAAACGTATGGCATTGATTTCTGTAGTAATCTGGAATTCAATAAACTATCAGAAACATACCAATATCAGCATAAATCGTACACTGCAACATGCTCCACATGTACCAAATATCCCAATCAGAAAAATCACTACTCCAAGAACAATAATTCCAGTGGCAACATTTCCTAATCCCGGGATCTGTTGGACAAAGCTCCCAAGAACATCAAGGAATTCCGATCCAGCCTTCAACAGTCCACCTACTACAATCAGAGCTAAACCAACAATCTACAAAATAAATCTAAATACAGCGCACATAGGACTTTAAATATAGTCCACTGAATCGTCTGTCACAGTTTATGTGTGGAAATACTTGGATTCCTAGAAATGAAATTCATAGTATATAAACAAATAATTGAATGTCGGTTTTCGACTTAATACGTGTACAAACATGTCAGTTGTTAATATGACTTTCTTTTGGTATTAAAACTGATATTTTGACAAATATCAAATTTATTAAAACGGACACCCTACAATACTGTATACTGTACTTTCGGAATATGTTTTCAGAGAGATATTGATTGACTGGTCGAGTGTTACTTGTTTATAGTCCAGTGGCAAATATGTCATGTATATTCAGAACGAGTCAGAGCAATAGTAACATTACACAATTATGTATTTTTTTTTATCCTTTGAAAGACCAACAATACCAAAATCGAATCTTTTGCATTTTTATCATTGCAATATACATATTCTATCCTCATAACAATGAAATATTTATGTATATATAAAAGTTGCACGTCTACAAAGGGATCGCAATTATTTACATACCTAACCGATTCTTAAAACCATATTAAAAACGAATTTATCTTTGTCTTAATTTGTTTATATATCGTAGCATTTCGACTTATTAGTTTAAGATGTCGCCTTGGTATCTTTATAGTTTCTTTTATATATATTTAAATAGGCCATTATTTCTCATTATAATTCAATTTTGAATTTCGAAACGAGCATATATATTGGAAATTTAGTTCGCAGAAAAACAACTTAACTGTTTGTTTTGGTAGTTAAATAATAACACTACGGAACGTGTTTTGTGATTTTATTCTTTACAAAATCACTCATAAAAATCTAGGTAAATTGTTATTATCAAGATAATCTAGTTTTAGTAAATAGCAAAACATTTATAGATTTTTGTGAAGTTGTTTACCCCAAGCAGCATCAAAAAGAGAAAGATTTTAAATATATCGGATATACACCAAAAGACGTCTATATTCTTATAAACAGTTAATAGCAATGATTTCCGAAACAATAAGAAGTGGGTTAACTTTGTACAAACATTTATATTGGGATCTTTCGTAAATATGGTGTTTGCATAAAAAAATCTCGAATGTCAATTCACTCACAGCTTATTTTCATGGTGATTGTAAACTTGCTTTAAAGTTTTGTCGTTTTGCCATTTTTGGAGAATATATGGTGACCATTTTTTACTATTTTGGTTTGTTGTTGTTTTTTCAATTGAAAGTAATACATTTTCCAAAAAAAAATATTGATTTATGTGGTAAGAAACTCGGAGCTTAATGCCACCAAACTAACCATCAGATTTGAGTCGTTAAGTTAGCAAAGAAAGAGATAATAAAAGAACGAAAATTAAAAGAAAGAAAGAATAGTTACGTCAAAGTAAAATTCCAGTTAATGTTTTAAGTGCACAACTTCTATATGATATTTTAAGTGAGAAAGCCAAAAATTCAAACTGATTTTAAAACAGCAAAAGATAGACGAAATATTGTCATCTAATTGGGCTGAATTTGATTACCAAACAAGAAATTTGAAACCCTACAATTTTACTGTTGTTATTAAAAAGCTTAATTCATATATATATGAAAAAAATAAGAATTTTGTACTTAAAAGAAATAAGAAATTTTTATCTTATTCAAACAAAGAGTAGGATGACAATGCAAAATCATTGTATTGTCCTGCAGTATAGCTGGTGTGTCAGGGAAATATTAATCAATCAGAGGCTTCAGAGGAAGTCTTTGAGAAAAAAAATTACTTCTCCGGATTTTCATATGTATGAAACTTCAATGTGCATGGTTGGTATATTTAAGAACGAGAGTTTAAATGCTATAAAAAGCTCAATTTGAATTTTGAAAATATTTTAGTTTTTCAAAAGATATCTATAATTTTCTGTTTTCTCATTTGAAAAATCGCACTGTTTATTATGAAGCTCGTGTACCTAGACAACATTTTATTAATGTCCTATCACTTTATTAAAGACGTGATAAGAGAGATGGTGCGATTAAAAGTTGATATTTTGCAAATTAAAATTTCTTACCACAAAAATAAGATTGAATATTACTAAAAATAATCGAGCTAAATTCTGTCCACAGCTATATTCAGCCATATCTCCAACATATATTACACCTAATTTTCAGTTCGAATGAATTTGTCATTTGTAAGTTCCTGGTTACGAAATGCTCGTATAATGAAATATCTTGTTTTAGGTACAATCTTTGTTTTAAGAGTAGCAACCATGTTATTTAATGCGTCGTATCGATAGGAAATTATCTTATGTAAACTAACGGAAGGATGGTATTGTTCTATGGACTGGAAGGCTTTTATCAGTAGTAAATACACATGACAAGCTCTTTCACCTTCGCTATTTACAATACATTTTTCAGATTACCACAATTTGACAAGTCTTTTGTGGAAGAAAGTTTGCATGCTGAAAACTTAACCCTACGTGTATCAAATAAAGTAGGAGACGTCGTCAAACTATAAAACTGCCCGCTGGTATATTTGTGTGAGGCATAGAAGCAATTAATTTATACTGATGTGGGTGATCAATATTTCTTGGAATTGGTGGTACAAGCAGATAAAAAAAAATAAAATCTAATTTTTTTCCCAAACTAATGAGCCGAATTTCACCGCAATATAATGCACATCAACATATTATACACAACAACTGTTTTAAATTTCATTGGCATCCTACCTATACTTTTGGAGTTTTGCGTTTACAAAAAGATTTTGATGGACGGATAGACGGACAGACGAACAGACGAACAGACGGACTACGTGAGAACTATATGGCTCCCGCATCCACTTTATTTGACGACTTTTCCCTGCTTGTATAGTATAATTCTTCACGTTAAGTTATGATTTACTTTGTTTTGGTACTAGGACTCCATTCATCCCTTTCTACAATTTCAACCAGATGTCTCTTGTTATAGTCATTTTTCTAACTTGGCATTAATATTTTTTTTTTATTAATTTAGTGTATTCATTTTCAAATTTGTCTTGACTATTTAACGACAGTCATGTATAGTTTTTTCACGGACATATAATTCTACAAGTTAACATCATTCATGCAATATCATTTATTTTACTGATACTAGATCGTAACCCACACAAGCGCGAGCATCAGAGACATAAGGTACAATTAAATTGTATTATATCTCTGCAGTTACGGTTTATTTACTCTGCGATAACTTTTCGTATATGTACATCTACATTTTCCTCCTTCGACCTGTTTGTTTATTGAAATTGTTGAAATTGTTATGAATGTTAACATCATTAGGTTTTATGTCGATTTCTCGTTTGTTTCACATTTTGTCATGACAGCTATAGCTGGGTATTGTATGGGTTTTTCTTATTGTCAAGGCCGTACTGTTACCTATAGTTACCTATAGCTGGGTATTGTATGGGTTTTTCTCATTGTCAAGGCCGTACTGTTACCTATAGTTACCTATGTCATGTCTGCTATAGCTGGGTATTGTATGGGTTTTTCTCATTGTCAAGGCCGTACTGTTACCTATAGTTACCTATGTCCTGTCTGCTATAGCTGGGTATTGTATGGGTTTTTCTCATTGTCAAGGCCGTACTGTTACCTATAGTTACCTATGTCCTGTCTGCTATAGCTGGGTATTGTATGGGTTTTTCTCATTGTCAAGGCCGTACTGTTACCTATAGTTACCTATGTCATGTCTGCTATAGCTGGGTATTGTATGGGTTTTTCTCATTGTCAAGGCCGTACTGTTACCTATAGTTACCTATGTCATGTCTGCTATAGCTGGGTATTGTATGGGTTTTTCTCATTGTAAAGGCCGTACTGTTACCTATAGTTACCTATGTCATGCCAGCTATAGCTGGGTATTGTATGGGTTTTTCTCATTGTAAAGGCCGTACTGTTACCTATAGTTACCTATGTCATGCCAGCTATAGCTGGGTATTGTATGGGTTTTTCTCATTGTAAAGGCCGTACTGTTACCTATAGTTACCTATGTCATGCCTGCTATAGCTGGGTATTGTATGGGTTTTTCTCATTGTAAAGGCCGTACTGTTACCTATAGTTACCTATGTCATGCCAGCTATAGCTGGGTATTGTATGGGTTTTTCTCATTGTCAAGGCCGTACTGTTACCTATAGTTACCTATGTCATGCCAGCTATAGCGGGGTATTGTATGGGTTTTTCTCATTGTCAAGGCCGTACTGTTACCTATAGTTACCTATAGTTGCTTACATCCACGTCATTTGATCTGACGGACTCAGAACGGTCGTTAAATATATGTATAATATGTGAATTTAAATAATTTGTTAGTCAATGTATACTTTTTTACGTACAAATGTAGCAGTGAACGTTTCGGAATTATTTATTATTTATTTATAAAATCAAGACCAATTTTAAGTCAAAATGCAGATCAAAATGTAACAGCCACATCTGATATCATTCATTAACATCTACCCTAGTGGGCAATGATTAATGACATGTACATAACATATATTTTAAATCACTACAGCCTACGGGCATACAAATTGTAATTGTACATTACAATTATTACTAAAATATAATACAAAGCAATTACAAATATAATTTCAATATATCAGTGTTTTGAAAGGTACAATTGAACCCCTCTACATATGATACAAATTTTTTTTTTATATTTTGAAACTTTTGTTTTGATATGGTATTCGAACGTATTCATTTATTCATTTCATTCCCGTACAGATGAAACAATATACATGTCAAAGAATATATTTAAAGGAAAATGTACACAATATGTGTTTTCTTCTATAACTTAAACTTCATTTTCATTAAAACAGTATTCGAAGTCCCGTTAACGTAAACATCTCTCTGTAACTAGACCTATATGAGAGCTCAAATCATCCAGTAGTAGCGATTGCGTTTTCTTTTAATTTTTCTTGTAAGAAATGATACACGCATGCAATATCTATATTAAATATTTGATTATTTCATAAAAGCAGAAATGTTTCAAAATATAACTTTCTCACACTCCTATTTTTTTTCATTCTATAAAGCATGATTTGTCCCCAATCAATAATTGGATGTCACCTGTCATTAAAGCAGAATCGATTACTTGTAATGAAGTCACCCAAAATATTACACTTACATGACTAATTATACATTCCTCACTAATTTCTTAAATACTTAATATTTTAATAAAGATATTTAATATTAACGTGCTCATTCGCAGCTAGACTTTCGAGGAATAAACATATAGTTTTGTGACAGTGTTAAGAAGCCAACTTCAAGATGAATTTGTTGGGGAAATTCGGAATGGTGTTTCTTATAACTATTAATATAGTATTTGTGGTAAGATTTTAGTTAATGATTATAAGCTATGTTAATATATTAGGTAATAAAAGATATAATCCTTTATAAAGTGCAACTATTTTATTTACATTAAAAAATCTACAATGTTGGAAAAATTAATGAAGTAGCTTAAGAAAAAACTTCAAAAACCCATCATAATGTTAAAAGTCGTATGTTGTTTAGATAAATAAATGCAAAAGATCGCGTATTTTTTTTCTTCAAATTTGTGTAGAGATTACGGGATATGTGACAACCTTGTTGCATGACCCCCGCAGGTTCACAGCGTTATTCAAAATAGAAAGTTTACAAAACTTTGAACTGTTCGAAATACTAAGGATTTTCTAAACCTTAAATAGATTACCTTATCTGTATTAGCAAGACCTTTCGATATTTTGGATTCTCAATACTGCTCAACGTACTTATTTGGCCTTTGAACTTTTTTTATTCGAACCTCACTGACATTTCTTTTGTAGAACAAACGCGTGTCTGGCGTACAAATTATAAGCCTGGAATTTTTTATGAGTTTTTTTAACTATGAATTTAAAAAAATACGTTTTAGATTTTTGGAATAGCTATGATGGCGGCAGGTATTGCAATCCAAGCGAAAGGAGGCGAATATTTACAATCTTATCTCCCTTTGCTAGACAATATAGAAATAGGAAATACCCGGATGGGATTCTTACTTCGAGCAGTAGCCGGAATCGTCATAGCAACCGGGATCTTTTCCATAGTTGTGTCTCTGATGGGTATTGTTGGAGCTTGTAAAAGACTGGTAGTTTTGCTGATCATTGTAAGTGTTATCAAATCTTATTGCATGCAGTTGTTAGTAAATGTATACATTCATCGTCAGTGGGTTATCATAATAATAATAATAATAATGTCAAACAAATGTAAAATATTTAAGTGAAATAATAAGTACTATAAGAAAAAGACAACCATAATTCGTCTATATAAAAGATTGTCTATAGCTAAAATGAGGCGACAATTTATAAAAAGTTTGGGGGATGGCATTAATTGTTTAAATGATTAAATTCAACTTATAAAAAGAATGGAAAGTTATATAAAAAAATAAAAGATTATCATATTTCATGTTTCTAGACAAAAATGTAAAGATTAAACTAAATCAATGTTATCTTATTCTTAGAATGAAAATTTGAGTTTGTTACGCGTTCTATACTCGTGTCTATATATACATATTTCGTTTCAGTATGGCGTGATTATAATAGTTCTATTAGTTTTGGAAGTTACCGTTCTGGGAGTTTCTTTCCAAATAAAACAAGAAGTAAGTACATGTATAAATGAAAAATATTATTTTCTTCGAACGTAACAAATTTCAGAATACCGACAGAATAATTGTTAAAAAAAAACTGAGTGATTCAGACATTTAGTATACATATGTATCGCAAATGTTTTGGAATTTTTTATGCGATGAATACATTGTAAAAAATAATAAAGCATCGAAACACATACGATCTTTAATTTTAATGTTTGCTGTTTGTATAATTCTTTTTAATACACGTGTTGTGTGGGGTTTTATAAGCCTTGTTCAAGTACTGTCATCTGGAATCCGATAAGCGACTAGTATTTGAAACTAATGTCATAATTTATTTTTACAGTTCCAAGGAAACTTGAGACAGAAGATGTTACAGTTGATTCAAAACTATGAAGGCGATTTCGGAAGTATTCTCACAACCGCTTGGAATTTCCTCTTTCTCACAGTAAGTTGTTACTTACGTTATTTGTTGACAAAAGTTGTATGTGTTTTCACTCCGTTTAAGACACCAATAATAGACTATCTAGTGATAGCCTTCACTGCAGTTATTTCTAATTGAAAACCACTAATCATGAATTATCCATTGCTCCGTCGTTTTTTAATTTGATTTTTTTTTCTAATCTGCATTTCTGTTTTCTAAAACATTCTTTTCCCGATTTTTCGATATATTATTCTATACATGTAATGATGAAACATGCCTGCTAAGAAAAATTATTTATGCAAATTTCATATTATGAAAAACGTACTGCTGCACAAACGTTTGAAATAAAAGCACACCCGAGTAATAACATGGAACTAAAGAAGATTTATTTTACAGTTCCAATGTTGTGGTGTAAATCAACAAATCCAAGTCAACGATTTCATCTCAACCTTATGGTGGACTACACCTACAAGAGGTCCACGGGTAGTCCCAACTTTTTGTTGTAAAGGAGCTACACCAGACAGCGCTACAACAGCTTTCGTTCAACCATGTACATTGGCTGTAAATCCTGCTACGAGCTATGTCGATAGGGTAAGACTACTCGAGTTTCTGTTAACATATCAAATGAGATATGTGAAATATTTGCTTTAAATAGTTCCTATGTATCGACTGTAATATTATGTACAATGCTAATAATGACTAATGTAGGATAAGTTTCTGGGATTATGCTCAAAACTTAATTAAAATTTTAAAACCTGTTACTACATAATTTGAAAACTTGTTTTGTTATCAAATGATGTTTGGCTCTATTATGGAAGCATTATTCGCCAAAATGTTAGTGTTAATGACGATATAAGAAACAGTGTTTCCACTTGTTTAACTTCTGAACAATAATGCAGTCTTGGTGTGAAAGCATTATGTAGCATTGTAACGTCTTTCATTGTCGGACACAGATACATATACTCTGCTTGTAAGAAAATTAAATCATGAATTTTAATATAAGCATAGACATATAATAAAATGTACCGTATATATCTGATATTAGATAGCTAACAGTTTGATCATATTTATGTCTAATTCTATAAACTTTACGCGAGTATACTGGCTTTACACTCAACTACACGATGATACAGAGGATTACTTGAAAACTTTGGTTTAAATAAATTTCAAATATTCATATATTAATGCTACATTCAGATATTTTTTTTATACTTGTTGAATGACAAAAATGCATAGTTTCCCTTTTCCCCTAAATTATCTCCAGTATTTGACGTGTTGCTAATTTATTTTATTTTAGGGTTGTTATGACATATTGAATCAACTCTTGGACCAATACACAAGTGCCTTTATCGCCATCTGTATATTAATTCTTATTGTACAGGTTAGTATTATGTTTCTTGTTTTCTTCTGTTCGGGTTAAATACATCAAAAATGATTTTTTTTCTGTAAATTTAAAAATATTCAGGAGACCTCATCCAAACACGCTGTCGACAAAACCCAAAGCAAAAAAAAACAAAAAACAAAAAAAAAAAAACAAAAAAACAACGCTTTTACTTGTGTTCTCCATCTCAGTCCCAATGAGCCCTTCAACACAGACTAAAAGTTCACAGATATAATTATTTATACGAATTTAGTTTAAGGGGGAAAAAGTTGACTGATTTGTATTACGAAAAAATATGGATTAATGATGATTTTATAAATTTTTGACAGTGACGAATAGACTCTGCCATATAATCTCTCCCATCCAATAACTTACTTACTACTGCATCAATTTACCTCCTGTTTCAATATACTTATTAATCTAAAATTAATGATTATTCGGATTGCACATCTACAGTATAGATATTAATCTAGCATAACTGATTATTCAGATTGCCCTGGTATTTATGGTCATTGAATATCAATTTCCCATTTACCTCGCTATTGAAGAGTGGTTTAAAAAAAACAATTTAGTCTGGGAGAACATGATTTATTTATTAGCTGTTATATTGGCTTTTAATTATAGCTGTCACTAACTGCAGGTCCTTTTATTTCGATGCTTTGTGTCTATTGCTTTTATGTTAGTTATGCAACTGAATTTTACAGTTTGTTCTTATGTTATGCTGTGACACCATTGTCCGAGGTTAGGGAGGATTGACAACATGTTTTCCCGTTTGAATGGTTTTACACTAGTAATTTTTGGGGCCCTTTATAGCTTGTTGTTCGATGTGAGCCTAGGCTCCGTGTTGAAGACCGTACTTTGACCTATAATGGTTTACTTTTATAAAGTTTGACTTGGATGGAGAGTTGTCTCATTGGCACTCATACCACATCTTCTTATATCTATTAACCCCGTCAATTCTTTATGCGCCTGTCTCAAGTCAGGAGCCTGTAGTACAGTACTATTCCTTTTAACTGTGGTGGATAGTTGTCTCATTGGCAATCATAGATCTCCTCATTTTTAAATAACTTCGTTTTCGTTCATTACAAGATACATGTATTAGTTTTAGACATTTTATTTTGTATGACGTATAAGATTCAAACTTACCTTTATCGGGGAATATAACTATTTTAACTTATTCATTTTTGCAATATTTCAGATTATCGCTGCTGCTACATCGTTTATTCTGGTTTCACAGATTCGCAAAGAAGACAATGAGTTATCCGATAAGAATTGAAACACCGAATTCATATTTATTATAAATCCAGGTCATAACACAAGAGATTTATATAGAATTTCGCAGACAATGTGATTGTGTTTGCATTCTGTGTTTGTATAGATATCAGCGGTCATTGGTAAAAAATAATAAACTCTTGTTTCATGCCAAATAATAGATGTATTGAACACTGCTACAAAGCTGTTGGGATTGTGGTTTGGTTGACTTTAACTGCTCACGTTATGATGGTATGTTGGTATGAGGGTCAACAGATCAAAAACTTATAGTTATATAGATATTTTGAAATCTTTGAATTTTTTTTACCTTCAAACTTTAGTATATTTGTAACTTTTATTCGTGTATCATTTCAGTAAAATATAATATAAATATTTTAGTAATATGAATACTTGCATTGCTTTATGTTGAGAGTCGTATGTCGAAGGCTTATAAAGCAATGTATTATTGAACTCGGATACATTCTTATACAACAACCAACTTACAATGGTGGGTTCTTAACAAACTTAAGCTGTTCAATTTCTTTCAAGCACCATGAGCTTTTAACAATATGTGTGATAATTGTTTAAATGTTGTAATTGTTTGTTTTTATGTATATATATATAATTGTACAATAATTTACATTTTTTTCTCGTGAACACGCCATAATAGCATTATGTACATTTTTTCATGAACAGAGAAGACTCTGTTGCAAGTAGTTCATAGTCCCAGGCATTAAAATTAATCGTTTTTCTAATCTGATTTTCATCTTTGTTGATTTTAAAAATAGACTGTTTTCATCCGTATAACCCTTTTAGATATCGTGGCCCACAGGGCAATTTCAGTTATTGCCATCTCTTTGCGTCCTTCTCCGTCCGTAAACTGTCCAATTTTCATCTTAATTGTGAAACCACTCGTGCAATTTTAACCAAACTTTGCAAGAATGGTGTACATATCTAATCTATAATGTTTTTGTAGGCAAAACGCGCATCTAGCTTACCAGTTAACATGCCTGGTATCCTAGATGAGACTTTTAAAGTATTTTTTTGTTTAAACAAGTAGCATGATTTGAAACATAAAACGTAAACCGTGTGTTGTATATAATTAAGGTAACAGCTTTCTGCACGCCAAATATGATGGGTTATTATTCAAAGGGGCAGTCCTAACATTCCGACAACCCATTAGTCCGACCGCTCATTGATCCGACACCCAATTAGTTCAACACACCTTTAATCCGACATCCCATCATTGTTCGATCCCCCGTTAGTACGACAACCCCAATATATAGTCCGACACTGCAATATTTAGACAAACAATAACATCTTGTTACTTACTAATGAGTATATTCTTTTTCTATTATTTATAGAGGAGGTGCGTTTAAATTGTTACATAAAGAGTTCTGCGCATTATCTGAACAGGTAATGCGAGTTATCTCGGCAAGTTGGTGTATTGCCGGAATCGACTCTTCATACTCGCAATAATCCCATTTTTGCAGAAGTCAGCACTAATCTAGTTTGTGTGCATGTACAACAAACAGGAGTGAAACTAGGGTTGGACTTTCATTTTCTGGACACCTAAGACAGTTGGAAAACTGGTTACAAAACAACTCGATTCCAAATAGAACTCTTTGAAATGTTTGAAGCGTTCTCCTCAAGGAATCTGTTTACTTATGTTGATACATGAACCATAAAAATGAGAAAAAAAAAAAGATCGGATGAACCCTGCTAGATGGTTTTAATACACCAAATATAGTTGATTATTGCCTATAGTATCTATCACAAAAACTTGACATTGATATCACTGACCCATAAAATGAGGTATACGCCGGTTTGATGAACCTTGTCTTAACGTTTTCTGTGCCACGGGCCGATTTTAAATTAAGGAATAACAGTACTGTAGTTGAAGAGTTGCCACCGTCAATTGTCGATTTGACGGTCGCAAATGCAGTTTTACTGGCGACGCGTAGCGGAGACAGTAAAACGGAGATTTGCGACCGTCAAATCAAAATTGACGGTGGCAACTCTTCAACTACAGTACTGTTATTCCGATTCTAATGCATTACAAAAGAAATAATACGATAAAGCTTGAAAAATGTATAAATTTGACATACAAAAAAATCCGCGAAACTTCATGAATGATTTTGGCGCAAAGACGTCATGGCTAAACGTGACGTCATACAAATGAAAACTTACAAACTGGAGGTTATTACGTTACCTCTACGATTCAAATTCGGATAAAATTACATTAAAACGGCGAATTCGAGGTAGGTGTTGTTTTATTTTTGATAATATTGTAGTAATTGAACATTTCTTGATTTAATCAATTCAAAATGGCGGGTCCCTCCTTAGTTACGCCTGGTCAACTGTGGATTTGACGGTAACTTTTAGCCAATGAAAAACATTGTAACATAGAAATTGCATTAGAATTATGAATAATAGTACTGTAGTTGAAGAGTTGCCACCGTCAATTGTAGATTTGACGGTCGCAAATGCAGTTTTACTGGCGACGCGTAGCGAGACAGTAAAACGGAGATTTGCGACCGTCAAATCAAAATTGACGGTGGCAACTCTTCAACTACAGTACTGTTATTCCGATTCTAATGCATTACAAAAGAAATAATACGATAAAACCTGAAAAATGTCTAAATTTGACAAATAAAAAAATCCGCGAAACTTTATGAATTATTTTGGCAAAGACGTCATGGCTAAACATGACGTCATACAAATGAAAACTTACAAACTGGAGATTATTACGTTACCTGTACGATTCAAATTCGGATAGAATTACATTAAAACGGCGAATTCGAGGTAGGTGTTGTTTTATTTTCGATTATATAGAAGTTATCGAACATTTGTTGATTCAATCAATTCAAAATGGCGGGTCCCTCCTTAGTTACGCCTGGTCAACTGTGGATTTGACGGCAACTTTAAGCCAATGAAAAAAATTGTTACATACAAATTGCATTAGAATACTACGTTGACTGCCACGGGCCGATTTTCGGCCGATGTTTTTTCCTTACGTCGAACAATAGGCTTCAGTGACGTTGTCTCTTTTGTGTACTATGGGAGTGGCTACACAGACGAAGAACTGTGCCGTAACAAAACGTAACGTTATGCATGCAAAGTGCTTTCAAATTTTCATTTTAGTTGCGTCGGCCATACTTTTATAGAGTGTATATATAAATTATTTCAATTTGTTTTCATTTTGTGGACTTTCTGCTGATTTTTCTGTTTTGTTTTATATAAAAAAAATCATATTAAAGAAATGGAGAAGTTTCACTCATTAATGATAGCAGTCAAAATGTTTAATTACTGAAACCAATTTTGTTGGACTGTATGTGCACGTTTCATCAAATAATGGATCTTCAGTAGTGGTCCAGATCTCAATTATGGAATTATCAAACAAATAAGAAGCCTAAAAAAGTTCGAAGAGCGATTTCAAATACCAGAATGACCGAAAATCAATTAAAAATACCATCTAGGGAAAAGTAAAGTTGAGTAATTAAAGTGCTTGTCGTGATCCTACAGAGCCATCTTTATGGGAGGGATGGGATTTGATTCATTATCAATCATTTATTCATGTAGGTGTGGTAGGTTGTCTTATGTTCTCACTTCTCTATTTTAAAACGATACCTGGTATTACAATAAAAACGTTGTTTTTTTTAATCAGAAACAAATAATATATTTTTAATCAAGATTCAACACACTAATGATTATCTTTACAATCCCGACGCACCCCCTTACTGCATACTTGACACACTGTCCTACTCCTCCTTCGACCCCCGTAACCATTCCTGTATGAACATACATCACAGTCTTTCTCTCGATGACCGAGCAATTTCCTTATTCCATTTTTATTCTTATTTTGTCTAAATTGTCTTGATTTTCGTTCCTTTGCATCATGTGGTCTTTGGCGAGATCCTCAATATGCTGTTGCGTGAAAGCTAATCTTGACAGTTTAAGGTTATCCGATGTATTTTATTGGTATAATGTGTATGCATTGATAACCATACGGTGCATAAGATTAATAAACTACCTTTTTCCATACTTTTAAAGTTTTTCGTCCATCATTATAACTCTCTGTCATCATATCCATAGGTACTTAAGGACAGGACAATTTTTTTTTTTTTGGCCCTCTCCCTTTTTTTCCAAAATCCATTATTTTATCGTTTTCTATTAATTTCAATTATTTTCGCGTTTTTTCTGTATTATAAGAACATAAAATGATAAATATACTATAAATAACTTGTATTTGCTATTTACTATCAATTCCATGTTTACTATCCACAGCTGTTACTGATGTA
Organism: Mytilus coruscus; assembly: GCA_017311375.1. NCBI lineage: Eukaryota > Metazoa > Mollusca > Bivalvia > Mytilida > Mytilidae > Mytilus > Mytilus coruscus. The sequence continues at coordinate 95,264,140 of CM029600.1, read as the reverse complement.
TATATTTTTTGGAAAATAGGGGAGAGTTAAAAAAATCGTCCTGACCCCAAGTACATGTACCTATGATCATATCAGCCAAATCTATAAGTGCTTGAAATGAGTCCAAAAATTTACACAATGTTACTGGGGTCATCAACATCAACAAAAACTTCTCAAAAAATCAATTTGTTAACACAAAAATGGAAAAGAATGTGTCCACACTACTCGCACTATCATTTTCTATGTTCAGTGGACCGTGAAATTGGGGTCAAAACTCTAATTTGACATTAGAATTAAAAAGGTCTTATCATTGGGAACATGTGTACTGAGTTCCAAGTTGATTGCACTTCAACTTCATCAAAAACTACATAATGATTGACCAAAAACTTTAACCTGAAGCGGGACAGACGGACGAACGAACGAACGCACAGACCGGCAAACACAATGCCCCTACAGGTGGGGCATAACAATGTTGCAAAAACGAAATCGTTTCACCTAAAAACAATGAAAAATTAGTACGATGTTAAAATTTTGATCTTATTTTTCTGTAATGACCAATTTGAAAATAACTTACTTTTGATTTTAAACTATTGTTTGGTTGAAATCCACATTGTCGCCACAAAAACGAAAATTTCTCTTAAACCCGGGGATTCATTTTAAGATTATATTTTATAAAAAATTGCTATGTATGGAAAGAAGTGGTTCTTCATTTGTGTTGTTCAGTGTTAATAGGAAAATCTGTTTTCTCCAATAGCGAAAAAAGAAGGACAGTGAATGCAAGTTTTCTTTTAGAATATCAAAGTAAATATGATATAAAGTGTCCTTTTATGCAGTCATAAAAAATTATATTTATTGGTTTTTTAATCACAGGAAAATGTCGCATTTTCTCTGTTTAATTAATGTAAAGTTTACCAGAATTTAACCCCAATCACTGCCAATTATATATAACATACGAATGAAAGGATACATGTGCATTTTAAATCGAATTTCTGCATCCATCTATACATTCTCTCTTTCAAAAAATAAAAAAAATATATATCTGCTGTAAAAAAAAAAATAAAGACCGCAGAGTGAACAAATACGGTGTTTAGTTCTCTTGATTTTGCCGCTTTTATTTTTCACAATTAAAATTTTATGAAAACTTTTTTTGCAGCACGATTCGAAGATAATAGTTTTTGATTTGGTAAATTTCTTTATAATACAACCCCATAACTCGGAAACGTAAAATCTGAAATTTATAAAAAAAAAAAGAAAGGGAGCTCACGTCAATAGATATTAACAATTCACCAAAGTTTTATGCAAATTGGTTAAAGCGTTTTTGAGGTAATATCCGATATGTTGACGACGGACGGACGGACGGACTACGGTATACCATAATACGTCCCGTAAACGGGCGTATAAAAATACACTCCTAGATTATCAAATAATCAAATAATCATGAAATATTTGGTCTGGTAATCAAATAATCACTAAAAAACGTCCAAGTAATCACATAATCAAAAACCCCGTGAGGAAGCTCAACTATCAACTGTTTGTGTGAGCGCTGTGGAACCATCTCTTCGAATTTAAAAAGAAATAAAAAAGTGAAAACCTACCTATGCCCCTGAGATTTTTAATCAAATTATTACCGAAAAAGTACAATTTACTTCTACGTATACGGAAGCAAAACTTATCAAAATAGCCGTTCAAATGCAATCACCGAAAGACGTCGTACCCTTTTACGCAAAATCTTATGACGCGACGTTATTGTTATCGTCACTGACGGCAAATATTCTTGTGTACTTTAGAAAAAAACAAGCTTGGCAGTAGAAGGAAAATTGCGAAATATTCCCTGGCACTGAAAGAGTTAAAGACATGTAGATCTTTCAAGGAGCACATAAACCAAATATATTTATCTTACTGGGTAATTCACATAATATAGATTTTACTCGCAATTTCCTGATTTTAGCTTAGAGAATTGTACGTGTCTCTTTTTATATGTTGTTAGCTTCTGCCTTTACATTCAAACTATGCTTCTATAAACACTTATACACCACAACAAACATCGAATTCTTAATATATTTGTAACACTCCCAAACGTGTCCTTCCCCCCAAACGTGTCCGATTCCCCATAACGTGTCTATTTCCCCAAAACGTGTCCGTAATATTCAATATCCCCAAACGTGTCTGATTTCAGAACCCCAAAACGTGTCCGATAATTGTTATTCGCCAAAACGTGTCCACTATTACACGCCAGAACGTCTCACGTCTTTTAGCGTTAATACACTCATTTCCCGAATGAAATAACGTTTACAGCTATTCTATGATGAGGGACACAGTTGATGAAGTGGTCATTTATTAGCATTAGTTTGTTCAATGCCGGTTATTAATGATTATCATAATTGTAAATTCAATCTGTAACATATGAATCAACTTTTGACTGTATTTGCTTATTGGCCAATTGCAAGTATTTCATGTTCATTTTGAGCAAACATACAAATAATTCTTGAACAGTTGAAATAATCGTTTACTATGTAAATTATTTTGTACTAATAAACTCCGATGATGCTTTTAAATTAATCCGAATATTGCATGGCGGGCTTTCAGCAGTATTGACTTCCTTTTTTCAACTCTCAGTCTGGTATTGTAAAATTCTCTTCAAATCATAAACTGGTTGTCAGGGCTTTTTTTTAATAAATTTTAGGTTTCGAGCATCACTAAAGACACACGAACAAGAGATATAACGTCCAGTGTCAAATATTTCATGCATTATTTGAACGATATAATGTTAGCAAAAATACATTTGTCCTTTCGGGGCCTTTATAGCTGTTCATGCGGTATGGGATTTACTCATTGTTGAAGGCCGTACGGTGACCTATAGTTGTTAATTTCTGTGTCATGTGGTCTCTTGTGGAGAGTTGTCTCATTGGCAATCACACCACATCTTCTTTTTTATACTGTAGATAGGTTCTATTATCATACCAGGAACTGGGGATTGGACCTAAATGTTTACGGTTATTCGGGATTAACACAAGTTCGGATTTTAATTTAAAAATTCAAGAGCGAGTAAAACGATTTTTATGACTTCAGTTAGAATTGCAGAGTGAATGGGAAATTCTCCTACACGAGGTATCTGATTTTATATCTACAATTTAACTGAGCATGGCTGCTTACATTTACATCCAACATAGCTTAACGAACGTTCCCACTTTTACCCAGGTTATTCTGCCGGTTTAGAAAAGAAAAGACCTAAAGTTATTTTTATTTTTAATGAAATAGCAAAATGAGTATACGTTAATGAAAAGCAATAATCAAATAACCTACGTATTTATAATATTGACACGAATGACATTTCTAGTAAAAAAAATATGGACACATTAGGGGATTGGACACGTTTGGGTGTTTATTTAAGAAATGACTGTAATATTTTTCTGTCTATGAAGAATAAATAAAATGTGGTGCACACTGAATAACGCGCGTAGCGGGTTATTTAACAGTGTGCACCACATTTTATGTTATTCGAATAGACAGAAAACATATTACAATCATTCCTTATAATTTAATTCTAAATTCCATTTTAAGGAGTAAATCATGAAAAGACGTTGATGACGTCACTGTCACACGACAAAATTATGTCTATGAGCTGATAAACAAATTCTCTCAGCCAATCAGAAAACGGGTTACATCAAAATTAAATTATTTAATGAATGGCTATTATTTATTTTGAATTTATTGAACCATAAAATTATTTTTACTCTTCACATTGAATAATCCGCGAAGCGGATTATGTAAATGTGAAGAGTCAAAATTAATTTTATGGTTCAATAAATTCAAAATTATTGCCATTCATTATAAATAAATTTCTATCAAAATAAGGCTCAAAGAACTTTTATATTATTTATATTAACAATAACAACGTACACACATGTTGGCGTATGAATATACAACGTCAGAGTGGGCATGCGCCATAAAAATTGACAACATTGAAAATAAAAGTAATACTTTTAACCAATCAGAAGACAGTAAATACACCAAATTTATTTATTAAAAAATGGACACGTTTGGGCGTTTATACAAATGACATGCTTTAGCGCTGTTTTACAACTTAGACATGTTTTTCAGTTCAGTAACGTCATGCGGACACGTTTGGGGGGAAGGACACGTTTCTGAGTGTTGCATATTTACATTAATAATTTTACAGTATATAATGATGTATGTTTATTTGCTTTGTTTGCCTGTATGTTTCTCTTTTTAACCTATTGAAGGTAATCAAATTATATTTGAGAACAACTACAATTCACATTTTATTTCCATGACATCATAAATTATACATATCTACATAACAATTGAGAAACAGTTTTTTTGTATATTTACACTAAAACTCATGCACATTTCATGGACAATAATTTAAACAAAACTGACAAGCAGATGTTCATTTTAAGTCTATCCCATTTAAACAGTTATACACACGAACAAGAGATATAACGTCCAGTGTCAAATATTTCATGCATTATTTGAACGATATAATGTTAGCAAAAATACATTTGTCCTTTCGGGGCCTTTATAGCTGTTCATGCGGTATGGGATTTACTCATTGTTGAAGGCCGTACGGTGACCTATAGTTGTTAATTTCTGTGTCATGTGGTCTCTTGTGGAGAGTTGTCTCATTGGCAATCACACCACATCTTCTTTTTTATACTGTAGATAGGTTCTATTATCATACCAGGAACTGGGGATTGGACCTAAATGTTTACGGTTATTCGGGATTAACACTAGTTCGGATTTTAATTTAAAAAATTCAAGAGCGAGTAAAAACGATTTTTTATGACTTCAGTTAGAATTGCACAGTGAATGGGAAATTCTCCCTACACGAGGTATCTGATTTTATATCTACAATTTAACTGAGCATGGCTGCTTACATTTACATCCAACATAGCTTAACGAACGTTCCCACTTTTACCCAGGTTATTCTGCCGGTTTAGAAAAGAAAAGACCTAAAGTTATTTTTTATTTTTTAATGAAATAGCAAAATGAGTATACGTTAATGAAAAAGCAATAATCAAATAACCTACGTATTTATAATATTGACACGAATGACATTTCTAGTAAAAAAAAAATATGGACACATTAGGGGGATTGGACACGTTTGGGTGTTTATTTAAGAAATGACTGTAATATTTTTTCTGTCTATGAAGAAATAACATAAAAAATGTGGTGCACACTGAATAACGCGCGTAGCGGGTTATTTAACAGTGTGCACCACATTTTTTATGTTATTTCGAATAGACAGGAAAAACATATTACAATCATTCCTTATAATTTAATTCTAAATTCCATTTTTAAGGAGTAAATCATGAAAAAGACGTTGATGACGTCACTGTCACACGACAAAATTATGTCTATGAGCTGATAAACAAATTCTCTCAGCCAATCAGAAAACGGGTTACATCCAAAATTAAATTATTTAATGAATGGCTATTATTTATTTTGAATTTATTGAACCATAAAATTAATTTTTACTCTTCACATTGAATAATCCGCGAAGCGGATTATGTAAAATGAAGAGTCAAAATTAATTTTATGGTTCAATAAATCAAAATTATTGCCATTCATTATAAATAAATTTCTATCAAAAATAAGGCTCAAAGAACTTTTTATATTATTTATATTAACAATAACAACGTACACACATGTTGGCGTATGAATATACAACGTCAGAGTGGGCATGCGCCATAAAAATTGACAACATTGAAAATAAAAGTAATACTTTTAACCAATCAGAAGACAGTAAATACACCAAATTTATTTATTAAAAAATGGACACGTTTGGGCGTTTATACAAATGACATGCTTTGGCGCTGTTTTACAACTTAGACATGTTTTTCAGTTCAGTAACGTCATGCGGACACGTTTGGGGGGAAGGACACGTTTCTGAGTGTTGCATATTTACATTAATAATTTTACAGTGTATAATGATGTATGTTTATTTGCTTTGTTTGCCTGTATGTTTCTCTTTTTAACCTATTGAAGGTAATCAAATTATATTTGAGAACAACTACAATTCACATTTTATTTCCATGACATCATAAATTATACATATCTACATAACAATTGAGAAACAGTTTTTTTTTTGTATATTTACACTAAAACTCATGCACATTTCATGGACAATAATTTAAACAAAAACTGACAAGCAGATGTTCATTTTAAGTCTATCCCATTTAAACAGTTATATTTTTAGAATTGCGCGTGCAAAAACTTGCTAAACATTTGGTTTGTGTGAATCGAACGTTTTACAATAAATGCGATCATTTATACCACAACAAAGTTTTCTCATTATTCAAACCATTGTGTTGTTACAACTGTAGCACTGCATTCATTTCCAAAAACGGCGGGAAAACTTATTGTATCGTGAACACAAAAGCTATATTTGTGTATCCATTCCACCCTTATTCTGCTTCATCTTTTCCCATCTCCTTCCTTTTCACAACCCGACACATATAGGGTGGTGGCAGCAGAACTGGTGATTCTGAAACCATATTGCGTGGATCATGTGATTTTAGCTGTGATCCATTCGGAACAACAAAACTGAATTTTTGCAGTATGTATGTGGTATACAGGAACATTCGATCAAGCGCCATTTCATATCCAACACACATTCTCTCTCCGACTCCAAAAGCAATTAAACTAAAATAAAAATAATTTCATATTCAGAAGTTGAACAACTTTAAAGTGTGTTTGACACAATTATTATGAATGTAAACATATGTAGGGTATACGTCAATATGATTGATTGTCGGTGTCTAACGCCGTGCAGTTTTCAGCACTATTGGCTATATCGGTACAGCCAGGTTTTATTGTTGGATGAAGCCAGAAATGGCCGAAGAGACTCACGACCTTCAGCAGGATAACTGACAATCCTGCTCTTTAAGACTGGAATCACACACACTTTTCACACAGTCACCGAGGACCCTATACGTCAACGAGACAGCAACAAGTTACTTGTATCTTAATATAAGCAGCAATCATCAAAAGAAAGGTCTGATTATGCGTACGCTTGCTTCGAGAAATATAAATTGATTAGTTGATTGATTGGTTGATTGATTGGTGTTTAACGCCACTTTCAGCATTATTGTGTTATTTCGTGGCGGTCAGTTTTTGTTGCCCGGAGAGAATCACCGACCTTCGGTAGGAAAACTAACAATCCTAGTCAATTAAGATTAGAGTCGACCTCACATGCCACGTGATGGATTCGAACTCATAATCTAAGGGTTGATAGATATAGGAAGATGTGGTGATAGGCTATAATAATAGACATTTTCGAAAAGTCATCTATACGGACACTTATACCGACACCGATACCTACACTGACTAAAAAAGTAGAGGGACCGTATCAAAATGTCAAAATACACTAAATGAATTTAATTTAATATTTATAACTATATTAACGAGGTAAATTATATTTAAAAATAAACGCATATAATTATTTTTAATATGGCAACCTGCAAATAGGATGGATATCCCATAGAAGAAAAAGACTCCCCTCGTAAAACTTTGTTTGACTCAGCAGAGGTAGAAAAAAAATATAAATTCATTATTCGTTAGTTGGTTTTCTATAATTTTTAATTCAAAATCTGAGCTAGAAACACAAAGTGCTCTCATCAGTTTTGGAATTCTTTTAGTGATGATTTGTGATATTCCAACTGTTTTCTTCTAATTGTCGAATTATACTGATTGATCTTTTTCAAGCAGTAAATTACATTTCATGTAGTTTTTGGGGTAAAATAACCAAAATGGGTAGTCATCTTATCAAAAGAGAAAATCGGGTACACCTTTTCACGTTCAAGCGTGTTTGAGTGGACTGTTTTGTCCTGAATACGTATAAAGCAAAAATATTGATACATCAGTCTCGCTTCAGATCCATTATTTTTTTTATATATATATTTAGGCTACATTTTGATATAATAACATTACACATTCACAGTACCAAAACAGGAAATATATGGGTCAAGTGAAATACCTTTCTAATGTTTCATAACAACAGAGTAGGTATGTTTGAATAAAATAAGAAAAGCTTCGTGCTATTTCAAATGTTTAATCTGGAAGTGTATTTCTTAGTTGTATTTTGTTTTACTTTCGTTCACTCATTTTTTAGTGAAATATTTAGGCATATTAATTATTTTATTTATGAAATGTATAAAAAAAAAAGTGGGACAAATGTTGTTCACTAACTCCTCCTTGGATTTATACAAAAAGTCCATGACTTTATAAGTGGATCTTAAAAATGGATAACTGAAAAAAAAAAAAAAAACATTTGAGTGTGTGTAATCTAGGTTAATTATTCTTCAACCTTGAGATGACCCCACCTAAAAACGTTACCTGTCGTCCTAGGCATAGGTGTAAGCGTCAGTGTCAGTTTTCGAAAATGTCTAGTAATACAGTAGTTCGACTTCTTAAACCACTCGGTCGCTGAAGTCCCCGCTTCGAGAAATAGAAAAAAAAACAAATTACTATCTTATAAATAACACTATTACATTACTAACTTTATCATGTTTGGATGATCTTTGTCAATGAGTTGGCCGCCTTCTGTCAGATATCGCTCTGGCTTGAATGTCCATGGATCTTCCCACAATTCCTCGTCGTGATGACAGGCAAACAGATTTCCAAATATCTAATTTTGAAATGATTAAAACAAAATTTAGTCATTTGTAATATGCTTTGGTAGATAGTGTATATAGAAATTGAGTAAGACAATTTTTATCTTTTATAAAAAATGAAAACAACACTTTTTAATTGTATGCGTCCGAAGCGCTTTTGTGGATTTTCCTCCAACGCTCAAAGACGAATATCTGAAAGCCAAAGATGCATAAAAAACATTATTTATATTTATTATGATAATAATGATAATACGTTTGTATTTCTATGAACTTGCTGTTTCTCAAGGTGTTTGCATTGTTATTAAAGGTTTAGCTAGCTTTACCAAAATTTGTTTGAAAACATTAAATCTTCTATAAGAAAAAAAAAACATCTATGAACTTACAATGGTTTTGGGGGGAATTGTGAACTTAAATATATCAACTTTCTTTCTGTTATAGTGAGGCGCCGTAAGGGGCAGATGAGACTGGTACCGAAGGCATTCATATATACAGGCTTGAATATATGGCGTCTTTTTTCTATCGTCCACTTCCGGTTGACGATCTTTTCCAATCACATCGTCAATCTCTTCTTGAATTTTCTGCTGCATCTCGGGAAAATGGAGCAATAGAAATATGAACCCCGACATGACAGCCTTTGTGGTTAAAATTGCTGTAATAAATTGTAAAATGGTAAAACAACACCTTGCAAGATTTAAAGAGGAAAAGACAAATCAAGGTATCCAACAAAAACCGAGGGAATTGCATGAACTCCAAAGGGAACGAGACCGAGTACGTCGACAGGTTTAACGTCATCCGATATGCATGCATCACCCGCCATATGCGACTTTGTTACTACTGCAAACGACAACGACATTGTATACATCTAGCTACACATGTAGTAGAGATACATTTGTACTCCTATACAGAAACATTTGAATAAAGACCGTTAATATTTAATTAGGTTACTAAAGTAAACTTATAGAATGGGACGATTATCAATTTAAAGACAACTTTTTTTTTATCAAAACGAGTATTTTTCACACACCTCCACTAAACATGATATAACTGTTAAATTTCACCGAATATCAATTAAGATGGTTAAATTAACCATTCGAAATTTAATTTGAATGACGTGTTTGAGGTTCTAATTGGGGTTAAAAAAAGTCTTATATACCCTGCTGTTTCCGGATTAATCACTGAAATCTCTGTGTCGCACACAAAAATCAACATAGTTGTAATCCGTAATATAAGCTATACGATTAAAATTGAGAATGTGTCAAAGAGACAACAATCCGACCAAAGAGCAGAAAACAGCCCAAGGCCACCAATGGGTCTTCAATACAGGGATAAAACCCGCACCCGGAGGGTCGCCCCTAAACAATAACGTATACTAGTTTTGTTAAAATGATTATTTATATAAAATGATGACTTATTCTTAATGCTTTGTTCATTGACCAACTTACATGTGTTAATTAAATCCATGGCGATTCCATGAATATGAGCATCGGTAAGCCAAGGCTTTCCCCTTTCTAACCTCTGAAGATCCTGTGATCGGAATAGCTGATGAACCATGCATTTGATGTTACTCGTGTTATAGCTGTTCTGAAAGACAGACAAATTAGTTTATGTTACTTCAGTTTTATGTGTTGCATAGATTTGTCCATAATGATGACAATGCTATATGACATCTTTTGAAATTATTGATAATTTTGCTAAGTACTAAAATTAAACGTACATCCCCTAATCAAATTATAAGTACTGTAAAATCCGTTAAAATGAAAACAGAAATTAAAGAGCTTTTCGTATTCCGTAGACATGTTGTTTTTTAAAGTATTGATATCAGATTTTTATCTTGTGTACAACCCCATTATCTCGTGTATATGCATCGTTATCTCGTGAATATACATCGTTATCTCTTTTATCTCGGGTACATTCATCGTAATCTTGTGTACATTTATCGTAATCTCGTGTACATCCATCGTTATCTCCGTTATCTCGCGTACATTTATTGTTATCTCGGGTACATTCATTGTTATCTCCGTTTTCTCGTGTACATCCATCGCAATCTTGTGTACATTTATCGTAAGCTCGTGTATATCCATCGGTCTCGATTATCTCGTCAACCGTAATGGTGTGTTCATCCATCGTTATCTCGGTACATCTATCGTAATCTCGTGAACATCCACCGTAATCGTGTTTTCATTCATCGTTATCTCGGTACATCTATCGTAATCTCGTGAACATCCACCGTAATCGTGTTTTCATTCATCGTTATCTCGGTTACATCCACCGTTATCTCGTGAACATGCACCGTTATCTCGTGTATCTCCATCGTGTTTTCTGTTTTATTTATAATATATATTATTGAAAGATAAAATGATGAAATGGTCATGTATATTCCATTATTGACAGTTTTTGGTTGTTTTTTTTTGTAATTCATTTTTATTGATAAGATGCAATTTAAAATTTTGATATGTAACCCTAACTAGGTGTACGTACATTGTATACCTGTTCACGAGTACTTTAAAAAGGGTATATAAATAGAAAGAATTTGTAACGAAATCATATGCATTTGTGACTAACGTAATGTATGAATAAGACATTTTAAACTTTCGAGTTGTCTTCCCTTTACCAAAATTCCAGGTTTCAAATAAATATTCAACTTTGTTGCTTACCCTCAAATCAAATAGCAGTGCTTTTTGTAAATCTTTTTTTATTTTTTGCACAAGCTTATAAAGACGATTGTAAAACTGGAAAGGAATCCATCGTATCCATGGAAATTTTTTGTACACTCCATGGATCTGTGGTTTGATCATTTGGTCTCCATGACTGTCAAAGTCAGCAACATGCTTTTGTAGTATGTGTGAACAGTTACCTGCAAACTATATAATATAGATATTACATGTAAAGCTTTTCTGAGTTTCGACAAAAGGTATTTGTTGTCGAATGAACATTTTGGTCGAAACTTAAGTAATGATTTTGAACTAGTTTAACCTTGTCGTATTGGTTACATTTGACTTTGTCAGTTTTATGGACTTCCCTTTTTTCAATTTACCTTGGAGTTTTTTCTGATACTTTTTTCCATAACATGTATAGGAAGAATGCAGACTTGTCAAAGCATATGGTATCTGTACAAGGTTTAAGTTATACACAGTATACATATTAATCAGCTTACGAAGGAATACCACTTCATGTAGTTTAAATATAGATTAGTGTGTATATTTTTTGCAGGTGGTTAATTATATAAACCTCATTTACAAATTCTTTACGACAAAAACCAGTAAATAATTATATAAGATTTTTTTTATACCAACCAAGGTTCCAATCATTTTACAGAATGACGGCCGAAGAACATTCATGGGGTCAATAGGTCGCCCATTCAGGTCGATGAAATCTTTAACAACATCATTCATCATGTCTGCCGCAAGTGACCGGAAATGTTTTGACTGAAATCCATGGGTATCCATAGAGTTAACCATTTCTTTCTTCATAGCTATGAATGTAGGGTCATATTTTCGTAGCAGAACACACTTGTATTGATTACAGATCTTGTAGCCAATAAAATTTGGCGGTCTATGGTTCATTAGGGTTGTGTACGCCTTAGACTCGAAGGCTTCTCGGATAGTTTTTGGACTATTTAACACTAGTATTCTTCTGCCTAGTATTTTCACTTCAAACACATCTCCGAATGCTTTCCACCATTTAGTAAAGTCTAAATGCATGTTTGGAATATCTATCTTTAATCCAAACCAAAAGACTCCTTTCGGTCCAGGTGGTAGATTCTTTAGATTTTCTTTCGTGATCCAAACGTAGAACATAAAGATGGTGATTGTCACAACTCCAAGTAGGATTTCAAACAACATTTTCTATAAAAATAAAATATTGAAAATCTTGTAACATACCTGTTTTTAAGTTAAAATATTACGTCCAAGATACATCACTAACCTTTCTTACCTTCTTTGGAGTTATATCTTTAACAATTTTTAACATAACAAATTGATATCCTAATCATAATATTTTCTTCCTTAATTCAGATTGTGTTTCTGTTTACCACTTGAACCAGTCCGGAAATAAAAGTCTCAATGAGGTGTGTTTCATACACAGTAAAGTACTCTTGTATCCTCATATTTGATTCCTTCCTCGTCTTGTATCCTCTTATTTGATTCCTTCCTCGTCATTATTTGTTTCAAGAATCCATTCAGTTTGTATTTCTTTCTTTGTTGCATAGAGTTTATTTGTTCCTCATAAGCTCGTAACATTTTTACGTTTTAAGTTTTTCTGTACAACACACAATGTATGGTGCAGAGAAATCTTATACAGTTGGTATCTGTAGTCCTATGAAAATTTAAACGGAAGAGACTTGCTGTGTGGTAAAATGATAGCCCTTTTATGACCAATGACTGTATATTATAATGATACATTTATAGTGGACATTAAATTGTAGCATCTATACTTCACCTCTACACATGTTATAATATATAAATCATATAATATAAACCTGGACTACTTTCAAAGGAAGTAAGGTCACATGTACATACTTGACCCGTAAATTGGTTTATACATGTACATAGTGCTTCTAACTACGTATCAAACGAAGAGAAACAAATGTTGAAGTTGCTCAACTTTAAAGATTTTAATTGATAATACATATTTTACGTATTAGTATATAGAAAACATATTTTGAATTAAGGCCACACAATATTTATTTTAGATTCTTCGAATTTTAAGAATACACAAGAAGGTGACATATGAATGAAGGAGATGTAGGGGTATATGTCAATAAGTCAGCAACCCAATGACAAACAAAACATCAAGACAACTAGAGGGCAACATAGTCTTCAACAATAGACAATTTTTTTTTATGGAAATAGTTTAAAAAGCGGATAGTAAAATATGACGCTAAAAACAACACTATACATCAGTACAAACTCTGATATCAATTTAATTGTATGATTGAAAACTTTGGAATTTTATTCTGTAACAAAAGCAGAAAAAAATAAGTAAGGTATTTTGTTTCCGGCCTGTGGTGAAATTGTGTCTTATTGTAAACTTCACTTTTCCAGGAGTCCAGGTGTCTAAAATCATTTGCATTTGTGGTTTAAAAAAAATCAAACAAACAAAAACATGGTGAATCAGCCAGCAGTCAATAAAAAAAAATCTCAACCTGGATAAAATATACATTTACAATTTGTGTTCTAATATTTTTTGTATCCTTTTTCAAATAATACCTGTTTATAGACAGGCTCATTGAAACACAAAGAATTATAATTTCCGATTTTTTTACCATCAGTTTTGTCAAAATGTCAACGTTTGGCAAGTGCAGTTGTGAAACAAGGATAAGTGTATGTCTTTACATTAGCACCATTATGTTAAAACTGCGTTTTGTCATTTTTGTATCGTTTTCTCAGAGGGACTCGGAACTCACGCTGCTGAGACATTAGCGCCAACACATCCTGAAGTTTGTCTCAACCAACTAAGCTATAAACAAATATCTTTTTATCCTCAGTTAGTTGGGTAAAACATTTCATTGGTGATTGAATCTACCGTTTGTAGTCGGATCGAGTTATGCCTGTACACTCCTAACTTTGTAACACAGCAAATGATGTACAGTAGCATGGAGGTGGTACATTTATGCAGTTCATCCATTCGGATGACAATGTTACATGTCGTAAAATTACTCAATCTATTTGACTTTTTATTTTATTTTGAAAAGACAATTTTCTCTAAGCAAATATAGGGAACTTCGTATATGAAGTAATTGTTTCAAACCTTAATAATCATAGATTTGTAGATTAATAACTATATGCAACTGTAAAAATGAGATGAATTTCCAGCGATAACTATCAAATTAGAACTATCTTACCTTTCTTAACTGCTGAAGTATGTTCCTCTGTCTGCTCAATCGCTTAATGTATTTGATACTGAAGTAATCTTTTTTTTATAATTGGTTGTATGAAAAAAGGAAAACGTACCGGAAATCTATATACATCACAGGAAAACGAAGAAGAAGATTGGTCATTTGACAAATTGTACTTTAATAAATAAATTGTAATCTTCTAAATTATGAATGAATAAAATTGGAAACTCCAAAATCGCCATACAGCAGGAAGATCCAATATATGATTATCAAGCTGGTCCTTTCCCCGGAAGAATTGCACGTCACAACGCAAATATCATGACATTACAATGTACCATGACGCGTTTTTTCCCGAATGACCCCAGGTCAACCGGGCCATTTTATTCATAAAATCGAAATTGGAATCTCGTGTATATAGCGCCATACAGCAGTCAACAAACCTAGTAGGTCATATAAAGCGCCATACAGCAGCGTTAACAAACCTAGTAGGGTAAAATAAAGCGCCATACAGCAGAGTTAACAAACCTAGTAGGGTCATATAAAGCGCAATACAGCAGAGATAACAAACCTAGTATGGTCCTATAAAGCAACATATAGATCCTATAAAGCGCCATACAGCAGAGTTAACAAAACTAGTAGGGTCCTATAAAGCGCCATACAGCAGAGTTAAAGCGCCATACAGCAGGGTTTACAAGCCTAGTAGGGTCATATAAATCGCCATTAGGCCTGTAGTTCAGTGGTTGTCGTTGGTTCATGTCGGTCATATATGTTTTTTCGTAAATTGTTTTGTTATAAATTTGTCCTTTACTTTTCTCAATTGAATTGTTTCATATTTTTTTATGTCGGGGCATTTTATAGCCGACTATACGGTATGGGTTTTTCTCATTGTTGAAGGCCGTACGGTTGCCTATATAATTGCTAACATCCACTTCATTTGAACTTTGGTGGATAGTTGTCTCATTGGCAATCATACTTCATCTCCTTATTTTTATATTAGTAGGGTCGAATAAAGCGCCATACATCAGAGTTACCAAACCTAGTATGGTCCTATTAAGCGCCATACAACAGAGTTACCAAACCTAGTAGGGTCCTATAAAGCGCCATACAGCATAGTTAAAACAAACCTTATAGGGTCCTATAAAGCGCCATGCAACCGTTGAGAGTTTAAAAGGTCTATACTTTTTCCATATAACAGAGAAGAAAACCTAGGAGGATCCTATAAAAGTGCCATGCATTAGAGTTAACAACCCAAGGAGGATCCTATAAAAGTACCATGCAGTAGAGTTAACAACCCAAGGAGGAGCCTATAAAAGCGTCAGACAGTTGAGTTAACAAGCCTAGGAGAATCTTATAAAAGAGTAAAACAGCAAAATTAACAAAAAATCACAAATGACAATTATTTGACGAAAAGTCGACCTACCCTATCTATTTTTTTTTTCATATTTTATTCCAGAAAAGCTCAACAGGAAGTGCCAGTAAAGGTTTTTCTCGCTTAGCCATTTGGTTTGTTTGATATCTCTAGAGTAAAATTTGGCTGCTATCTGGAAGATAACTATTTCTTAACACTGTTACTTTCGCTCCATACAACTGATTTTTTGTTTTTATATTTATTCGTAACGAACGGTACATTAAAATCATATACATGTAATTCTGTAACATTTCGCCAGTTCCGATTTAATACATAAAAAACCATGCATATTTTAAAGCCGCGACACCTGTGCGATTTTCGGCCTTCGTTAATATTCTTCAGATTCTTCAGAGACGAGGTTTCCAATTGGTGTTTTTAAGCTGTATCAAGAATTAATTTCATGTCAGCATTTGATAAAAGTTTTAGATGCATCCATCTTTACATTCATCTTTATATTTTTTTTTTCTAAATTTTACTTTGTTTCATAAAAAGTTGTTTCATCAAATATGCCTAAAACTTTGAAGCATTTCGCTCTTTCAGTAGTACTATATACAATTATATCGTGTAACTAATGCATACCTTTTGTTGCCTGATATTCCGTTCTCTCCGATATCACAAGATTAACTGATTTTCAAGTCGTTTGAAACAATGCCCTTTACTAATAGTTGATTTGGTTTTCTGTATACTGCAATGTACAATATTCGTATCACATAAACAACTTAATTTACGGTAGTTGAAACACTTAAATAGTTCAGTAAAATTTATGTAATACGGGAAGAAGGCCCTCCAAGTTGTATAATATGTCAGATATGTTATAATTATTGTCGCCTGTTAAAAAATATTACAAGTTAAAGTTATATTCTAATTCAAAATGTGGCAAAGAGAAGAAGGGAAGCCAGAGGATGGCGATTGGACCAAATTACAAGTGGTTTTAAAGTTAAGAGAGTTGAAACAATTTTTGTACATATGTACATAAACTAAGTTATTGACGACGACCTTCAATGTATGGTTTTCTTCCTTGTATACTTGACACATCTTTTAGTACTTTGAGTAATAATCATGCCAAGTTTCATTACCATAAACCAAGGCGTTTAAAAGTTTGAGAGCGGAAAAGATTATTTCTAAAGTTTTGTAATTTTGACCATGACCTTTACTGTAAGGTTTTCTTCCTTGTACGCGAGTCACGCTTGTAGTAGTTGTGAATAATCACATCAAGTTTCTTTACTTAACTCTAAGGGGTTTGAAAGTTAAAAAGCGGAAGCGATTTGTGACGGACGTACGGATGGAGGGAAGGACGAGCACGCTGATTACTATAGACCTTCCGCGAATTAATGCAAAGAAAATTAAGGGACATATGTCTGCTAATTTGAATATGGTTATATTCTAAAAATTGGCCAATCTTTTAAATTTCAGGATATTTCATTTGGTAGAATTTTAATAAGACATCGTGTTGCAACCTTATAGTTCATACACGAATTTCTAGTCTTCAGTAAAGATTAAAAAAAAAAAAACTTTTGATGATTTTTGGGGAAATTAAATCTTTGAAAATGATTCGACCGCTTTTAATTAGGAATTATGTTGAATTAGTAATATTGTAAACTAGTGAATAGTGTTAGAAATTTGCTACTACAGATTTGATATCATATAATAAATAACGAATAATGTTGCTATTTGTTAAAGACTCTTATTGCTTAATACTTTTACTTTGACTCCATGGATGTTTTTTAATTAAACTTCTCCAGGTATTGATGGTTCGTGTTTCTAAAAGCTTTAGTGTTAGGTACTTGTTATTCATCAGCGTCATTCATTATTTGCCTGTACAAGTGTCTCGTTTGTCCATATACCGGCCTAATCTGCCTGTACGCCTGTCTCGTTTGTCGATTTACCCGCCTTCTTTGTCTGTACACATGTCTCGTTTGTCCATATACCCGCCTTGTTTGCCTGAACACCTGTCTCGTTTGTCCATATACCCACCTTGTTTGTACGTACACCTGTCTCGTTTGTCCATATACCCGCCATATTTGCCTGTAAACATATCTCGTTTGTCCATATACTAGTACCCGCCTTATTTGCCTGTACACCTGTCTCGTTTGTCCATATACCCGCCATATTTGCCTGTATACATGTCTCGTTTGTCTATATACCCGCCTTATTTGCCTGTTCACCTGTCTCGTTTGTCCATATACCTGACTTATTTGCCTGTACACCTGTCTCGTTTGTCCATATACCCGCCTTGTTTGCCTGTACACCTGTCTCGTTTGTCCTTATACCTGCATTGTTTGTCCTTACATATGTTTAGTTTGTTCATATATCTGCCTTTTTTGACTGTACACATGTCTCGTTTGTCCATATACCCACCTTGTTTGTCCGTACACATTTCTCGTTTGTCCATATACCCGCCTTGTTTGTCTGTACGCATGTCTCGTTTGTCCATATACACGCCTTGTTTGCATGCACACCAGTCTCGTTTGTCCATATACCCGCCTTATTTGCCTGTACACCTGTCTCGTTTTTCCATATACCCGCCTTATTTGTCCTTAAACTTGTCTCGTTTGTCCATATTCCCGCCTTGTTTGCATGTACACCTGTCTCGTTTGTCCACATACCCGCATTGTTTGCTTGTACACCTGTCTCGTTTGTCCATATTCCCGCCTTATTTGCCTGTACATATGTCTCGTTTGTCCATATACCCGCAATGTTTGTCCGTACACCTGTCTCGTTTGTTCATATACACGCCTTGTTTGTCCGTACACATATCTCGTTTGTCCATATACACGCCTTGTTTGCATGTACACTGGTCTCGTTTGTCCACATATCCGCCTTGTTTGTCCGTACACCTGTCTCGTTTGTCTATATACCCGCCTTATTTGCATGTACACCTGTCTCGTTTGTCCACATACACGCCTTGTTTGTCCGTACACATGTCTCATTTGTCCATATACACGCCGTGTTTGCTTGTACACCTGTCTCGTTTGTCCACATGTCCGCCTTGTTTGCCTATACACATGTCTCGTCTGTCCATATACACGCCTTGTTTGTCTGTACACATGTCTCGTTTGTCCATATACCCGCCTTATTTGCCTGTATACCTGTCTCGTTTGTCCACATACCCGCCTTGTTTGTCCGTACACTAGGCCTGTGTGGTTTGTCAGTACACTTATCTTGTTGTTTTGTCTAGTGGTTCCTAGATTTATTATATCATTGTGTGATACCCCTTTTAACATTGTTTGTAATGTATTTTCTACCTACTAGAATGTTTGTAAACTGTTACGGTATTACATCTTCCTCTTCATTTACTTTTAATGGTCAATTTCATTTGGTCTTGATAAAAAACAAACGGTAAGTACTTCCACTTGGTTGATATTAATGCTGTAAACGGTTAGTATACCATCTGATCGATAACAATGCTGAAAATATTATCGATACAAATATTGTATACAATTAAAATGTTGGCATTTGCACAAAATTCAAAATACATCAATCTTTATGGATTATATAAAAAAATACTTTGTTTCATAAGAGGGTTTGTATTTGATATGGTATAAACCTTGAAGCAGTAGTACTATAAAATTAATTGTGTAACGATCCAGATTGACAACACATCAACGAATCAACGTTTTATTAAAGGGGCTTTATCGCATAAAACTTAATTAATATAATTTTGAAGGCAATGCTATGCAAAAAATATATTATATATTTTCCAATCAAAAAGGGGGAGCGTACACTCTCAATGCCCCCTTGAATCTGTACAAACCTTTTTGTTGCCTGATATTCCTATCAGTCTGATATCACTAGATTGAACTGATTTTCAAGACGTCTGAAACTATGCCCTGTTTGCTAAAGGTTGATTTTGAGTTCTTTAAACTGCATTTTACAATGTTCGGGGTCTTCAACCTGTGCCATTATTGGAAAAATGTATATTCAACCCATTCCTACATACTAATACAATAGGTGTTGTTAAAGCAATTAAGACATAATTACAGGTACATCAAAGTCAATTACACGCGTTTCATGGTTAGTGCGACAAGAATTACTTGTATAGTAGACACACAATCACTGGCCTTATAATTGATAGTTAACTCATTTTCTACACAATTTTATTTAGTGACACTTCACATAACAGAACATTATATATTAGGCAAATTAAAAGTGTCCAGTGTTTATTGCTTGGTACAGTCAAGGATTTGTATTGTTAGTCTTACCATACAAATCCTTGGTATACTTATTATTTTGATTATTAAATTCTGTCTTTTACCATTTTAGTAAGTAACGCTTCATGAACCACCCAATTATCTTGTTTGGTATAGTTGTCCCATTATATTTGATTGCCCTTTAAAGAAAATGGTAACAGACTCGCACATATTTAAATGTCTTTATAGGTGGGAAACAATAATCCAAATTCATTTTTTAGCTTAAAAACAAATAAAAAATAAATCTGCTAGGAGTATAGTAACAGATACAATATATATGATGCATACAAGAATATTATCTCCTTGTGTACATTAAACCATAATTTTGCTTTCCTCTTTCCCTTCTTGATTTAAACCAACATATTAACACCAACAAATTTAAATCCTGAAGCGTTAAAAAATTAATACAGCATAAAAGCCAAGTCTGTATTTATCAGTTTTTGAAGAGGCATTCATGAAAAAACTAGACTGCATAATGTGCTGTACATAGTTTGTTGATATCCACTACAGCTAAACACATTTGTTTTACCGTAATTACCTCAATATAATTATGTATATGTGTTTGATTCACTGTTAGGGTCAAAATTGTCAAAATTGTAATGTTAGGTGTCAAACAAAAAAATCAATTGTTTTCTGATTTTGGGGTTTCACCGCTTTTCGCTTTAAAGAGCAAAAAAAGTTGATCAGAAATCTTTTGATTTGCTTTATTCTTAATCCCTGGTCAATCTGTAGTAAAACAAATCCTATCTGAGCATAATGCGACTTATATTACAATATTCACAGCTCAATTTAAACTGACTGTAATGTATGACTTTAACAGAAAATACTTGAAAATTTCATTTTGGACTACAGGAACATAAACTTTCAATATCAAGATCAGGTTTGGTTGATTTTTCCTTGTTTTCCCTACTGCTTTAAAGACTTTCCTCATTTTTTACAATGAGTTTAGTAAAAAATCCAAGGTTTTGAAGAGTCAAGGAATAATGACCCCCCTTTTTCCACCAGGTGTCAGTAATGGGACTATTAATTGATCAAAAGTGCAGTTATGTTCTTTAAACTGTTTTTATTTACTATCAGTCAATAAAATTTAAGGTAGAAAACTTTCATTTGAGAAAGTAAATGGGATTGTGGTGGGTTTATGCACTGTTTACATTAGGCTACGTTATCTGTCAAATACATGGTATGACGCAATGATATAAGGGTAAAATCATATAAATTCATTAAATCTTCATGACAAGTTTTTTTTGGGGCAGTAAATAACCTATGTTTTAATGTTTAATACCACAAAAACAACTAACGGTGAATTCAAAACAATTTAGGACATTTTCTTTTTTATATGAAAGCATAGTGTCAGGGTGGGAAAAGCTAAAAATAGCACAGATTCAGGTTTAAGGCTCTAAATTTGCAATATGTGACTTTTTGCCAAAAAAAAAAAAAACAAAAAAAAAAAATTTAAATGTTGCTACCATCATTCCAAATGATCAGTTAAGACCAAAAAAATCAATTGTTTTCTGATGTTGGTGTTTCACCGCTTTTCGCTTTAAAGGTGTCAGACCACCAATTAAAAATCCCTATCTGTTCAACCAAATTTTGCAATTTTCACAGCTTTCTAACTATTTTAGCTTAAGTTTAACTTCATAGAAACTAGGTATATCCTGAATTGTACAAGTATCACCTTTCTACATGCCAATTTTCAACAGACCTTTAAAATCTTATAAGAAAGAAGAGACCTCCCGAACTGAGGTACCACTAAAATAACCCCTGGTTTTCTGGAAATCTTAAATTAGTATACTGTGGAGCGCAATAATCCTCAGTGTTTAATGCAAACTCATTGACAAGTAAATTTTGGCTCAAAATGTTCTAAATATATTTCTCTTTCAACAAAAGTTTCATTTCTGCAAATTTGTTGGTTAGTTTAAGTAAACTGTTACGCCAGAAAATCGCCTTTTAATTGTAACCAACAAAAAACACAAATCAATAATAAAATTTAACAAGATTTATTATACACTAGTTTACAAGAAGTATTACACAAAAAGAAATGTCAACTTAACTGTCAAAATATATGTCCAATCTTTTATCTTTTCTTTATCCGGAAATCTTCACGGGAATCCACAGTATATTACGTCCAATAGGTCACAATTTAGTATGATGTTGTTAGTAAATAAAAGTGTCAATCCAACTGCTGAGAATGTTGATGTCTATTGATGTCTAAGTCTATATCTATGTCTGTCTAACTTTAGGGTCTGCATTTAACATGTTTAAATACTTGTAACGGAAAGTTCTAGATAATTGTAGATGTTTAAATTACGCATCTTTTGTTATGATCATTCTGGAAACGTTATGTAAGTGAAATAGAAAGTTCTAATCATTCCATGAGTATCAATGATTGTTCCAGTGATTTCTAAACTGCATAGTTGTAACACAATGTGTATTATTTTGTACACAATTTAAAAAAATGTAAACATTCTTAGGCCACACAAAACAAATTTCTGGAGTGATCAGAACTGGACTATTAATTAAAAGTTATTTGCTATTTTTAAAAGCGTTTTGACAATTTTCACTCCAGATGAATTTAGAATCTTTCCGTAAAAGATGAGTCAATGGTCGAACAACAGTAGCAAAATTTGAACAGAATTTTCAGTAAAATCCAATCATGCCTAAATATTTCATAAGTTGTTTTTAATTTGGTAATTGCATCCACTTTAGCCGTAATAGGTTTCACTTGACCTTGGCCAACTGTATGCCCTAAATAATCAACAGTGGCCTGGCAAAATTCACTTTTACCACTTTTGTCAAATTTAATTGTGACAGTCTATCAAAAGTATCATATAAATGTGTTAAATGTTCTTCCCAGCTATCACTACATACAATAAGATCATCAATATAAGCATAACAACAGTCTAAATCTTTTATAACATTATTGATCATTCTGTGAAATGTAGCTGGAGCACTTTTCATGCCAAACGGCATTACAGTATATTGAAATAAGCCATCTGGTGTGACAAAAGCTGATATTTCTCGAGCTCTCTGTGTCAATGGGACTTGCCAGTAACCTTTCAATAAATCAAATTTGCTCACAAATTTTGCTTTTCCAGTATTATCAATGCAATCGTCTATCCTTGGAATCGGATAGGAATCAGATTTTGAAACAGAATTTACTTTTCTGAAATCAGTTACGAAACGAAAGGTTTTATCTGGTTTGGGCACAAGGAGACAAGGAGAACTCCATTCACTGTTACTCGGCTCAATAATTTCATTGTCAAGCATATATTTAATTTCTTGTCTCATAAATTCCAGTTGAGTGGATTGAGCCGGTAAGGATGTTGCTTAATTGGAGAAGCATCACCTACATCGACATCATGACAAACAGCAGTGGTTTTGTTTCGCACATCCGGAAAAAGATTTTCAAAAGAAAATACCATAGCTTTTATTTTTTCTCTACGATCAAAAGACAGATGTGCAAGTTTTGAATCTAAATTTGACAAAATTTCTGAATTTTTCAATCTAACTGTCTCTTCCATAGTTTTAGAACTAAAAGGTGGTTTAATTAGATCTGGTTTGTCATGATTGTTCCCCAATTTAACCATGGCTAAAGTGGCAACTGGTTTACTCTCACCTTCATTAGTACGCTCAAAATATGGTTTTAACATATTAATGTGACACACTCTATTTTGTTTACGCCGACCTGGTGTTTTTACAATATAATTCAAATCATTGATTTTACTCTCTATGGTATAAGGACCACAATATTTAGCTTGTAATGGATGTCCAGGGACTGGCAAAAATACAAGTACCTTATCACCAGGCTCAAAAAAATATGTCCCTGGCATCTTTGTCACCATATTTTCATCTTATTCTGAACAGTTTTTAAATTGTTCTGAGCAATTTTATAAGCAGTATACAATTTTTCTTTAAATCTAGATACACAGTCTAGAAGATTCAAGTCAGTGTGTTCAGTAAGCCACTTTTCCTTAATCAATTTTAAAGGTCCCCTTCCAGTTTGACCAAATACCAACTCTAAGGAACTAAAACCAAGAGATTCTTGAACAGCCTCTCGGACCGCAAAAAGTAAAAAGTGAACACCATCATCCCAGTCCCTATCAAATTGAAGACAAAAAGTTCTAATCATGTTCTTCAATGTTTGATGAAAACGTTCTAAGGCACCTTGAGATTCTGGATGATAAGCACTTGACCTATACTGAGTAAACCCTAACTGGTACACGACTTGCTGAAATAGACCTGACATGAAATTTGACTGTATAGACTTTGGAAGTCCTACTAGCGTGAAAAATTTGATCAGAGCTTTGACAATAGTAGGTGTCTTGATATTCCTTAACGGAATAGCCTCTGGAAAGCGAGTGGAGGTACACATGATTGTCAATAAATACGCATTTCCGGTCTTGGTCTTCGGTAAAGGTCCAACGCAATCAATGAGTACTCGGCTGAAAGGTTCTTCAAAGGCTGGAATAGGCAGAAGTGGTGCTGGTGGTATTTTCTGGTTAGGCTTACCAACAACCTGGCATATATGGCATGATTTGCAGTATTCTGCGACATCATTTCTAAGTCTGGGCCAGTAGAAATGCTGCAAAATCTTTAGGCAAGTCTTCCTTATACCTAAGTGTCCAGCCAAGGGGGTGTCATGGGCAAGACCAATAATGTCTTGCCTATAGACTTTAGGCACCACCACTTGGTATACCACTCTCCATTCCTCCTCTGGGGTAGCATCAGGGGGCCTCCACTTTCTCATTAAAATGCCGTCTTGATGGTAATAGCATTCGGCCACTTTGTCTGCTTCTTCCTGTGGTTGAGCCCTCTTGCAGAGCTGAAGAACTAGCGCTTTCAAAATTTACCGGCATCAAATGCCATTTTGTAGAATTTTGTTGGCTAGTTCTAATAAAAATACTGAAAATTTTCAATGAGATATTAACGTTATCCCGGACACGGGCCCCAATTTCTGTTACGCCAGAAAATCGCCTTTTAATCGTAGCCAACAAAAAACACAAATCAATGATAAAATTTAACAAGATTTATTATACACTAGTTTACAAGAAGTATTACACAAAAAGAAATGTCAACTTAACTGTCAAAATATATGTCCAATCTTTTATCTTTTCTTTATCCGGAAATCTTCACGGGAATCCACAGAATATTACGTCCAATAGGTCACAATTTAGTATGATGTTGTTAGTAAATAAAAGTGTCAATCCAACTGCTGAGAATGTTGATGTCTATCGATGTCTAAGTCTATATCTATGTTTGTCTAACTTTAGGGTCTGCATTTAACATGTTTAAATACTTGTAACGGAAAGTTCTAGATAATTGTAGATGTTTAAATTACGCATCTTTTGTTATGATCATTCTGGAAGCGTTATGTAAGTGAAATAGAAAGTTCTAATCATTCCATGAGTATCAATGATTGTTCCAGTGATTTCTAAACTGCATAGTTGTAACACAATGTGTATTATTTTGTACATAATATAAAAAAATGTAAACATTCTTAGGCCACACTAAACAAATTAGGCCAACTAAATAAATATGATAGTTACAATATCATAACAAAACAATGACATCAAATGCACTATTTTTGTCCGATTAGGCCTACTTTTAAGAGGGAGTAATTGGTGGCCTGACACCTGCTGTAAACGGATTTGGATAATTAGATTCATATCTGTGTCCTTTTATCAAATGGCCTATCCTATAGCGCGATAGAAGTCACAAACTATGCCCTTTCTCTTATTAAATCTGTTTTTTACCAATTCATGTCTTGTCCAAATTGCGTCACAGACATCGGAAATATGCATCCTATTGTTGCAATGTGAATGTTCAAGATTTGCTTGTTTATAAAAATAGCTACATGTAAACTTCCACTGGACAGATGTCCACCAATAAACTGTTGTGAAACTAACATATTATAAATATACATGTTTGTCCCTTATATTCTATTAACTTTGTATTTACTTTCAGGTATCACAGATCGAATTTATTCGTTCATAGTGTGTTAATTTACGTTTTTTGATTGAGTTTAGCCTTCCAATTGATATTTTATCGTGTGTTTTTCTATGTTGTGATGTTATACTATTGTTTCAGAAAAAGGGAGAAGGTTTGGTACCATTAAAACGTTTAATCCCGCTGCAAATGTTTGCACCTGTCCTAAGTCAGGAATCTGATTTACAGTAGTTGTCGTTTGTTTATGTAACTTATACGTGTTTCTCGTTTCTCGTTTTTTATATAGACTAGACCGTTTGTTTTCCCGTTTGAATGGTTTTATACTAGTAATTTTGGGGCCCTTTATAGCTTGTTGTTCGGTGTGAGCCAAGGCTCCGTGTTGAAGGCCGTACATTGACCTATAATGGTTTACTTTTATAAATTGTTATTTGGATGGAGAGTTGTCTCATTGGCACTCACACCACACCTTCCTATATCTATGTAGTTCATTGCACGGCCTCTAACAGTAAGTACAGTAGCTGATACTATTACGCAAGAAGTAAATGGCTCGGGGAAAGGAGATAGGAAACGGCTTTTTTGTGTTCGTCAACGAAACCTTGATGGTCAATGGTTAAAAAGATTTGAGGTGTAACCAAAAGTGTTCAGATTTGAATTATATGACGTCACATTAAAAGTCTACCTTGTAAAAAGAACACAAATGTGAATAATCTTCTTAATTTCGAAAAACAAATTACATCTGATACAGCAAACATCATTTTACATGTGTAAAACGAATTATAAAATTCTAAATACCAATTGAAACCTTATCATTTATTGTATTAAAAAATCAGACGTCCATCCCTAGACCTTTTTATAGATGTTGAAATACAGAACAATTAAAAAAAACAAGATAAAATTGTTAGCAACTTCCTTATATGAACAAGATACTTACCGTCTTTCCCTTTCCTGTAATTAGTAAAGTCCTTGTGCTCATCCGGAGTTAAGATTATTATAGATAAAATATAGATTTTCATAGTTCAACTTGTCTCTTGTTTTAAGAAGTACATGATTGTAAAAATGTAGCAATGCCCCTCGTTCGCCCTTAATTGGTGAATAGAAATTGATAATTTACACATATTTTACAAGTGGACGGAAATAAAGCGTGTACCATGTGTTCCATGTGTTAGTGAATTTCTTCACAAATGTAACCTTGCTATTACGTGTTTTTCCTGGTAGAGGAAAGGCAACATTATTTTTGAAACGTCAAGATACCAATTACAAATCTTGTATGCGTTTGAATACGTTTGTTACCTAAATATATTATTTTTCTTTGGAACTGTGTGGTATAACTGAGACGGGAAAACGCTGATGTTCATTTTAAAATACTCTATTAGAAGAGTTTTTAATCAAGCGATAAATTTACGAGAAGATATGTGGTGGGGGTTGGGTTCTATTTTTTTTTTTATATTCATATGCAGTTTCCCATGTTCTAGTCCGTGGGATCGCCCATAAATGTACCAGCGACTCTTTTCACAAAAAATCTTACGATTAAAATTGATCGTAAGTTATACTGAAATGTGTATGACTTACGAGTATTTTTACTCTTAAGATTTTTTGTGAAAAGAGCCGCTGGTACATTTGTAGTTTTAGTTTAACACTCTCGAGTTGTATGAAAAATCGTATAAACATCTGTGACATGAGCCATTTGCTACATGACTTGAACTTCTAAAGTCTGCTGATTTGAAATCATACCGTCATACCCTCTTATATCGGCCGCTAAATATATGTCATTCAGCAATGACATGAACAGTGCAGGATGACAGGATCTTTTGTAATTCCTGAAGGAAACTTGTATAGAATAACAATGCACAAAAACTTATAAAATATCGTAGTCTTGTTTCAAATAGATATAGGAAGATGTGATGTGAGTGCCAATGAGACAACTCTCCATCCAAATAACAATTTATAAAAGTAAACCATTATAGGTCAATGTACGGCCTTCAAACCTTAGATAAGTGAAAACGATATTAGTTCGAAAGAAACTCAAAAACTGTATAATCGGTCTTCACTGTACCTACATTTCTCTGCCCACTTTTCATAATAGTCCTACGATACCTTCGAAAACCTTGGACCTTTGGTAAGATTACGTGGTAGTGTAGTATACACAAAAGAGAACTCAAAATAGGCAATGGAAGCAAATGACTCGCAAAGGGCCGTAAGTTATAGACGAATGAAGATCCAGAAATGGTTACCATATGTTCGTTTAAATTGTCATTTGTTCTTTAAGATGTCTATTTTTGTGAACTTGAGTTGTTGGGTCTGTATGATTATCAAAATTTTATAAGGCATATTATTTTGCAATGTCTAACAACCTCCCCAAAAAAAACAAAAAAACAAACAAACAAAACAAACAAACAAAAACAAACAAAAACAAGACCAATACAATACAAAACAAAAACAACACATTACAAACAACAAAAAAAGACAAAAACGTTCATGAAATCAAGTCGTATCTAACCTAATAACCATTTTGAACCCTTATTTAGTTTCCAAGCTACTACGCAGTTTGGTAAATCAAATACGGAATTCAATTAGTATAGGAAAAGTATCGTCAAGGTAAGTAGTAAGAAATATATAATTTGGCTTATCTCCTAGTCGTAATCTTACAAAAAGCTTCACACACAAGGGTTTCTATTAATAAATACACATCTCGACAATTTTAGACACTACTACAAATTAACAGACAATATGATATACATGTTGGAAAAGTTGAAGAGCTGCATTACAGAATTAATAGACCATTTTCATAAAACCGACTTTTGACTCCAGAATTTTATTTTTTCGACAGGTTACCTATTCTGTGGTAAGACATCCTGGTACTCGGTCAAGTAAGAGCAACGTAAAAAAGTAAAATCAAGCTTTCAATAGGTACAATTTAAATTAACTGCTCTATGTTTTCTATACACGACAAAATCATCAGAAAACAGTAAACTTTCCCCCAAATTGCACCGAT
Organism: Mytilus coruscus; assembly: GCA_017311375.1. Classification (NCBI taxonomy): domain Eukaryota; kingdom Metazoa; phylum Mollusca; class Bivalvia; order Mytilida; family Mytilidae; genus Mytilus; species Mytilus coruscus. The sequence continues at coordinate 95,235,153 of CM029600.1, read as the reverse complement.
TATATATTTGATTTTACTTCTTTTGGTCGCTCTTACTTGACCGAGTACCAGGATGTCCAACCGCAGATTAGGTTACCTGTTGAAAAATTCTATAATCCGGAGTCAAAAGTCGGTAATATGAAAAAAGTCTATTGAACAACAAAGGTATATAATGTATTTCCAGTATCATTTTAGATGATCATGATCGTTGAGCCAATTGCATAATACTGAACTGGATCGATGGTGTTTGGTTCTTAATTTCTTTTACAAAAATTAATTTGTTTCAGAAGGGAAGTAAAAAAAATCTGTATGTGCCTGTCACAACTTCAGGCGCCTGTAATTCAGGGGTTATCGTTTGTTGCTGTAAATCACTTTTTTTCATTTATTGTTTTATACATAAATCAGGCCGTTAGTTTTACTCGTTTGAATTGTTTTACGTTTCATTTCGGGCCATTCAATAGCTTACAAGGCGGTATGGATCTTGCTCATTGTTGAATGCCCACGGTTACCTTTACTAGTTGTTTATTTCTACGTCATTTGGTATCTGGTATAACAGACATGACCCCGATTTGGAAAAAAAAATAAACACGTTATCATATTCTACTTTGACGATTCTTTTTTGACGAAAGGTATTGTTATTAACCTGGATTTTATTTAGGTTCCAAATTGGTAACACAAGGTTTAATTTAGGTTCCAGATTGGTAAGACAAGGTTTTATTAAGGTTTCAGATTGGTGACACAAGGTTCTATTAAGGTTCCAGATTGGTTTTTCTTAACGTTATATCATAACGTTCATATAACGTTACTGGCAGTCCACACTTGTTAATGAGTCCCACTATGTTAAGTCACAACGTTTTCACAACGACACAGAAACGTTCCAGGAACATTTCCTGAACGTTTTTGTGTTTTGTGGGTTTAGACCGGTACTTTTTATATTTAAATGTTTACGAACTGGATCTAAAAAGATTGATCGAAGTCGAGCTTGGTTCTAAACGAATGTAAACGCAAACTGTTCTTTTTAAAGTCGATACAAATAAAGACAGGTTCAATGTCGTACAAATGTAAACGTGGTCATACATGATAGACACATAACGGGTGGCATTTGTGATAATCACATCAACACATTTTAAAATATCAAATTTAATCTTTAAAAGTCATTATTCCACTTATCTGTAATGAGATTTAATCGTCTTAATAATGTCATCATTAATATGATATATCTACCAGTCATATACTATATCTACCAGTTATATACTATTTGAAACTGAATAATTAGAATAGAATATACCAATATTATTACAATAAAATGAACAACTTTTTCTTCTTTTATCATTCTGGTTAAGTGCAACTGCAACAGAACCACTTGAAATAGAAGTAATAAAGCTGACGTCAGATGGTAAAAATACAGCAGAGTAGGGAGTTTTGTTGCTATGGTTAAAGTCAACTCAAAGGATGGGTCAGTGATATGTACCACGGGCAACGAGAATTTCTCAATGGTTAAAGTGATATCAAATCATTACAAGGTAACCACCCGAGTTCCACTTGACAGAGAAAGCAGAAGTTCACACGTCATAGTTGTATAGTGTGTGAGGATCAGTTGAACAGAAGTTCACACGTCATATAGTTGTAGTGTGTGAGGATCAGTTGACACACCTTAATAATTCTGTCAGTGTGACAGTTATAGTGGAAGATGAAAATGACAACGCCCCTAAGTTCGAGACATTGAATTATGTCTTCAAGGTAGAAGAAGGAACTGAAGTTGGTACATTTATATTCAACGCTGTAGCCACTGACCTTGATCTCAAAGAAAATGGTGAGATTAGTTATTACACATCGCCAACACACAGTGGATTCAGAATTGATCCCGTATCTGGGGAGGTTTTTACTACAATGAGACAAGACCGGGAAATGAGGTCGCAAGTTACATTTGAAGTTATTGCACAGGATGGCGGTATTAAAAGGCTGAAGACTTCTGTGACCATAAATATAACTGACATAAATGATAACTCCCCAGTTTTTCCGAGGCCCGAATTCAGTTTTTATGTATCTAAACGTTCTCTAGTTGGAACTGACGTTGGCCACGTTTTTGCCTTTGATGTTGATGTAGGTCTCAATGGCCACGTTACTTACTCTGAATCACAAAGTGGGGAAAATCTATTCCTTGTAGATTCAACTGGCTGGATACAAACCAGTGCCGAGATTACCAATGTGGTAGTAGACCAGTATAATCTGGTAATTGTGGCTTCAGATCATGGTGTACCTTCACTCTCCACGCAAACGCTTGTGGAAATTTTGATTGTTGATTCCAGTGATTGATTCGTGATGTTTTTTCCGAGAAGATCAACTGTTTCTTATACAGTTATTAATTATATATCTTTAAATAAAAAAATAAAAAAAAAAAAAAAAAAACAAAATCAAATCAAATGAATTTCATGCTTTAGGTATGTGTTTTACTTGCAGTTTAGCTTTCTATTAAAAACGAAAAGTCGGGTCTCATTGCATTTTTCCCTGGTGAGTCATATTTACTAGTAGTGTCAAAATTTATTTGACAATTTTATAAATGTTTTCTATACTTTGGGGAATTGGGTATGATCCCATGTTCAGTTGATGCTATCAAACTGTATGTAGGTTACTGGCATCATGTAGTCAATTCAAATCCAGATAGTTTAATAAATATGATTTATTCATCAAGTGTTAATAATAACTCAGACTGGTATAGAACAAAAAATAAATTATTATTTGAAAAAGTTGGATTTAAACATATCTGGGAAAATCAAAATTCACTTAGTAAAAATCGTTTAACTTTTGCTATAATTAAAAAAATGAAAAATGATTTAATAAAATTTTGGGAGAATTCCATTTCAAAAAGTGTTAATGATAAAAGAGGAAACAAATTAAGAACCTACAAGGATTTGAAGATGAAATTTGATATGGAGAACTTAAGTAATAGTATCCTTATGATTGAAAAAGACAGACATAAAAAGATTGATTTAGAAAACAGATTATGCCCCCTATGTAAATTTGAAGTTGAAGATGAATTACACTTTACCATAAAATGTACCAAACTCAATGATTTGAGGAATAAACTTTTTCAGAATATTTCTGATATTTTACCATCCTTCAATAATCTTTCAGACATTGAAAAATTCTATTTCATATTTAGAAGTAATGATTATGATGTCAGTAAATGTTGCATTAAAGGTATTAATGAGATGTACAAGTTCAGATGTTCACTAACTTAAGTTATTCTATATTCATATTACATAAATTGTAATACTAGCATCTAAAACTGAACCTCCTCAGTCCAATAGATAGAAGGAAAAATAAAATACTCATTTTATATATATATATTTCTCTAATTCTTCGTCAATTTATCCCTTTCTGCACTCATTGTATAAAAATTTAATCAACGTGTGATCCGTTTGATCTCAGTTCTTCATTGGTTAAAATCCGATTATGACGTCGAATTTTCTTGCTTTCCTCTGAATTTCTTATTGTGACGGCATGAAAAAGGCGACCATGCCTGATAACGTCACATAGAAAGAACACATCATTTTGCAGATCAGTCAAAAGAAGGAATAAGTTTGCCTAATCATTAGAGAAACAGATTCCACCACCAAATCTCGTGTAATACGATATTTATCAACTCTCGACAGTTAAATTTTCAATATTTAACTGTATATATATATATATATATATATATTGAAAAGTTTTTAAATTTTGTCCACGCTGTGCACAAAATAAGAAAAAAAAAATTAATAAGGCTGAAAATGCACCAAATATTTGTATTCAATATGAATATTCACATTTTGTCTATTACAATATAAAATTGTTCATAATGTTCTCCATAGTATCCTACCGGTTTCACTGTTTAACAGATCTTCAAGGATATGGTTGCTGGCGACGTCGTCAGGGGTAACGTCTATTAGCGACATTATTATTTAGTCCTGAACGTCATAATATAGTACAACGTAGGTACTATATAAAACGAAAGTGAAAGTACATAATTAAAAAAGAAATGGCTTTCAGATTCTCGACTCATCTATTTAATTTCGGACGGTATTTCTTAATAAAATAATTTTCTTTATTAATTCTCATTGGTTCCGTTGTATTATCTGAACACTGATAAAATGGAAAAATGAAGAAATTTGGATGATTTGATCCAGCGCATCTATCAATATGTTCGCTAAGCGGGATTTTTCTTGTGCTCGGCACTCGAATTTGCTGTCTATGTACTGTCATACGTTTTCTAATGGTGTTGCCGGTTTGTCCAATATAATTTTCTTGACAACCCCTGCAAGTGATGATGCAACCATATCCTTGAAGATCTGTTAAACAGTGAAACCGGTAGGATAATATGGAGAACATTATGAACAATTTTATATTGTAATAGACAAAATGTGAATATTCTTTCTTCTTTTTTGTTTGTTTTGTTTTGTTCTGTACTGTTATATAATTGATTGTAATGATTAATGTTTGTTCTTTGTTTGTGTGTTGATGACAATCCATATTTTGGATTTTATATCAATAAAATCTTTGACCTTTGACCTTTACTTATTCACAATCAAACTGTAATATATTAATGGCATCTGCAACTCCGCTGATAAAAAAAGTTGACATAGAAGTTAACAACTATAGGTCACCGTACGGCCTTCAACAATTAGCAACACCCATACCGCATAGTCAGCTATAAAAGGCCCCGAAATGACAAATGTATAAAACAATTCAAACGAGAAAACTATAACGGCCTGATTTATGTACAAAACAATGGACAATGAAACAATTATGATATACAGGAACAAACAACAACCACTGAATAACAGGCTCCTGACTTAAGACAGGCACATACAGAATATGGCGGGGTTTGACTAGTTTGCTGGCGCCAAACCCTCCCTAACCTGGGACAGTGGTGTAACAGTACAACATAAGAACAAACTATAAAAATCAGCTGAAAAGGGATTAAATCATGATCAGATCGATACAAAGGAGTAAACATCTAACAAAAACACAAACCGGACGTGGCAGGGTATTTATATATTCCCACAACAAAAAAGACACTAAGTACAGATCTGAGAGTACCCGCAGTTACTGAAATCTGTTTCAAAGCCAATGACAGTCAGTTCACATTCAACATTCAATAAATTTAGTGTAAAGACGTCATTAACAGTCAGAGAAAAACATGACCTTGTGCAATGTCAAGATACATGTATCGACAGATTGATGAGTCATGTTCTTGGTGGATTGATTTTGGTGCTATTTGTTTGAAACAATACAATCTGAAATAAAAATGGCATCCAATGAAATAATGTCAAACGCAACTTAAGTTTATATGTATATGAAAGATACAACCACATGTGGCATACAATAGATATAAACATTGTACTATTTTAACAGTGGGAGCAGGATATTTTCAGACTGAATAAACAAAAATTATTTTCTATTTTGGACATATTATTTCCTGTAAATGGGTGCATTAAGTGTTGCAGAATATTCAGTTTAATCTTGGGCAAGATTATTCATGTTCAGTTCTTACCAGGCCAGAATAGCAAATGATCGCAAACAAGCAATCAAATTAAATAAGATCAAATAAGCAATACGCCCAGAAAATAAATCAAATAAATTTCGTTTGTTTCATTTAGATAAAAAGTGAAGTGTACATTATTTTGAATAGTTGAAATCTTTCGATTAAAAAAAATCTATTATAATGGTATGAGTTTTTTCCATGATAAAGTGTGGCATCGGAAAAGAAGTTCTTTGAAGTTTTGCAAACTGCCGTTTATTAACATTTTTTATTCATTAATTAAAATATACATATATATGGCCTTACAAACAATTTTTATGGTACGTGGCGACTTCCAGCGTAAAACGTTAACCTCGGGCGTTATAGATCAAATCTACAATACGAAGTTTTTATTTGTATAGATGTTTGTTTTACTTATATATATACTGACGGACTTTAAAAACGCAACACACATTTTGTTGATTTTTTTTTACCAAATCATGAGTGGTCCTCATATAACTAATATTCATGTTTACCATTCTTCTCTCTGTTTTGAAAAATTCAATATCTGACTTACCTTTGGTTATTGAACATACCGGATCATTGAAGTCGCACGAATTTCTTTAAGCGAAATTTGAAACCCATAAATGATTTTTTTAATGTTTTGTCTTCGTGAAACAATTCTTTCAATCCACACCTACACTTAAATCAGTTAAACAATGTTGCATCTCCATATTGCCGAGACTGAGCAATGAAAATCTGAATCAGCCCATAAGAATAGTGCAGGCAGGAAAACGTGCACGTGCTGTTTCCAGACAATTTCAAGTCAGAAACTCGTCTTACTGTCATTCCAACAACGATACAGGCAGACGGGATTTGCTGATGAACATTAATGAACAGATCAATATGTAGTGACAACGCAAAGTCAATAGAATTTGATTACGCAACGTCATTTGCGAGACATGTTTACGGCCGCAACGTCAACTGCTAATCAAATCGCCGAATGCCATGGCAGACAGATTCATGCCATAAATGTTTCCCATATATTGAAATGCCAAAGAATCGACTGCAGTAAAACATTTAAAGCCCTAAAGTTGAACCGCAAAATTGCAAAAACACACTGTAATGGGTGGGACAAAGGCAAAATCAGAAGGTAAAAAACAGAACTCGAAACATGCCCAACATACTTGGTTGACCTTTCTGACAATCATTTTGGCGTTGATTACAGGCAGCCATTGCCTTCGACGGTGACACATCCATTGATAAGGGGGAAACCAGGTTTTCAGTGCATACTACATGATTTAAACATTAAAAATGACTTAATCAATTAAACTTACGAACTGCAAACTTTTTTTATACAAGGAAATAATGAATGAAATTTATGTTCATACATTTGTATAACAAAAAAAAATTGCATATTTGAAAATGATATTTAAAAAGAATAATCTAGTGTTGCGTTTCTAAAGTCTGTCAGTATATGATTTGTATTACTAGTATTTGATAAAAAGTGACCTGGGAATATCTGACTCCCAACAAAGATATTTCTGTCATGTGGTTGCTGTTTAATGAGCGTATACCACATATCTTACGTAATCTATGATCGTTTTTTTTGTGTAATGGAGAGAGGCCTTTAATGTTAAAAAGCCCAAATCACTCATTAGAAATCATAACTTATAAGTAATACCCTTGTGCGTATAAGGTAAAATTAATATTGATGCTACATATTTTACTTTTTATTGGTAAAGGGAAGACAACTGTAATCTTAAATATGTTCGATTATCTATTATAATTGAAACTATAGACTGGTTCCCTGTCCTCTATCTGTTTGGCTCTGTTTCAGATACCCGTATGTTGCAAAAGTGAAAATATGTACAGAAAAGTCATTGTACAAATATAAGTACTGTTACAATACTGAACAAATATGTACAGAAAAGTTAATTTACAAATATAAGTATACAATTCGGCAGTACTGAGTTAAACAAAAGTACAATATTACAATTTTATCATGTAGCCGTTCAGTACTGATTTACAAGAGGGTAGAGAAGTGCAATTAATGGACGTGTGAGTACATTCTTGGTAGTGTACACGATTCAATATCACTTACAGCATTTAACACAATTACTATTCAAATGAAAATTACATTCTTCTATGTTGAAAGTTGAAAGTTCATTCATATATATATATATATGTCTTACTTAAATGATCAGTGCAGACCAATACAGCGAGAAAGATGTTTTATTTAAAACTAATTTAAAATATACATGTTCGGTTTTGACGTAAAATTGTGTAAAATTATCATTTCTAGTCTCGATGTACAATACTTGAATGGGAAAGATTATATTAGAATTAAGGCTCAGCTGTGAATAAATACTTAGTATTTATTATTGTTAAAGGATATGTCTTATTTAGTTGTGTAATGATAAATGCATTCGTATATATCTGAGTAATGATTCTTGAATGGGGGTTAAACTGTTCTTTATGAAATATTGTATGTTTTCCTCCTGTATTTTAGGGGGGTTAATTGGGTCGTTAAGTTGCACTCTCATTAACGTATACCCCACTTCCCTTTTTATGCATAATTCAAATAAAGTCAGAAATATAACGTGGACATTTTTTTTTATGAATATATGAGGCAGATGCTGTTATTTTCGAGAAATCTAAACCGTTTGATGTTCGTTATCTTTCTGTTATCAGTGTATGGTCTGCCATTATCGTATGTACTGGATCAAACCAGTTCTACTGAAAACATCTGATTGATTTTATCATAGTTTACAGGGATCATCCCAGATGCAGATAAAGAATGGTTAACAGGATTAGACGAGTACCGATCGTGTGTGTAATTTACTAAATACTTCAATACATTCCATATGTTTATTATTAAGTGTTGTGACGTAACACGCTGATTTGTATGGTTTGCAGGCAATTGATCAAAATTCTTCATTGCTCAATCACTTGTACACACCTACAGGCCAATGCAAAAGTGTAAATATTGCTGTTAATGACTTAAAATGGACAAAGTATGTTAAGGCATGGTAGTCATGTGTAAAATATCGAAATTTTAATTATCATCAAAGTTATGAAAATTATATACGTCACATCAGACCATAACGTAATGTGCAAACAAATAGAAAACAAAGAAAAGGGAAAGAAAGAATGAATGAAAAAAAAGAGAATAAATCATAAAAATATATATAGATACTGTTTATAATGAACAGTAATAACAGGCAACCTAGAAGCAGGCAACCTATCAGTTTCGTCGGACAACAACCTTTATTTATGATTATGATATCTTCTCCAAGTGTAATATAGCTTAGCTGTTCTTTTTTTTCGTATTTCATTTATTATAATGCCTTAAAACGATTCATAAGTCAATTTTAATGTCATCGAGGTATCTTTGTGTAAATAATTTTATTTAAATTACATACGATATTAGCGTTCCAAAAAAAAGCCTTCGCCCTGCACTCATATTGACCAGTTTCTACTTTATTTACAAGTGTGCTATATATTTGTGTTCATGGGTCCAATCAATTAAAGTGTTGGTTGTTTATTTAGCCGTTGCATATCTATAACCCTTGTACTTTTTTATTATAAGAGTGTATATTTTGTATAAATCATATGAAATATATGTTGTTTTTTTTCTGATAAAGGAATTCACGATAAAAAAAATCTGTAACTAAAATTGCTTTACTACAAAATATTTGTTTTCTGTACGTGGCTGTATGGACTATTTGGATATACTGTGCTCGATATGACACTATTAAGGCATTGTTGTTATATTATTAGGAAATTCTCAGATTCACTATGACAGCATACCAACAGTATAAAGTCACGAAAAATATTTAGAACTATCCTACCGTCTTTTGCGATAGGCCAGCAACCAAACTAAGTCAAGCAATTTCTATTATTATAGCTACATGTAGCAACGAACCTACAGGTTGTAAATTATAAAAAGATATGAAAAAATGAGATGTAGTGTATACGTCAATGAGACAGGAACCCAAAAACATCAAACCAAAATACTTTGCAATAATATACAAATGTCTATTAAACATATAAAGCTCCAAATAAAGTCTACCTATGATGAAAATAGATTTAATAGTGACTTTTAAAGATCCGTCACTAACTGTTTTTCTCTATTAAAGATATAGATGATGAATTTCATTTCTTCTTTCATTGCGAAATAAATAAAAAATTAAGAAACAATTACTTCTCTGAAATTGTTTCTCAAAATATTGACTTTATGAATTTCAATAACCAAAAAAAAAAAAAAAAAACCAAACTACAATATATATTCAATCCAGCAAATTTTCAACAGATACAAAGTCTAGGTTCCTTTTTAAAACAGTCAATGGAACGGAGGACAAGGGACTCTTGATTAACTGATGGTTACAATATTTGTTGTATATATGTTGTAATTTGTATTTTGTTTTATCACTATCTTATATGCTTTGCGACAATTGATATATGAGTGTATGTCGTTTTTTTTTGTCAGAAACATGTTAAATTTGTTAACATGACAATAAAGATTATTAACTAACACAAAATTCACTACAGAACAAAAAGTATTAGGATAACTTATGACATTCATTGAATTGAGATTCCTGACTTGGGACATACACATAAGTAGGGTTAAACTAATTTAATCTAGATATCAACCATTTTTATAACTTAAAATTGTAGTACTTTATATCTAAAATATAAGAAATTTCTATCATTTATTTTCTTACTGAAAATACGAGCGGTAGCGAAAATGATGTAAATTCCCCAATGTATATAATATATCTATACAAAATAAACCCAGTAGCTCATAATTCTTTTAAATCGCCGGTGACCCCCAATTTGTTTTCTACATTTTCAGAGTTCATATTTTAGAGTTTAAGAAAAATCAATCATTTTCCTTGTATACTCCATAACATCTTAACTCAATAATACAGGTATAAACAACAAAAACAAAGGTTCTAGCAAAACAATTATAATTAATACCACAACAAAGAATGCTCACAGTAACCAAAGGTACTAGTAGTTTTCAAATTACTTGAATTGCTGAATCGAGATATAGAACCAAGCCGTCCTACACTCTAATATCGGTGGTTGGCGAATTTATATCTGTGCAATGCCCGTTTATTTATACAGTATTTCAACTCAGAAAACTTTTATCTTGCAGTTAGTCAAGTATTGTACAAATAACAGGTGTACAAATAAATTGTTGCTTTATTTGTACTTATACAAATAAAGTCTCCTGTTACACCGCTCCCATATTGCACAAACGGTAACGTGAATATTTCTTTTTGTGTAACAGTTCAATTAAAAAAATTAAGTACAGGATATACCAGTTTAGTGAGTACTGACATTATTAGTATTATTAAAATGACTAAGACATGAAAACAATAATAAAATATACAACATATCAAATAATTCTTTATAGAGCCGTTGATAGTTAAGTTTTTACTTTGTACGATTTGTATTTATTGATTGATTGAGTGATATTTCCTTAACCTCATGGGTTAAAGGATTTAAAACAACTCCATTCCGAATTCTCTCTGGATTTGTTTTAGTCGTGGTTGATTTTTTATTTAAAGGTCTGATATAATCCTGTTATAGAAATAAGCCGAAGGTCTCCATTGATAGACAAGAATCCATACTATATTATAAGATGTGAATCTGCTAACCGCCAGAGGCAAATGATAACTATATAAACAAGGTTCAGCCATCAACACAACATTCCCTAACAGCAATACCGTGAAACACACTCTTTTAATTTCTTTTGTGTTATCTACATATATATATATGAATGACAGTTGATATTGCCTTAACACCTTAAATTATTTACACACCAACATTCCTAATGATTTCCGTCTTAAAAAATATCCTGTAGCAATTACAATTTATTGACTTGTAATTATGTCAGGTAAAAGTATATTCGACGTAAAATTAAAATTAAAATAATTATTATGTACTCGTATCAAAAATTGTCTCTAAGTTTTCTTTATCAAATATATATATATATATATATATTACTAATTAACAAATATATTTGTGACATGTAATCCAATTTAAAGCATTGCAAGTAAATAGCTGAATGATCTGCATTGGAAGGTACAATGTATTTAAAAGTCTTTAAGCAAACAAAACATCGCTATTTCAAAAATTCCAAAACAGTGAAATTGTTTTGTCGGCGTGTGTATTATCTATAGTGAGCAATCGCTTCATATCGTAGTTTTCTTCAATAGATACATAGTTACATCTGTAGCGAAAATTCAATCAAGCAACGATGATTCCTTGTATCTCGATGTGCACCTGTTTTGTATAATTAAATATAATCACTCCCGATGCCATACATTTGCAAAGTGTGTACATGTGTGCAACAAACAAGACACTATTTTTTAACATATTTTCGTGTTTTACGGAGTTCTTTATCCCTTCATACCAAAGTGCAAGAAGGAATAGGAACTGAAGAACTCTCCATTGATGAAATGTATTGATGATTTTGATTGGTTATCGAAGAAGCTTTAAGTTGCTATGGAACCATTACCCAACATGTGATTATTCTCTGCACTTATATGGCAAAGGCATGCGCGTATTGAAATACGATAGCAAAGAGTGTAGGGTTTTTTGATGTACATAGCCCATACATGCCCGTTGTTGTAATTTGTATTATTACTTTCAGCCTTTTCACCACTCGTATTTGAACGGCGTCAGAAGCAAGGTCGGGGGACTCTCAGCTCACTTAAGAAAACTGTTCCATTCGTTTGAGTGCCGTTTGTTGTAACTTGGAATAAGTTGATTACCTTCTCCAAATTTCTGTGTAGATTTTAGTTTTATAAAAACATATAAATCATAATGGCTGATAGAGTGAAACCTATGGGAATGGACCGTGCCCTCATCAGTAAGGTAAGATAGCTTCATTTAGGTTTGTAAGATATATCTGTAGTTTTGTTTAATATAATTATGTGCGCAATTAATTTGCTTAATTTTGAAGAATTATTGTATATGTTTAAACTGCATTGGACTGTTTACTGCGATACTTAAAATCTAGTGAGTGATTTAATGTTTTGCTGTGATTTTTAATTTCGTATTCATGGATTTGTAATGTACACGAAAACAAACATCAAACACCAAAATTTCAACCTATTCAGTGAAAGAAAAGCAAAGACATTTTAAGCGTGTAAAAAGTGAATATATTTGCAGACAAATGAATCATCACCAAGACGTTTTCTCGTTGTTTTAAATCAAATGGAATATCATTGTGATATAATAATAAGGAGACATGATTTATGGCATAAATTGAAAATTCCGTAAGGAAACTGAGAAAGATTTCGAATAAGCGTATTTTGATGATTAAGACAATCTATATCAAGGAAAGTGAAGCAATTTGATACCTATGTATGACGTAGTCAAGGTTATTACCTTTGCTGATGGCTAAAAATAGAATCACTCTCAGAGAATCTCATCAGCAAATATGTGTAGGATTAATAGTCAGAATTCCTAGTGCGCCGATCTAATGTTTGATCTTATCATTCTTTATCATTGAACAAATTTCGTAAGCCGCTTTCCTTGAAACACAGACAACGATGCACAATAAATGTATATAAATGTATGTACTACTAATTAAATTACATCAAATGACAAAACACCTGTTTAGACAGCGGAAGTTATTGAACTTAGCAATATCAAATTTGACAGCGGCACGTGAGCGCCACACGACAAAACACTTAGTTATCTACCATATTTACGTCTATTTCATGTACAAATCTTAAACAATTGTTAAGATGAGCGATTCCTATATACAAAGTACATGCATATTAGACCGTGAAATAAAGTACAAGTATATATCATTTTTACATTTGACCAAAAACAGATTTTAAAGCAAAGAAAACACAACAAAATGTGCATGTACATTAATTATATGTAGTATTCTTTTGCACGGGTCCATGTTTTGTACTTGTACTTTAGCGCTGGGGTAATATACGTGTACTTTTGTACAAATGCACGGCTTAATGCTTTATTCGTTTTGTGTTTACTACCGTGTTATTTTGTCAGTCAGGCAAGACTAAAACCGAGTTAAAAAATGAGCTGAAATGGAGATTAATAATTGCAAAAATGGAGGTAATATATACAAGTTGTCCTCTTACCGAAATTGAACAAAGAACGATAACCTGTCCTTCGAAAAGTTTCTTTCCAGAACATAAGTTTATATCCATATACCCTGAATGAAGATCAAGATGAACCTATGATCCTTAATTTTACCCTTCTTTAAGTACGGTTGAAAGCTTCTCTGGAATTAGGATGTGATGTGTTCCATGCATTAATTATAGATACGATCTGACGATATATATTTTATCGTTTCATTCTGAACTCCTGTACAACCCGTCTATAAATCTTAGTTTGTTTGAACCTATTTTTAGTTAGACAAAATCTGATATCAATCCTTCCTTTATACTATATATCAAAAAGAACGTTCGAGTCCAAAAGAAATTCACAACGAAGTACCGTTTGACCAAGCATTTACATTTTTTGGAATATATGTTTTCCATACTTGTGTGTGGTTACTAATAAAAGTGTGATTTATTTGCATGTTTGGTTTTAACTAATACACTTTGTGTGACAGGAAGCATCATCGCCATCCAAAGTCAACAGCTTCCGAAGTGCACCGCTCAGGCGGCAACCATCTGCTGACAATCCTTACAAACGGGTATATAACGCATGCGCACATAGACATAGAGCGAAATTTTAGCAGCTACATGTACCGTTTATAGAAATGTGACACAATTAAGGAGTAGAAAATAGAAAAACATTGACTCGTGCAAGCTTTACAGAAAACACATCAATGTACAGTGATGGCACGCAAACAGAACAAGAATCATGGTAGCTGATCAAATATTTATAACACGAGCTACAAGTAAACACTAATTCTAAGCATGCATTAACTTTGAATAAATTAACTAAGTATATATAATCATATAATATTAAAACTCATGCAAAGAAGCTTTGAAAAAACTGTGATGTTAGAACACATTTAAAGTAGTTTATACTTTTACACAGGGAAAAAAGGGGGGTTATGGTAAACAACTTAAAACCATGCAAAGAAGCTTTGAAGAACATGTGGTGTTAGAACACATTTAAAGTAGCTTATACTTTTACAAAGGGAAAAGGGGGTTTTAGGGTAAACAATTTTAGTTAACTCATGTTACGGATATACGTAACGGAAACCAAACATTTGTTCGAGTATAACATAACCCACCATTGACCAAAATTCCTTAGCCACCAGGTTTCTCTAATTGGTTTTAAAGGATCATGTTACTTAATGGTGTTTTCTAGACTTTATTTACGTGAATTTCTTTTTATTTCCAATTACGGACCCTGCCATATTTGAAAATTGGGACGTTTCTAAACGTTAAACATAGAGATCAATAGTCATTGAGCCTTAGTTGAAACGAATGAAAGGAAATTCAACCCCTAAAAATCGATATCATCAACTGACTTTTTATTCTTCGACGAATGGGGTTTCCATGAAAAAAAATGTTCAGCGTATATCTAAATCTTTTACCTAAATTTCATTGCTATATTACAAAACAAATTATTCTACAGTTTTCAGTTTCTGCAAAACATTAATTGTATCTGATTAGCACAGTGCTATTAATGGGATATGCATTAGGAAATGTAAGATAGAGCCAAATACCAGAATCATGAGTCATATAAACAAAACACACAGATGTTTACCTCGTCTGAAGCTTTAAGATATTTTTGATAGAATGCTTAATAAATATATTTTACTGTCAGTGCCTGCATGATACATGATAATATAAAGATACAATATCACAACTATGATATCATCCTTACATCCTCAACTTCAATTGATACAAATTTTGTTTCTCAAACCTTCATTTTTAAGAAAGAAAATTTCGAGTTCTTGTGATACTACTTAAAACTTATTTGATGAGGTAAAGAGAATTGTTTCTACAATTGGACAAATAAAATGAATTAAAATAAACACAAAAACAGAAAAGTGGTATTAGATGAAATAGGTAGCAACCATGCATAAGTTAGCTAAATAAAGTTGAGTACCTCGGAATCTACATATATAGGAAAAGATTCGATAGGGGTGGTTCTAAGATCGATCATTAACTAGAAACATATTCCAACACAAAAAGTTATCAAATTTAGATAGAAGAGATTAACAAGTATATCAATTGGACGTCAACAGTTTTCAGTAGCATTCTGACCTTTCCTTTATAAATAAGTATCTTTATCGTGAACTTTTATCAGAGTGCAGGTTTATGCTACACAATATTGTATACTGTTATCGGCAGAACTTCCCACAAACTTGATAGGTTGCCAGAGCTACCAGTCAACCCTAATAAAGCTTCCGCCTCATAACATACCGTTACTTCATCAATTATGTAGCCGTAGTTTCGTATAAACATTAATGTGTGTTACATAATGTTGCTTTTTTGGTAAAATGACAAAAGAAATAAAACAAAAAACAATTGGAAAATAAAGTCACTTAATGAGTACACCATCAACATAAGTAGGAAATTTTCGATGCCTTAAAATATTTTGCATAATGTTCTAGGTGACAGTTACATCATCTAAAGCAATTATAATAGAAACTTCTAAAACAAACTGTTAAAAATGGCCGGTTAATATTTCATGTTCACTAATTATGGATACATCCATGTAAGCAATCTAAATAATTGATAATATATGATTAACGCTTCAAACTACATTGTTTCTTAATCTTTTTATATGTTGATTTGTTATTCAGTTTAAAAGATAGGGAAACGTTTCGACTTGTATTATTAGGGTTTACATCATTGCATTTAAAATACCATACCTTCTAGTTCAAGTCAGTACCTGTATGTAAATACTTGCAATTATTGATATTTGTCGAGTTATCACACCTTACTAAATTATTTCCAATTATTAGGGAAAGATGTTGCTTTTACTTTAAACATTTTTTTTTCAAAAAGGCACAAATACAACAAAAATACAGGGACCATAATTAAGAAAAACTTAGTATAAATCCATCTCCCGTATGCTTATAAATTTGTTTTGAAATGTTTTCTTCTGATTACTCTGAATTTGTATCAACATATTTTTGTGTTTTTTTTTGTCATGTGTATACCACTTCTCAATTCTTTAGACTTACTAACTCTTATTTATAAACTACTAATTAACGAACCCCAATATTTAAAACAAATCCTATAGAACTGATTCATCTGAAATGACACCTGCGTCTTTCACCATACAGCAACTCAAAGTATATATTTAAATATATATATGCATGCTATGGAGCACTTCAACACTTAATACAAGATCTAACAATAAAAGTAAATTGATGGTTATTAATATATTTGAAGTTATGTGAAAAAATCTTGTGAACTACTAAAAATCTGATTACTTATATATAGATGCTGCAATTTCGTTATTTATTTTACAATTTAATAGAAAGAAGTTCCAGATTCTGTTTGTTTGGATTGCAGTTTTAAATATTAACGTAACATTGATGTTTAATTATATAATACACTTTTGACAATATGACTTGGTTGATATTAAAATACTTGTGCTACTGTTTTCAGATGGGCGCTAAGTATGACTCAGGACTTGAGTATGAGGTCAGAGGATGGATTAAAGCATTGATTGGAGAAGACATCGGAGAAGGTCCATCAAATGTTGAGAAAAGTTTGAGGGACGGTGTCATTCTTTGCACGTAAGTTTATAAAAAAAAAAATTAGATGTCTGAACCAACATATCGTAAATTTGATGGAAAAAGGACAATGCCAAAGTAGAAATGTTCCATCACTCATAAGAAGTGGTTTATGGGTAAGTTAGACATGTTCCATCACTCATAAGAAGTGGTTTATGGGTAAGTTAGACATGTTCTATCACTCATTAGAAGTGGTTTATGGGTAAGTTAGACGTGTTATATAAGTAGAACGTGAAGGTTTGTGCTTCGGACGCCTCTAGTATGAAATACAGACAAACTGGATTGTGACAGAAATCGTCCCAAAGCTTCCTTAAACACATTCAGTTTGAACACACATATTCGGAGATTATAGGAAAGGGTTGGAATGATTTGTAGCACAAGATTGAGGTAGCATTTAGTCAGTTAGTGTCAGTCTTTAGTTTTCTATGTAATGTTTTGTGGACTTGTCCTTTCGTCATTTTTATACGACCGCAAAAAAATTTTTGGGATCGTATAATGGTATGATGTCGTCGTCGTCGTCTGCGTCGTCGTCCGAAGACACATTGGTTTCCGGACAATAACTTTAGTTAAAGTGAATGGATCTCTATGAAATATTTTAAGAAGGTTCAATACCACAAAAGGAAGGGTGGGATGGATTTTGGGGATGATGGTCCCAACCGTTTAGGAATTAAGGGCCTAAAAAGGGACCCAAAACAAGCATTTTTCTAGTTTCAGGATAATAACTGTTGTATAAGTAATTCGATTGCTCTGAAATTGTACCACAATGTTTAATACCACAAGTAGAAGGCTGGGATTCATGTTAGGGGTTATGGGGCCAACAGTTTAGGAATTAAGGGCCAAAAAGAGGCCAAAAACAAGCATTTTTCTAGTTTCCAGACACTAACTTGTGTGTAAGTGTATGGATCTCTCTGACATTACCACAAGGTTCCATATAACAAAGGGAAGGCTGGGATTGAGTTTGGGGTTAATTACCCTAAACATGTAGGGATTAGGGGCGAAAAAAGGGCCAAAAACAAACATTTTTCTAGTTTCCAGACAATAACTTGTGTGTAAGTGTATGGATCTCTCTGAAATTGTACTACAAGGTTCCATACTACAAAGGAAAGGCTTGGATTGAGTTTTGGGGTTATTGCTCCAAGGGGGGTTTCAAAAGTTGGGGGATTTTTTCCCAAATTTTTTAAGGGATTCATATTTTGTTTTCAAAATTTTTAAAATTTCAAATTTTTGAAAAGTTTCAAGAAGAAATCTTCAATTGCACAGTATTGCGCAATGGATTTATAAGATCTTTGACCACATTTATTTTGTGCCAGAAACCTATATTATGTCAAAAATTTGATCACAATCCAAATTCAGACAGTATCAAGCTTGAATATTGTGTCAAAATTTGCCCCAACTGTTCAGGGTTCGACCTCTGCGGTCGTATCAGGCTGCGCTCAGCGAAGCATTTTATTAGTTTTTTTTGCCATGGCGATGTCAGTTTCTCTTCGACTTACGAGTTTTGAAAGTGTCCCCTGGTATCTTCCGCCTATGTTGTAATAAGCCCATCTATGCTCATGTTTTGATTTGTTATGATGTACATATGTAACGATTTTAATTGAAAGTTACTTAAATACTTACTCTAAATCTCCGACTGTTAAAAAACTTTCAGTTTTAATCAACACCAAAACAAATCCTCAAAGATTTATCGAGAGGGGGGGGTGGTAATTGCTAAAATTATTACGTCTGATAATGGTCTCATAAATTGGCAATGAACTGGTTTTTAACTAAAATAAAAATTACCTTTTTTTATAGTCTGATGAAGAAAGTTATCGATGGAACCCCATCTGAGAGTCTCCCAGCAGCCTGTGCCAAAACAGATCTAAAACCATCACCAAGCGAATTGCCTTTCAAACAGGTAACTTTGTAACAATAAAAAGTTCAAAAAATTTAGTTTGCCGAATGAGCTGTTAAAAAAAATACGAGTCTAATTCATTTAATGTTTGCCCACTGAATAGGTCTTTTACGAAATCTACAGGCTTTGGGCCTACTGACTGAGTACATACTTTAATGTCATGTTTTGCCTTGCAGAGGAATATTTGAGTCTGTAGCAAGACATATAAGTAATTTTACTGTATACTAGTAGTTACTGAAATTTCTTTGTATACAATAACTCTTCGATGAAAGATCTTTGGTGATTCCAATTAGATTTTTACATGTTGTTCTAGACTAGGGGTAGATTAGAGATTTCCCTATGTTGAAGACCGTAGTCTTTCTCTGAAAAGCAGAATATTGACCATATTTTTAATACCCCACGTAAAGAAGTTGTGGAGGGTATAATGTTTTGTCCCATACGTCAGTCCGTCCTTCTGTAATCATTTTGTTTTCGCGGGGCTGGTGCCTTATTTTTTTTGTTTTATCGGATCCTCTTCAAATGTTTATATACTAGGTTACCACTCATGCATAAATTGGGTGAGTTCTATAATCAGAAAAATCTTAAATAGGGGATTTTTTTTTCGGGAGAGGAACTTGTTAAAATATCTCATATTAATTCTTGTCTTCGGGAAAGTGCATTATTTTTTATAAGATGCTCTTCAAATGTGTATGACGGTTTTAGCTCATCTATACTTGGAATGAGCTCAAATATCCGAAAAAAATATAATGAGGGTCATTTTTGGGAGGGCGACTTGTGAAATATATCACTATTAATTCTTATCACTTGAATAGGACCGTCATTTCTCAAAAACTAAACCGGCAAGTCATCAAAAGCTGTTTCCCTTTATATGTTTTTATTGTATTATATTTTAATCGTTTATACTCGTTTATACTCTGACTATCAATAAACAAATTATGGAATTGATACTGGTTATGATACAACAGATGAACAACCATTTTTTTTATATTAAAGCCGCCAATTGTGTTCATTTACAGTAAAAGCACTCATAAATTATATTATATATTAAAACTTTTTTCCCTAATTTCAGATGGAAAATATTGAAAAGTTTTTAAAGGCAGCTCACAAGTACGGAGTACCAAACACAAGTTTATTCCAAACAGTAGAATTATATGAAGCTAGAAATCTCCCTATGGTTTTAGCAACTATCTCACACGTAGGCACAGAGGTAGGCACCTATATATTATATATTATTACGTTAAAGCAAGTTAATGATATGCATGGTGATTGAAAGATTAGCATTCTTTTTTCGCTTTTAAGTCTAAATGTCTTGAAAAAATTATTTAATAAAATTGAGTCTAAAGCTTTTTAATGCTTAAAACTCTGCATGTACATGTATATGTCACTGTTTGAATGTTGTTGATTTTATAGAAATAATTGAATAATGATACATACTCAAAATTATTTTTGTGTGTTTTTCTTGATGTTTACAGCAAATCCTTTGAGATGCAAAAAAGGTGGAAATAAGCATTGTTACAGGCCGTACGATGGCCTTAAGTTGCTTTCATCCACGTGACTGATCTCTGTCTGATAGTTGTCTCATTGGCAATTATACCGCATCTCCTTATTTTTTTATTGTAAAAAAAATGAGATGCGGAATTTTGGAAGTACAATCTTCATATTTTTAACCATTCCGCTACCGCTACCTTTTCATTTACTTTATTGAAAAAATTTGGGCGGTTTTCACTAACTCAAGTGAATCATGAGCAATCAATAATTATACTCATTGTTATAGAATTGTGGTTTCAGTTTTGATTTAAGATTTGTATGTTTTTTTGTAATATAACAATGCATCCATGTAGTGTTGTGAAAAAAAATACATGTAGATAATTTGCTTGATTAGATGTTGTGCTTATTTAATTGCTAATGTATATTTTATGTAGTGTCTGACAATGCTATGACTTGCTTGTTTTCGCTGTAGTAACAAAGTTAGCTTTTTGTTGGCTGTAGCATCCAAGTGCAAGATTTTGCGTAAGCGATTTCATCGGGATTATTCAGTAAGTCTATACTAAATAATGAAATTTCTTTTCTAGAAAGCTAACTTGCAATTAACACAATAATAAATAATAAACATGAACTTAGACTTTTTTACACATAATAACGTGTTCTATATCATACTCTTATTTAGTTTTAGGAACTTTTTAACGGCATTTATTAATACTGAAGTACAACTTTAAATATAAAAGATGATTACTGATTCATACATATATATGTTTGTATAAAATAATTACAACACAATCATTACTCTGATAATAATTAGAACAAAAGATTAATTTAAGAATTGATTTCAGTTGCCTAGGAAATTATTTCAGAAAAAGCAATAGACAAGATCAAAGTTCTTGTTCAATTCAATTTGAAAAGAACATCAACATATATTTAATCCCAAGGATTAAATCCAAATAAATAAGAAGAAAAAACTACAAACGCTATAACATTGTATGAAATAACTTTAATTATGCACGTATCTAAATATATTCTGTTAGAAATGAAAAATAGTTTATCAATGAAATTCATTTCCATGGCAACTGAAGTGGGGATGCCTATCGTCGGTTCCCTTCTAAATTCCCTACCCTTGATTAAATATTTCATGAAACCCGATGAGATTATATTTGATGTGCTAGCACGCGATGCTTTTGTGTTGCTAACTCCATAACACCATTCAAAAGTCATGAAATGACAAGAAACCATTTTTGTTTCTTGTAGGCCCAAAGACACAACTACCAGGGACCGACGATAGGCTCAAAACCAACAGAAAAACATAACGTCAATTTTTCGTATGAGCAACTTAAGCAAAGCCACGGCTCAATTGGTCTTCAGAGCGGTACAAACAAATTTGCAACACAAAAGGGCATGAGAATAGGATCCATTCGTCATATATCCGACATCAGAGCAGATGATCTTCTCAAAGAAGGAAACACTTTATTAACACTTCAAGCTGGTACAAACAAATTCGCTAGTCAAAAGGGAATGACCGGTTTCGGAGCTGTCAGACACATAGCCGACATCAGGGCTGATGAGTTTGACAAAGACGGAGAAAACGTTATAACACTGCAAGCTGGAACAAACAAATTTGCAAGTCAGAAGGGCATGACCGGATTTGGTGCTGTCCGTCACGTGTCAGATATCAGAGCCGACGATTTCGATCCCAATACTCAGTCACACATTGGTCTTCAAGCTGGATCAAACCAGTTCGCATCACAGAAGGGAATGACAGGATTTGGCGCTGTACGTCATATTTGCGACATCCGAGCTGATGACCTCGACAGAGAAGCTCAAGCAGAAATTCCGCTACAGTACGGAACAAACAGGGGAGCTAGCCAGAAAGGAATGACAAGCTTTGGTAGTCAGAGGCATATTGCAGACATCAAAGTATCAGATTTAGCCGAAGACATGAAACGTCAAGATTTAAATATGACGCCAAAGGAATACCAAGCCTTCCGTCAACAAATGGAAGCCACGGAACAAAAGAACGAAGAACCACAATACGAATAAAATCACCTCAGACTGTCTCATCGCTCAGTGACATTCAAAAGACCTTTAAACGACGTCGTTTTAAATGCATGGAACAAACTTTTAAGACCTATAATTATTTCCATGCTTGTGGTAAAAAGTTCATATCATTGAGAAAAATATATAAATTTTTATTTTTTATATTTTTATCAATCAAATCTTAGACTCTTCTTTTTCTATCGCTTACCTTCGCTTGCTCCCCTCGGATTGTTGTGCTTTTCTCGGCAGGCCTGCAAAGCGGATATCCGGAGCCGCACAGTCTTTCATCTGTTAAAGATGTGAAAAGTTTCTTCTTACATTGATGGATACCTACATGACTATTTTTGTACTGTATTATATAGGATAAACTTTTAACAAATTATTTATTACTCTGTACGTACATGGTAACAAATGTGAAAATCTTGCTATGTTGTGATCGAATAAAATGTTATAATTTTACAAGTTCCTAGTAACACAATATTCTTTAGAATACACAAACCTCTTCTATTGAAGTCAAAAGGTTCCTTCCGATATTCCTAGTCATAGGTGTTTCATGCATCTGGGGTCGTTATTATATAGACCACAATGCATAATCAAAGATGGAACACGATTTTTATATATTCTACAGTTATCGAATTGACACTTACCAGATTGAATATAAAAATAATTCGATAACCGTTTAGGTTTAATTCTGTAGTAACAACTTATTATCTAATATAATATATTTGAAAAAGGAAAAATGAAATATGTTTTGTATTAAAAGTTCTGACATTCTGACTAAAATACAAGCTGCTATTCATGTTATTCAAGTCAATCAGAAACACTAAATTAGTCGTACTATCCCATCAAATTCAATAATAACCAACTTCTAAAAACAAAATGCTCAAAATTTCTTGTTTAATACTCCACCATCTCATATCTATTATACAAAAGGAATGAAAATTTCAGGAAAATCTGTGGCCCAAATTGAAGGAGATATAGTTTGTAGATAATACAGCTTGTTTTCGAATTCCTCTTAAAAGCATAAACCTTCTTCTTGTTTTTTATGCAAACGCAATCTGCATGCACCTTTTTATGCGGACTTCTCCCATTACTGGAATATTGTGGAATTCTGTAATGTGCCTTAAATTCATACAAGATATGACTGTATCCACTTCAGGATAATGTACATATGGAGTATGTTATGCTGGGTATTTCAAATAACTAATTTCCATCATATATAATAAATTTAAGTAATCATTTAAGGGCGTACATCTTGGTAAGGGAGATAACTGTGACACATGTTTTTAATTCATTTGTGCGTTTTTACCAGACAGTTATTGAAACGGTAATAAAGCATCTCTGTAAAATATTGTTCACATTGAGAGTATGGTGCATCAGCAACAGTTAGAACGAGAAAACCTTAAAAGAAGGCCTTTTAAAAATTTAAAAAGGTACAAAGAAAAAAAAAACTTAGAGATTGACAATGATCATACATATACTTTAAATGTTTTTTCGGAAATAAGTTGCTTACTAGGAAGATCAGAAATAATTCTTTTGACACCAAATCTTGGAAGGTTTAAGAAATAAACTGAATAAAATAATGGAGAGAACAATGAAATGGTCTAGTTCTTAGCAATAGGATGTGCTCAACTTTGTGTCGTGGGTCGTCGAACATATTCGTGAAGATTTGAAGTGCAAGCTAATGATAACAGATCCCATACATTAGCGCAAAGAAAGAACTCTGAGGTTGACAGATTGTCTGTTTATGTAAGCAGAAAACATTGAATGTGGTGCTTGGCATTGCTTTATGAGTCATTGTGGTCTAAATGGGAATACAACCAACCTTATGGTATACGTGTCATTCGCAAATTTTCCCTTAATGTATTCTCTGTATGATTTTGACTGCGATTATTATATCGATACTACATTATTATATCGATACTACACTTTTAGGCATGGGAAATATACCGTTTTAAGGACCTAATCAATGAATTTTTCTTATTAATCCTGTTAAAGTTAACATGATGGGTGTCACATGTGGAGCAGGATATGTTGACCTTACTGGAGCACCTGAGATCACCCCGGTTTTTGACGGGATTTTTGTTGCTTCGAATTGAGTCTTTTATGTAGTGTTTATTAGACTATTGTTACAAATGTGTTTTGATTCTACCTTCTGTATCTTTCGCCTCTCTATAGCCTGCTCTTATTAATAATAGTGCAAATTCAGACTGTGGAAATATGTGTAGAAAAAAAAAACAATAAAAGTTTCATTTTTTTATCAAAATGTCTGTAAGTCGAGTTGTTTGCAGATTTTGTAAATTTCAAATAGTACAACTGATTTAAAGTTTGCGGCTTTATTACTGATTCGGCAATTTCATACAGGAATTAAAAGACTGCTTTTTCTAGAGGTTTTTTTTAAATTAAAACAATTAAATCTTTCATCGGATTTTCCTGAATTTTCTACATGTTCTTTGATATTCACCAAAAAGTTACGTTCAGGCAACGCACAAATCCTTGAAACTAACTTCAGATTTACTGAAAAATACGTTTTAACTACCAATTTAAACGGTTATTTTTATCGGGAATATTTGCAAACATTTACAATAATGTGCATCTACTGGTATTTTCGACTGGTATTATATTACCACAAAACTGGTCATTTTCGGTATACCCTAACATGACATGGTTGAAGATTCTCTATTTACATCTCGTCATACAGTGTAGGCGCTTGTCCATGGTCGAAAGTACTCTATTTACATCCTGTCATCCAGTGTAAGCACTTCCCATGGTCGAATGTAATTTGTCATCCATTGTAAGCACTTTCCATGGTAGAATGTAATTTGTCATCCATTGTAAGCACTTCCCATGGTCGAATGTAATTTGTCATCCGTTGTAAGCACTTCCCATGGTCGAATGTAATTTGTCATTCAGTGTAAAGACTTCCCATGGTCGAATGTAATTTGTCATTCAGTGTAAGCATTTCCATGGTCGAATGTAATTTGTGATTCAGTGTAAGCACTTCCCATGGTCGAATGTAATTTGTCATCCGTTGTAAGCACTTCCCATGGTCGAATGTAATTTGTCATTCAGTGTAAGCACTTCCCATGGTCGAATGTAATTTGTCATCCATTGTAAGCACTTCCCATGGTCGAATGTAATTTGTCATTCAGTGTAAGCACTTCCAATGACCGAATGTAATTTGTCGTCTATTGTCAGCATTTCCCATGGTCGAATGTAATTTTTCATACAGTGTAAGCTCTTGTTAGTGGTTGAAGGTTCTCAAATTACATCTTATCATATAGTGTAGGCGCTTTTCCATGGTAGAATATTCTCAATTTACTACAAATTGCCATACCATGAGAGCGCTTGTCCATAGTCGAAGATTTTCGATTTACAAATTGTCATATAGTGAAGGCGCTTGTCCATGGTCGAAGGTTTTCTATTTACATCTTTTTATATAGTGTAGGCGCTTGCCCATGGTTAAAGATTCTTGATTTACACATCGTCACGTAGTGTAGGTGCTTGTCCATGGTTAAAGGTTTTCCTGATTTATATATTGTCACATAGTGTAGGTGCTTGTCCATGGTTAAAGGTTCCTGATTTATATATTGTCACATAGTGTAGGTGCTTGTCCATGGTTAAAGGTTTTCCTGATTTACAGATTGTCACATAGTGTAGGTGCTTGTCCATGGTTAAAGGTTCTTGATTTACATATTGTCACATAGTGTAGGTGCTTGTCCATGGTTAAAGGTTCTTGATTTATATATTGTCACATAGTGTAGGTGCTTGTCCATGGTTAAAGGTTTGTGATTTACATATTGTCACATAGTGTAGGTGCTTGTCCATAGTTAAAGGTTCTTGATTTACTTCTTGTCATATAGTGAAGGCGCTTGTCTATGGTCGAAAGTTCTCGATTTACATCTTTTCGTCCAGTGTAAGCACTTTCCATGGTTGAAAGTTATATGGTGCACTCTGGATGTTTATTCTAAATAACATAGTGAAGGCGCTTGTCTATGGTCGAAAGTATTCGATTTACATCTTTTCGTCCAGTGTATGTTCATTTAAAATCGTAAACTAGTCAAGTAATTTCCGACTGATTTTAAAGTTTGTTCTTATGCTCACAAACATGTTTAATCCCGCTGCATTCTATATGTGCCTGTCCTGGTTGTCGTTCGTTGCTGTTTGTCATATTTGTTATTCACGACAGGTACTTCTTGACTTTTTATCATACCTATACTGAGCATGGAACCTTCGTCAATATTAAAATATAATAAAGAGGAGGGGGGGAGATACTTTTAACTATACCGTGTGCAGCTTCTTTTGCAACAAATAAGAACACAATGGAGCTTTATTTGACGATAACCAAGGACAATTTGATTGCCATAGAACTCATGTGGTATATACTCGAGTAAAGTTACAGATATGGAATTATATACATATACCACTGTATATTAGAACATTGCGTAACCTGCCAGTCAGTATACACGCTAGTTAAATATCACAAACATCGCTGCGACCATCGTTGTAATCTAGTTATTCCAAGAACAAAACATGGAGGATCAATCTTCGATCATGGTGTTGTTTTTTCTATAGCTGCAAGATTTCACTATGGACTTCTGATGATCTCCAGCAGTTTTATACCATGGTAAGGAGGAATGAATTTTCCAGTCTTTCCTAGTCAACAAATTATCGAACTACCTCACAATAATTTCATTCATACTGAAAAGTATGCAATACACAAATAAACATCGACGCATTTGTATTTTTAATTCTAGCATTTCTTAATTCTTTATATATATATAAAAAATGGTATTCATCTATTTATACTTTTGATTTAATGGTAATAAAAAACCTACTTTTAAAGATTTTTTTCAGTTATTTTTGTCTTTCAATTTTTTACAAATTCGTATAAGTTTAATTAAAGAAATACAAAAAAAATGTGTATACAATTCATGCACCTATTATTTTAAATTTTCCGAAGCCTGTCTTTGAGACGTTTGAAAAGAAACCACAAACAACACTTTATTACAGTATATTTATTTAGATATTGTTACTTTATTATATAGTTCATTCTACATATTATTAACAGTGTGGCTTTCCTTTCATTGCATGGCTTTAATGTTGACTAAACCACCGAACTACTTTTAAGAACGTAATTAACGAAAACGAAAAATAAATTTCACTCTTAAAACTTATATTGAAAAATAAGGTCTCATATATTTGATTGTACCGCCTGAGGCACGTGAGTCCCAATGATTTTTGAGTTTTATTTCTGGTTTTCTTTTTGCGTGTTATCAATTTATTGTTGTGTACTCTAATGAATTTGTTTCGATATATATATTCAATACGTTTTCTGTACTATTGAATAAAATTATACACATAAGAAGAACATATATTTCAAAATTTAACATAAAAGATAGCCTCGATTAAATAAGACCCTTTTGTATTTGTAGGCCCAAAGATTGAATTTTAATGGTGAAACAATCGGTTCTAAGCCAACGGTAAAACATGATGTCAATTTCTCATACGAACAACTCAAACAGAGCTGTGGACTCATCGGGCTCCAGAGCGGTACAAACAAATTCGCCTCACAAAAAGGCATGAGAATTGGTGCAGTGCGTCATATTGCCGACATCCGGGCTGATAAATTTGACAAAGAGTCGGAAGGGCAGATATCACTTCAGTCTGGAACAAATAAATTTGCCAGTCAGAAAGGAATGACATCAATGGGAGCTGTCAGACATATTTGCGATATTAGAGCTGACGAGTATGACCCAGAAAGTAATAGAGAGATCAATCTACAGAGTGGTACAAACAAGTTCGACAGTCAGGCTGGCATGAGAGGGTTTGGCGCAATCCGTCATATAGCTGATGTCAAGGTCAACGAATTAGATAGAGAAGGTTCAGCCGTTCTCAGACCAGATATGGGATACGCCGGCGGAGACAGTCAAAAAGGAATGACATGCTTTGGAGCTCAGCGTCATGTTACAAATATCAAGACCACCGATCTAGCTGAAGAATATGCAGAAAAGTATGGAAAGCCTGCAACCCAAAGACTAGCACAAACAGAAGAGGTCCCCGAAGACAACGAATAAATATTGATATGAACTGGTCAAATGAAGTTGTAAATATAAATGTTTTAATGTTATTTCTTTTGAATAGGGGGTACTGAAATCTTCAAATAAACTGCAAATCCTTTCGCATATACTTTTGAAACTACTTAGAAGCTTGCTTATTCTATAGAAATAAAAGAGAAAATAAAATGATTAGAATTTCGTAGACATTTTCTTCAAAATATTAAAAGAAGACTGGACAAAATTGAAAATTCCCTAATCTTTTTTCCGGGATCCTTATACATGATTTCATAAATATTTTTGTTGCGAAGTATCAAGATGTATGAATGAAAAATAAAGATTTAAACTAGTTATTTGTTTAAACTGTCCTTTTAGTCGCACTTATTTTCAGCTCAGAAACACAATAACTCTTTTGAATTCGACAGCGTAATGTATTTATGTTATGTATTTTTGCCATGGTTATATTTTAAATCGACCCTCAGAAAAACCTTGTACTATTATCTGACATCTAAGAAGCCTGAACGATTTTTTCCCACGACTTCTTACATCAAAACTTCAGTTTAACCTTAAAGCAATGTCTTCATTAGTTATGTTGGTCAATTATTGTCTACGAATGAGTAACAAAGAGCCACACAAATGACTTGAGAATACCCAACGCAAAGGTATGGTGTATTTATTACTGTTTTTGATCCTAGTTGTTTGATGGACGGTTGGTTGGATTATTGTTTAACGTTCAGAGACATATATTACATGAATATCAGGACGAAAGCAGGTTATGTGATATAACTATATATATATATATATATATCCCTAATTTGTATACTAGATCGACACGATGAGCAGGACTTTTAACGCACTGGTTTACAAGGTAACATTCCGCTGAAAGACATTTCAATCAACTCTGACACTTATTTCGGCCCAATCAGTATTTGCTCTCACAATTAAACGCCATGTACTTATATAGGAGAAGCAGCTGATACCAATTTTAAAGTTTTTTGTTTGATATTGCCCAGGATCAAACCCACGAATTACCGAAAATCTTTTGCCATAGTTCAATAATTCTACATCAGAGCATTGATTTTTTTGTCAAAATTCATTCTATAGCGGGCTTAGAATTCAGCATGACCTCAAGATGTTCTTTTCTGTTCTTATCAATCAATTTTATTCCAATGACTGAGTGTCTTTGTCATTTTTCTGCTTGCTCCTTGTATTTTTTTTTATATAATATTTGTAATTGTTTCTATTGTAGAATCTCGGGGTTAGTAAGTGTCTTGTTTGATACTGTAGGCATTCAGAAGTTTAATGAATTCAAAATGACAGATTTCTATTTAAAGTGGACTAGTGCTGTTGTGTTATTGTCTCATTAATGAATATCTCGTATCTCCTTGTATTCAATGGTGCTAGATTTACAGCAAACGAAGAAATATTTTTAATTACCTTCTTCAGATTCCTTCCTGAAAATGTCTGTGCTAAACTGTTCACAATATTTCTACAATTTCCTTTAATTACTTTGATCATTTATTGCGTGCTTTTATTTAACACGTAGAGAGTATCGTTTAATCATTTTCAAGACGAAACATGTTGATGAGATGGAAATAAAAACCAACATAACTCCAACATCTCGTTACATTATTATATACTAAACTAGTTTTTTTTTATGAAGTGCTAGCTTACAGAGTAACAGTTTGTAGATAGACATGTAATTCACATCGACACATAATTCTGACTCAAAGCCTTTATCAATACTTGTAGAAGAAGCAAATGCCAGTTATTATGGCACCCTCAACGGAGTTGGGTGACATATTGTTATTCTATGTTTCTTTTTTCTTATTATTATTTTATTATTTTGTCCGCGCGAGTTCTTGGAATCCAATTGACCAATGTTGATGGAACTCTACTATAATGAGGAACCGCATGTGAAGTTGTGCACCTTGCTATGGAATGGTAAAATGGCCGCCGTTTCCATGGAAACAGCAAAATGCGAAAAAATCAAAGTGTTCCAAACTGGAAGAAACTCCACAGGAATGGTAACTGGCATGTGCTGATTTGCAGTTTGACTTTGAATTTTCAAAATGGCTGCCGTTACCATGGAAACAGCTAAAATATCAAAATTCTAACTCTTTCGTTATAAGACCCAACTGGATGAAACTTTATGAAAATGTTACCCAGTCTGCTAAGATGTCAAGACAATATTTGGATATTCCAAAATGGCCGCCGTTGTCATGGAAACTGGGGCTAATTTTACATTTACCCTATGGGAAAATGCATAATATCAGCATTTTCTCAAAGAGTGTTTCACCAAAGTCAATGAAACTGGAATGATATATAACATGACATGTGGCAATGAGATGTCTGCTTTTAGAATTTCTGAATTATCTACTGTAACCATGGAAACAGCAAATGTCCTAAATTTCAAAAATAATCAAATTGCTGCAAACTGGATGAAACTTTACAGAAATGGTTACTGGCATGGCCAGAGTTGCATTTGAAGTTGGAATTTTCAAAATGGCCGCCGTAACCATGGAAACAGCAAAATGTCCAAAATTTCAAAATGCTCCAAACTTAATGAAACTTTACAAAATGATAATTTGCATGTGTAGATGCGCTCTTTGACTTTGGAATTTTCAAAATGGCTGCCGCTCGCCTGGCAATGGGGGAAGGGTGCCATCCGTTATTGCTAGCAATTACAAATCTAGTTAAGTTTGTCTTTTGACCGGGCAGGGAACGAACTCGCCTTCTACATTCGAAGCGCAAACACTACAACGAGACCACAAAGACAAACATTTGAAATAGGAATGAGGATTAAGAATGTATCTGTTCATGCGTTGTCTACATAATATACTTAAGGGTACTTGTTCATAAATTTTAGACCTACGCAAAGTGTTTGTTCACCCACTGTCTACAACATACATCCGCTGTTTCTACACAGTTTGTTTGATCATTCATTATCTACCAAATTTGAATGTTCATTTATATCTTTCAAAATTTATCTGTTCAAATATAATAAACGGTATGTATATGCTTATACATTGTATACGGAGTTCATCTGTCCATGAATTTAGTACGGAATGTATACGTCCATACATTGTATACGGAGTGTATCTGTCCACGAATTGAGTACGGAATGTATACGTCCATACATTGTGTACGGAGTGCATCTGTCCATGAATTGACTACGGAATGTATACGTCCATACATTGTATACGGAATGCATCTGTCCGTAAATTGAGTACGGAATGTATACGTCCATACATTGCGTACGGAGTGCATCTGTCCATGAATTGAGTACGGAATGTATACGTCCATACATTGTGTACGGAGTGCATCTGTCCATGAAATGAGTACGGAATGTATACGTCCATACATTGTATACGGAGTGCGTCTGTCCATAAATTTAGTACGGAATGTATACGTCCATACATTGTATACGGAATGCATCTGTCCATGAATTGAGTACGGAATGTATACGTCCATACATTGTGTACGGAGTGCATCTGTCCATGAATTGAGTACGGGATGTATACGTCCATACATTGTATACGGAGTGCATCTGTCCATGAATTGAGTACGGAATGTATACGTCCATACATTGTATACGGAGTTTATATGTCCATAAATTGAGTACGGAATGTATACGTCCATACATTGTGTACGGAGTGCATCTGTCCATGAATTGAGTACGGAATGTATACGTCCATACATTGTGTACGGAGTGCATCTGTCCATGAATTGAGTACGGAATGTATACGTCCATACATTGTATACGGAGTGCATCTGTCCATGAATTGAGTACGGAATGTATACGTCCATACATTGTGTACGGAGTGCATCTGTCCATGAATTGAGTACGGAATGTATACGTCCATACATTGTGTATGGAATGTATACGTCCATACATTGTGTACGGAGTGCATCTGTCCATGAAGTGAGTACGGAATGTATACGTCCATACATTGTGTACGGAGTGCATCTGTCCATGAATTGAGTACGGAGTGCATCTGTCCATGAATTGAGTACGGAGTGCATCTGTCCATGAATTGAGTACGGAATGTATACGTCCATACATTGTGTACGGAGTGCATCTGTCCATGAATTGAGTACGGAATGTATACGTCCATACATTGTGTACGGAGTGTATATGTCCATACATTGTCAACGGAATGTATAAGTCCATATATTGTCTACGGAATGTAGATATACACACATTGGCTATTGGTTAAGAAGTCATCTTCTGTTTGCCAGGTCAATTTTTAAGATCAAGTTAAATCGGGAGTCTTTTTCTGAGCATCCCTTCTGGGCATGTTGCAAAAGTTCTTTTTTTTTTTTTGGTTTAAATATAATTTACCAAGTATCATTTAATATATAACAGAAACATCTAAAACTTGAAATGTTAGATTAAACTATCAAAAAATTAAGCGTCGTTAAGTATATTTTAGATTTTCAGAAAAAGAATCCTTTTAAAATGAAGGGCAGATAACTCTATGAATTTGATAGAACAATTTGTGTATTTTGGATTTTCAAGAAAATAAAGCCCGTGACTCCTTATTTGTTTGCCCCGGCCGTAGGCAACGGGGGCATTAAGTGTTACCCTTGAATGTCATTCCGTCCGTCCCATTTTCGTTTCCTTACTCTAATTTAATAAAATTGAGAATGAAATCGGGAATGTGTCAAAGAGACAACAACCCGACCAAAGAGCAGTTAAGTTTGCCTAATTCAAATTTTATAGAACTCATACACAATGTTAAGAACCAAAACTCGCAAACAGAGTTCGAATTTGGGACGTGAGTAAATACCGTTCTAGAGTTATGCACCTTTATAACTTAGAAAATTGCATTTTTTCGTTTCCGCATTCTAACTTAAGTTTTTCTCATCAAAATTTTATGAAACTCATACACAATACTAAAAACCAAAACTAGAAGACAGAGTTCGAATTCGGGCAGTGAGTCACTAACCGTTTTAATGTTATGCCCCTTTATAACTTTGAAAATTGCATTTTTTCGTTTCCGCACCCTAACTTAAGTTTTCCTCATCCAAATGTTATGAAGATCATACGTAATGTTAAGAACCACAACACGCAAACAGAGTTCGAATTTGGATTGTAAGTCATTTACCGTTTTAGAGTTATGCCTTTTAACTTGAAAAATTGCAAAGCTTGAGAGGGGCATTCGTGTCCTCAGAAACGTTATTCTTTTATTATTTGATATTTCGGAAGTATTTATGAAAAGATATTCTCTTACTGGATTTTAACCAAATCTATCGTTTAAATGTTTCCTCAATAAGGCAAAATTAAGTTTCTCCTATATAACCCATATAAAATAACTGTGATTTTGTTAATTTCAATGTATTAAAAAAAAAAAAAAAAAAAAAAAACAAGGTCCGTGACCCCCTGTTTTTATATTGAAATTTGAAAGTACATTGACCCAGCAGTCTTTTCCAGAAATTTAAGAAAAATGTATCTTCGATCATTTAGACACCTATCTGCCTTACATAAGGCTCTTGCATTTGTTTTCATGAATTAAACCTTTACAGACGATCTGTATTCCGTAATGTAGGAGAAAATTAAGAAAAAAAATTATATTCTTAACGTCATCATTGCAAGTGATTGCTAAATAACACCACTTGTGTTACTGTCTTTATGTGAACTGATAACGTGAAAGGTAAAACTCGAAACTTTTGATATTTCTTATCCTATTTTGTTTAGGACTCCTAGTTCCACTTAATTTTGCTCTGAAGAGATATTTTAGCTATTTTTCCTGCAGGGCTTCTTTAATTTAATAGTTCTTGCTATTTTTTGGATCTGCGACGTTTGTTTCGAAGTTTTTCATTGTTCTGATACAAAGATCGAATGGTTTTTCACCTCAGTTATTTTAACCCAGTGTCAACAGATATAATTTGACCTTCCTCAAAATCGGATATCACACGAAGGTACAGTATCCAGAAAAACTTTCATTTGTTTTGAGTTCTTTTCTGTAATCTGTTACCAATGTGAATATCGGGAGTTGTGGAGTATAAACCAATTTAAAAGCAACCCAACACACCTCCCCCCCCCTCCCCCAAAAAAACACATGCATACACATCTTTTGAAGTCTGTCTCCAGACAAAGTGTATTGCTTATGGGATAGATTCATTGCTTTTAAGCATATTACATTTTTGGATATATAAAAGTCTTATATATTTTATGAGTATAAATTTCAAGCTGATTGTCCAATAAAGAAAATATATGGGGAGTGAAAATCTTCTTTATGATCTTCACATTTATAAAGTATTTACTAAAAGTGATATTATTAAATCGTGGTCAAAATGTAATAAAACAACTTGATATGGTTCCAGTTTACGTAATCTTTAGAGTATATAGTTGTCTGTTCGGCTAGGTTATTTCAGATTATAATTTTGAGGGCTCAAATAATTATTACTCAATTGTTACAACTTACTGGACTTAGAAGTATGGTTATTGTCATGTAGATTAGTGGAATTGTGTTTGTTGCAATGAAAAAAAAAATAGAGGTATATTGTAGGAAATTGCGATTGTACAATATGTTATCTAGCGTTCTATATCAATATGATTTGTAACGAAATGTTGGATTGAATGACGTGTCTGGTGTCAACTCAACGACTGACGATAGGAATCATTGGCAAGAAAGTTGTGCAATCGCAGTCGACGCTTTCTGAATATTTCAAATGTTTTATTTTGAACATTTTACTGGCATTGTATTTGAATAGGAATAAGAGTACTGTGTGTGAATAATTGCCAACGTGAAATCCAAAATGGACGATTACAACTGCTGTTGTTTATTAGTCCAAACCAGAACACCATAATAAGCAAGAAATTACGAGAACAGTATATTTTAAACCAAATTTATTCGTGCAATTTTTTATTCTTAAGTAGTTAGAACAACTTTTCAAAACGTGAGATCACTAGACAGGGGAAAATTCCACAGTATACATTTTGGAAACCGGAAGCTGTCAGTTTATTTTTGGCTTTTCATTATATGAACAAAAATAGCCCATTGAAATTAATACCATTATGTTAAAGGACATTATTTTGTTTTTTTGATTTTGATTGAAAAAGAGGGACGAAAGATACCAGAGGGACAGTCAAACTCATAGATTGAAAATAAACTGACAACGCCATGGCTAAAAATAAAATGACAAACAGACAAATAATAGTACAGAAGACACAACATAGAACACTAAAGACTAAGCAACACGAACCCCACCAAAAACTGGGGGTGATCTCAGGTGCTCCGGAAGGGTAAGCAGATCCTGCTCCACATGTGAAACGTACGACCCCCCTACCCCACCCCCTTTGTAGGAAAAGTTTTGTCCTTTGTCGTCATCATTGCCATTATAGATTCACGGTCGTTTTCAGAAGGCATCTAGTATACCGGATAAATAGAGACTTATTGATTGATTGTTCCTTGCTTTACGTCCAGTTACATATATTTCATTCATATTCAGGCCGAGAACAAGTTAGACAAATCAATAAGGTAGGGTTTGTAGATTGGGTGTACCAAGATGAAAGTGCTTGAATTTTTACTGCTACTAGAATACAAGGATTGATGGGTAGGAGCAGATATATTGCCTAGGAAAAGGATATACCAACGAATCATTCAAAGAGTGTCTGCAACGATTCATTTACATGCAGAGAGCGTATCACTCTCCCAATACAATACAACGAAGTAAAAGCCAACAAGAAATTGCCTCTAATTAATAAATCCCGCATGCATTCGAAGGTATGCCAATTAATGTATTAGTCTTACTCCCGGACATGAAATGTCCAGGTGACCATATATTTATAATCCAGTGTACCCTTGGGATTATTAAGTCAAGCGTGCGTGAATTTTCTACATGTACAAAAATAAGCAACACACTATTGTAATGAGACATCACAAACAAAAGGCACCCACTATTAAAATGTGTAACTATTTTAACTTTCTTCTTCAGGCTCAGCGTCATCATTTCAATGGTATGACAATCGGCAAGAAACCAACAGAAAAGCATATCGTTAACTTTTCAGACGAGCAACTAAAAGCTGGCCAAGGAATCATTGGTCTCCAAGCCGGAACTAACAAATGCGCAAGTCAAGCTGGAATGAGAATGGGTTCGTCGAGACATATATCAGATATTAAGTCAGATGATATGTCACAAGAAGGACAGGGTATTATTGGCCTCCAGTCTGGAACCAACAAATGCGCAAGTCAGGCTGGTATGCGAATGGGTGCAACCAGACATATTGCTGATATTCGTGCAGATGATATGACACAAGAAGGTCAAGGGGTCATAGGAATACAGTCAGGATGGAATAAAGGCGCAAGTCAAGCTGGAATGAGAATGGGTGCATCGAGACATATATCAGATATAAAGTCAGATGATATGTCACAAGAAGGACAGGGTATTATTGGCCTCCAGTCAGGAACCAACAAATGCGCAAGTCAAGCAGGAATGAGTTTCGGTGCTCCGCGTCACGTGTCTGATATGAGGATTGAAGACATGACGCAAGAAGGCCAGGGATTAATTGGTTTACAGTCTGGTAGTAATAAGGGAGCAAGTCAAAAGGGAATGAGCTTTGGAGCAACTCGTCATATTGCTGATATCCGAGCAGATGATATGGACCAATCTGGACAGGGAATAATTGGCTTACAGTCCGGAAGTAACAAATTTGCCAGTCAGTCAGGCATGCGTATGGGTGCTGTAAGACACATTGCGGACATCAGAGCGGATGATATAAATCAAGAAGGACAGGGGATGATAGGTCTTCAGTCTGGAAGTAACCAAGGCGCAAGTCAAGCCGGTATGCGTATAGGTACTCCAAGACATATTTCCGACATTAGAGCAGATGATATGGCACAGGAAGGTCAAGGATACATCAATCTTCAATACGGAAGCAACCAAGGTGCCAGTCAGACTGGAATGAGCTTTGGAGCAGGCAGACAAATTATTAGTGGAGTGGGAGATTTAGCTGAAGAATATTATGGTGGTGATAATGATGGCTACACAGATTATTAAACAAATGAAATGTTGACATATGTTGAAAGACGTTGGTAAATTTGGGTTCCAAAACATTTGGAAAAATCATTTTGATTGAATGAGTTTATATCAGTTGAAGTACTGCTGTATTTCAAGTGCTTGCTCAACGACGTTCGAAGAGCATACTATATACTTTTATTGATATATCCTACAAAAAATATTCTTTTAATTTTCAAAATATACCAATGATACCAATACATTATACATAATAATCATTTGAATTATAATTTTACAAATTTACATGTGCAATTGTTTATATATTTTATATTTTTGAACGATTTTTGACTTCTGTACATCTTCTAAAGAGAACAATCTCTATCTAGCACAAGTCTGGTAAAAAGTAGATCAACAAATAATCTGTATATCCAAAATGGTCTTAAATTCATTCAAAGTTTGCCGTGTTCAGCTGCAAACATCCGACATTTCTGGTACTTTAAGCAAACAGAGCGAATTTCATGATGTCGAGTGTTTCTGATAGAGATACAATATGAGTGGGAAAGTGAGTAGTTTGCTGTTTCATTGTAAATATTTCATATCGCTTTATAAATTTATTAAAATAGTCTTTGTATAAATTGTTCGTTTTAATCAATAAACAGGAATTGTCTTATCTGCACGACACAAAAATTGCTTAAAATGAATTTTCAGACAAGATCTTTACTCTGCAAACTGTTGCTCGGAATAACAATACGCATAGATATAGAATAATGATGGAATCATTTTGATATAATGTATAAAAGGTTTTCTTTCGTGCACAAATTAATGAATGAGTAAAAATGTAACGAAATTATACCTTACCAATGCAATGACAAATAATACCTGTCTTTCACTTCATTTATTGTACATTCTAGTAAGCTCCCGTAAATTTTTCATTTTTTAACACAAAAAAGTACATATGTAAATTGATTTTTAAAGAAGAATAATTCGAAACAATAATTTGTTTAAGAATAATTTTAAGGTAAAAATCAGGTGTCAAACATAGCATCCAATACCAGTAAATTAAATCAAAAATGCGTTGTCCGTCCATATTTAATCTTTTCAACAACAAACCAATTGAAACAACACATGGGACAGGTGGTCAAAACACGACATTAAATGAAATACAAAGGAATGATCCCTGAATTACAAGTAGTATCTCCCAAAACAGCCGAATAGCATATACAAGCTGTTCTCAGCTAGAATAAGTTATCGTTTATAGTTCAGACAAAATCAAAATCCCCCTTCCTATTATGGAGTAACTTCAAAGAAAGTGAGGCTTTAATATTCTAAAAATTCACTACTATCAATAAAATAGAAGTCAAATTTGGTAGGTTTTTAAGGGATTGTTTAACAGTGTTCACGAAAATAGTCATATGACAGTCGATATTTCAATCTTTGATATCAATAAAAGGAGATGTAGGGTATATGTAAATAAGGCAGTAACCTAACGACACAAAAATCAAAAAATATTAAGAGGGCAATATAAGTCTTCAACATTGAACAGATGTCTTTACATTTAATAAACTGCCCTCAGGCGCGGATCCAGCCATTTTCAAAAGGGGGTTCCAATACATGCAAGTCGTATAAAAAGGGGAAGTTCCAACCATATGTACCCATATAAAAACATGAGTTGTCAAACAAAAAGGGGGGTTCCAACCCCCGGATCCCCCCTTCCGCCACTGGCCTTGGTGCGGCAAAAAGCAATTACAAATCAATCACTCTTTACAATATGGCAAGCTCTAAATCGCCTTAAGTCTGAAAATCTGTGGATTAATTCACAACAACTGTTAGGATTCCTGGTTTCGTTTATTCTGTGTTAAGCAAAATAACTGATAATGTGACAAAAGACAACACAAATTAAAACCACAAAGGTAATCAGAGTTGAAGAGTCCTTTTTGGGAGTGATTGATAAAATTTAGCGACGTTTTTGTAAGTTGTGAACAAGGGGATTCAACGAGACCTTTTAGTGTTCGTTGATGGGTTGCTGTCTCCTTTACGTTGACCGGGCTTTAGAGAGTGTATCTAATGTATGACTGTTGGACTGGTGATTTTGGCGTGTTTGCAGGCGTAAATGTGGGACTTTTGGTAGAGTATTCAATACAGAATGTGCATAGAACATGTGCACCTCGTATCATTTATACACATATGCAGATTTTTTCTCTGATTTTCCAGGAGGTGGAAATTTGTCAATTTTCATCAACAATCTGATCATATTGCCCATTTCTGGGCGAATATGTCTGTATAGGATAATATTTCTTTGGAAAAAAAGTAAAATAACAAAAATACCGAACTTCAAGGAAAATTCAAAACGGAAAGTCCTTTATCAAATGGCAAAATCAAAAGCTCAAACACATTAAACGAATGGAAAACAACTGTCATATTCCTGACTTGGTACAAACATTTCCTTATGTAGAAAATGGTGGATTAAACCTGGTTTTATAGCTAGCTAAACCTCTCACTTGTATGACAGTCGCATATAATTATATTTTATTGACAACAATGTGTGAACAAAACAAACAGACATAATAGGAAAACATGTCAAAAATAGGGGTACAGCAGTCAACATTGAGTTATAATCTTAATCACTATAAAAACAAACCAAGAAAAAACAAAATGGCATATAGTGAAAGCACATAAGCAAAAATGAAAGACAAAAATACGAAATATGACCATAGCACAATAACACATGTACAATGGCGGGATGTATAAGTACCGAGCCACGCCAAAAGGATATTACCAAAAAATGGACTAAACAGTCAAGGTTAATAATTTACAGAGACAAATAAAAAAACACTATATCATTTATAGACAACCTTACATACTTCAACAATGAGAAAAACCCATACCGTATAGTCCGCTTTAAAAGGCCCCGACATGAAAAATATGAAACAATTCAATCGAGAAAACTAACGGCCTTATTTATTTCAAAACAATTTACGAAAAACAAATATGCCCATTTTAATTTCATTTCTGTACAAACCATAATTATTGCAACCCGGCAACTTGACAATTTAATTTGCATTTCTTTAAGGTTTCCGTGTACGACTCCGACCCACAGAGATTACATGCATCACAGCTATCATCATGGAGATCATCGTCCAAGCGGTCTTAATTAATTAAAAGACTATCGTTTGTGTTTAACCCCTTTGCTCCATCGTAAGGTGAAGCGAAGACCGTGTTCAGTGGTGAATTGGATTGCTAACCATAGTTTCTAATGGAGATTA
Organism: Mytilus coruscus; assembly: GCA_017311375.1. Classification (NCBI taxonomy): domain Eukaryota; kingdom Metazoa; phylum Mollusca; class Bivalvia; order Mytilida; family Mytilidae; genus Mytilus; species Mytilus coruscus. Next base: position 95,194,265 of record CM029600.1, on the reverse strand, counting down.
CACTTGACCGTTCTCTTGCAGTTCTGTAACATTGTTCTATGCAGGACATTCACATTTAGTAACAGCTGCAGTCTTGGATGCTAACAGCTTTAGTGATCAGCCATTCTAATATTTGCGTTTTACATAAATTCTCTGATTCTGTTTTGTCAAATCCAAATTATTTAGTAACGGCGACATGTAGTGACCGCGGTCGTTGACCACATCATTTAGTAACTGAGGAGTTTATGTTTTGTGTTGACTGGAATAAAAATATTATAAAGTTCAAAGGGAAATTTTGTTGTTTCATTTATCAAGTGATATGGTCTCAGAGAACCCCAGAGAAGATGTTTTAGTCATTTTGATAGAAGTGTTATATAACAATATCTCACACTAATGAGACATGCAGAGTAACTTTTATATTTGAAAGCCAGTTGTCACATCTGATTAAAACAACCAGATGCACAATTCTGTAAGGCTTTCAAATATAAAAAGGTTATGATCATTAGGCGCTGACCAGACAAAGTTGATGGTATTATTGAAAGAAAATTGATCATTTATGTCCATTCCGATTATCGCATTTGTGCCATGTATACAACAGAATTGTTTTTAATTACATCTGTAGAAACTCTGTAAAATTCATTAAAACTGGCGTTAAAAAACCCAACAACAACACAAAAAAAGATTATCCTTCCGAAAATGAATTAATTAACGCTAAAGATGGTTATGTTTCATAGACAACTGTTAAAATAGTAAATAATACCTAAAAATGATTACAGAAATAACAAATAATATCGGACAAGACAACAAACAACACCAACCGCTTACACATGACTCCCTCTAAAAAAGCCTGGATTGCAAAGGTAGGGATGTCAAATAAGGATGTAAAGTGTCTGTAATAGATGTAATGGTCAATTTCTCTTCGCCTCCATGATTGCCATTTAGACATCTATACAGTGAGAACGAAAGAATGATACGATGGACACCTACACATTTATAAATATACGATATGCAACCATAATAAGGTCAAGAAGAAAACCGTCCGGTTATGTTCAATCAAATAAAATACCGCGCTGAAGAACGTCATTATTCATTTTTCAAAATTCAAAATTCAATAATGAATAATAAAATAGTTCATTATTCATTATTCAACGTTTAGTAATGAATAATGAAATAGTTTAAAATTATATTTCAGTATTCAAGTTGAAAAGTGAACAATGAACTATTATTTATTATTTGACTATGATACTATCCTGTATTTCTGAATTCGCCATTTTTTATACCAATTTACAAATTTTCAAATTTATAAAAGAAACATATTTTCTCACACTGTTTGATTTTTAGTAACATCAGTGCGGTTCATCCATTCGCATCAAAATTACTATATTCCTTTGAAAACCTGATAAAGACTAGGCATTTAATAAAACTGATATATGTTCAAATTTCCTTTTTTTTTACAAAAAAAAAAAAAGAATGCAACCAATAAATAATAATATTATGTAAAAGCAAAAAATCAATGTTGACTACAAAATATATATATAAAAAAATAATCTAAAATACATTCTTTCTTTACTGCATCGTGTTAACAAGGAAGGTATCTTAACAGAAAAATAAGCAGAGCTGCCGAAAATTTGCAATTTAAAATTTCTGATCAATAATATAGTATTTGACATGAAAGGAGCGAAAGAAAAGAAAAAATGAATATTACTGATCTTCAAATACGGGATGGCGGATTAAAAATCGTCTGAAGGGTTGAAATCGAAGTTATTTGTCGTCCAGCGGAAAATATTACACGCGTTATCAGGACACTGGAATAGGTCTCTATTTCAAGCTTCAATATCTTTATGTGCCACAATGCCGACTAAGTGGGTTACGGAGGACTAGAATACCAAAACATGTATGGAAATTAAAACTACTATACATCGGATTTTCAAAAGGACCTCTGCCACCCTTCATCCCCTGATTACAGATATAACTTATACGACATTCGAAAGCTTGTTGATATATAGAGAAACAAAAGATATATAGTAAATATGTGCCAAAATGCCGATTTAAGGGGTTACGGAAAACCAAAATGCCAAAATATGCGTGAAAAATAAAGAAATAGCATATTATTGAATAATGGAATGGACTGCTGTGACCCTTTATTCCCTAATTACAGAGATACATTTCACGTCATTTGAAGGCGTATTGATAGAGGAACACACGGTATATATAGTCAATATGTGCCACAATGCCGATTAAGTGAGTTACGGATGACCAGAATACCAAAACATGTATGGAAATTAAAATACTATACATCGGATTTTGAAAGGACCTCTGTCACCCTTCATCCCCTGATTACAGATATAACTTATACGACATTCGAAAGCTTATTGATAGAAAAACTAAAGGTATATAGAAAATATGTGCCACAATGCCGATTTAAGAGGTTACGGAGGACCTAAATGCAAAAAGTGCGTAAAAAAAAGAAATAGCATATTACTGAAAATGGAATGGACTGTTGCGACCCTTCATCCCTAATTACAGAAATACCTTATACGTCATTTGAAGGCGTATTAATAGAGGAACAAAATATATATAGTCAATATATGCCGCAATGCCGATTAAGTGGGTTACGGAGGACCTGAATACCAAAACATGTATGGAAACTAAAACTACCATACATCGGAATTTTGAAAGGTCCTCTACGACCCTTCATCCCTGATCACAGATATAGAAATAAAATAACACGTTATAAATGTCATGCATCCGAAGCTTTTCTAGATTTACCTTCATCAGGAACGCTCAAAGCCGAATATTTGAAAGCCAAAGATGTACAAGAACGGAAACATTTGAAGAGCTATATGATAAAAGGACCCACAAAAATTAGCCAATCCATCTAAGGTCAGCCTTGCCTGAGGGAGTTAAAACCTTAGTTTGTTTATAATTCCAAAATTTATGAACGGACAATTTTAGAAAAGTTTGTTTTAAATCATGTCAGTACCGAAGTACCGACTACTGAGCTGATGATACCCTCGGGGACTGATAGTCCACCAGCAGGGGTATCGACCTAGTGTTGTAAAAACTGAAAACAACCTGTTATAAATTTCATGCGTCCGAAGCGCTTTTCTGGATTTACCTTCATAAGGAAGAGACAGGATTGCTCAAAGCCGAATATTTGAAAGCCAAGGATGATTATACGACAAATATCTTCTATTTCCACCCTTTCAGAAAATTATGGATGCGCCATCCCCTATTTGAAGATCATTAATATTCAGTCTTTTTTGTTCCAGAATATTTTAAAAGAAACCAGACACCCCCTTGACATAGTTTATACCATATTCCGCTTAATAAAATTATATTCGTAAAGAAATAGAATATTATGTTATTAAACGTTTACATTGATTAAGAAGAATACTAATATACTGATACGTTAGCTTTATTGATGAACTCACTATCAATTTGTCAATAACTGACTGTGCTGGCCGCAGTTACTTGTGGGAGAAAATTAAATTACAGCAAACTATCTCCCTTATTACAGGCATAAGTATAAACGAACTATATATGTTTGGAATGAGTGTGAATAAAGCTATCATATGAGACCGGAAGTGACATTTTTAAACCGGAAGTAGCCAATTTCTCCCTTTTTACAGGCAAAAGTATATATAAACCATATATTTTTGGAATCAGTGTAAATACAGCTATCATATGAGACCGGAAGTGACATTTTCTTAACCGGAAGTTGGCAATTATCTCCCTTTTTCAGGCAAAAGTATATAGAAACCATATATTTATTGAATCAGTATGAAGAAACCTATGATTGGACGTCAAAAGTAACTTTAGGTAAACCGGAAGTAGCTTCTTATCAATTATTTAGAAAATTGATGTGGAAAGACCTTCAATTGTTCTCTGAACAATTGGTTTTTAATTTTTTTTTTGTCTTCTTCCGCCACTTTTATTTCTTGCGAGTAATTTTTGTTTTGCAAGATGTCGCTAAGATATTTGGTATATGATATTGCACAGTTTTTTGCGCCTTTGAAATTGACCCTGTTTAACCGAATATTTTTCTATGTAGTATTTATCTCCCCAAACACTGTTTTCCTTGTGAGTGCATCTCCTCCATAACTGTAAAAGAAATCGACAAATTTATTTAACCAAATTGCTTGTTATATCCCCAGGATGATTTGTGCAATTTTGTCCGAAGCGATACGAAGACTCCATATGAGAGTTATTTCCCCTTCTGTATCTTAAATAAGTGATATATTGATGTATTGCATGAATGGTAAGTGATAGAGACCTAAAGTATTTTGATTTGAGGTCCTTGGTTCAGAAAAATAAATTTGAGGTCAAGGTCAAAGGTCAAGGTCATGTTCTAAATTTTGACTTTTGCTTGTTTTATGATCTCCTCTGACACTTTAAAAGATATATATAAAAGAACAAGTGCAAAATGTTCCTTTTTTGTGATAAAGTTATGATACATTTGATTTGAATAATCCAATCACATCTTATAGGAGTAAATGCCACTGACATGTTTTAATTTAAGGTTAATTGATTATTACCTCAACATGGTACATGATAAAGCCATAGGGTCTTTTGCAAAATGTTGGGTGACAAATGACATTGAAAAAAGACAACCGGAAGTGACATTTAGAAAACCGAAAGTAGCCATTTTCATGGAAAAGTACTTATAATCTATATATTTTTTAATAGGCATACATAAACTTATCATTTGAGACCGGAAATAACCTTCGGTAAACCGGAAGTTGCTAATTATCTCCTTTATTTCAGGCAAAAGTATATAGAAACCATATATTTTTGGAATCAGTGTAACTACAGCTATAATTTGAGACCGGAAGTGACCTTCGGTAAACAGGAAGTTGCTAATTATCTCCCTTATTTTAGGTTAAAGTATATAGAAATCATATATTTTTGGAATCAGTGTGAAAGAAGCTATCATATGAGACCAAATGTGACATTAACAGCTGATTCTGATTCAAACAAAAATTCTCTGAAACTGACATTATCAAGATGCTTGATTTCTTGATTGACAATATATTTGTTACGTTTGGAGTACATGTTTTCAACAGACTGTCCAATGGGAACCAATTGTGCCCTCTTCTTGCCGACTTGTTTCTTTATTATTATGAGGCTGACTTCATACAGGAACTTCTTAGGAAGAAAGATAAGAAGTTAGCAATATCCTTTAACTCTACGTTCCGATATAAAGATTATGTTCTCTCACTAAATAATACAAAATTTGGTGACTATGTTGAACGAATCTATCCCATCGAACTAGAGATAAAGGATACTACAGATACAGTTAAGTCTGCCTCATATCTTGACTCACATCTACAAATTGACAATGAGGGTCGGTTGAAAACAAAACTTTATGACAAAAGAGATGATTTCAGCTTCCCAATTGTGAACTTTTCATTTCTATGTAGCAACATTCCAGCAGCGCCTGCATACGGAGTATATATCTCCCAATTGATACGATATTCCCGGGCTTGTGTTTCCTATCATGATTTCCTTGATAGAGGATTGCTGCTCACAAGGAAGCTATTAGATATTTGGTATACGATATTGAACAGTTTATACGCTTTTGAAACTGATACCGTTTAACCGAACACTTTTCCTTGTAAGAGTTATAACCCCAAACAAAGTTATTTTACCAAATTGCTCACTACATCCTCAGGATGTCAAAAACTATTTTGACTGAAGCGATCCGGAGACTCAAAATGAGAGTTATTTCCCCTTATGTATAAAAAGAGGGATATGTATTTGGAACTGGTAAACCATAAGTGATAGAGACCTATGACCATATGAGAGTCGTTTCCCCTTCTGTATTTGATACAAGTGAAATGTAATAGCAGCTCAAAAACCATAAGTGCTAGGGACCTAAAGTCTTTTGACTTGAGGTCCTTGGTCCACCAAATTGAAAATAAAGTCAAGGTCAAAGGTCAAAGTCATGTTCTAAACTTTGATTTTGGCTTATTTTGGCTTTTCCCCAGAAACCGTTTAAGATATCGACAAAATATTTGACATAATTGTTAGTTGCTACATGTCGCAACACCAAATTTTGGTTGAAAGCGTACGTTGACATTTAATAGAAGTTTTCTCTGCTCTTATATTTAAAATTAGCTGTATGGTGATACAAATCATTAACCGTATACAGAAGAAACCTAGGGTCTTTTGATCTGAGGTCCTTCCTTTATGACCTTGAAATTTAGGTCAAGGTCAAAGGTAAATTTGACGTGCTAGATTTTGACCTTTTCAATAAATTCATTTTCAAACATGCTAAAGCTATCGGGTCTTCTGCATATGGTTGGTAAATATATGAACTTGAAAAGGTAAGTCAGAAGTGACCTTTTGTAAACCGGAAGTAGCCATTTCCTGCACTGATTTCATTTAAAATCACCTAGAACCATATATTTTTGCAATCAGTGTGACTAAAGCTATCATATGAAACCAGAAGTGATATTTTCTAAACCGGAAGTAGCAAATTATCTCCCTTATTTCATGCAAAATTATAAAAACCCATATAGTTTTTGAATCAGTATCAAGAAACCAATAATTGGACACTAAAAGTAACTTTGAGTAAACCGCAGGAAGCTTCTTATGAATTGTTTAGAAATTTAATGTGGAAAGACCTTATTTAATTTTTTTCTTCCGACACTTTTATTTCTTGGGAGATGATTTTGTTTCACAAGATGTCGCTTAGATATTTGGTATATGATATCGAACAGTTTATACGCTTTTGAAACTGACACCGTTCAACCGAACACTTTTCCTTGTAAGAGTTATCTCCCCAAACACTGTTTTCTTTGTTATTGCTACTCCTTCGCAACCGTAAAAGAAACCGAAAAATTTATTTTTCCAAATTGCTCTATATACCCTATGTTGTCAAAAAAAATTTTGACCGAAGCGAACCGGAGACTCCATATGAGAGTTATTTCCCCTTATGTATAAAAAAGTTATATGAATTGGTAACTGTTAAACCATAAGTGATAGAGACCTTGGGTCTTTAGATTTGAGGTCCTGGGTCCACCAAGAAGAAAATGAGGTCAAGGTCGAAGGTCAAGGTCATGTTTTGAATTTTGATTTTGGCTTATTATACCTTCTCATCAGAAACCGTAAAAGATAACGACAACATATTTTTACTAAATTGTTAGTTACAATATGTCGCAACACATATACTTTGGTTGAAAGGGTACGTTAACATTTTATAGTAGTTTTCTCCCCTTTTATATCTAAAATTAGCTGTATGGTGATATAACTCATTACCCATATAAAGGAGAGACCTAAGGTCTTTGGATTTAAGGTCCTTCCTTTATGACCTTGAAATTCAGTTCAAGGTCAATGGTAAATTTAACGTTCTAGATTTTGACATTTGTTATAAATTCATATTTATACATGATAAAGCTATGGGGTCTTCTGCATTAGGTTGGTAGATATATGACCTTGAAAAGGTCACCTGGAAATGGCCTTTTGTAAACCGAAAGTAGCCATTTTCTGCACTGATTTCATTTAAGAGTACCTTTAACCATAAATTTTGGGAATCAGTATAAAGTAACCTATCAGATGGTACCGGATGTGAAATTTCATCTCCCTTATTTCAGACAAAATTATATAGAAACCATATATTTTTTCAATCAGTATGAAGAAATCTATAATAAGATATCAATAGATACTTTGAGTAAACCACATGTAGCTTCTTATTAATTATTTAGAAATTTAACGTGGAAAGACCTTCAATTGTTCTCTGAACAATTGGTTTTTAATTTTAAAAGTATTTCAATCGGAATATGTATTTTAGTGGTTTTTTCAGTGACACGTTTTTATTCCATATTTTCATAATTCAAAGTCACATAAATTTGCGACAAATATATGATGCTGGCCGATAAACATTTATTTATCTTGAATTCGATCGAAATAATTGGAATGATGACGAACATCATTGTTTTCTATTTTCGGTACCTCATTTTTGTTAGAAACATCGGAAATCTTTCTTATGTAGCTGTTTGCGCCACGTACGACAAGGTTAAATTCATAAATAATAGGTCAACATTTGGAAACATGACATTTACAGTATTTTTGTAAATGACGTGTGCATTATCAAAAGATAATCATAATGTACTCAAAAAACCATAAAATCAGAATTTATACAGTACATTAAAACTTTTTTCTAGACCATTTGAACAAACCTTATTTAAATTCAGTCAAATTAACTCTACACAAATCTGTTTGTATTTTGAAGTGTTTTATTTTATGTGACACATTTTTATAGGTGATAAATAAACATGAGAGATTCATTCTTTTGATGACGGAAACCGATATGATTATCGCCTCACACAATTCTGGTAAATATTCAACTACAAAGTAGTCATTATGCATTATTATTTTTTATTTACACAATTTATTAATATTTACACAATTTATTAATAGTGTCCTTTGCATTTGCATGGAATTTGTAAGAATAACATAGTACATATCCAGAAATCAACGCCACTTTGCTTATTTGAATATTATACTAAAGAAATCGGATACGGGTCACGGAAATTATATTGAAGGTGTCAGACCACCAATTAAATATCCCTATCTGTTCAACCAAATTTTGCAATTTTCACAGCTTTCTAAATATTTTACCTTAAGTTTAACTTCATAGAAACCAGGTATATCCTGAATTGTACATGTATCAGCTTTCTGCATGCCAATTTTCAACATACCTTTAAAGCCTTCTAACAAAAAACTGACCTTCAAAAGAGGTACTCCAAAAATAACCCCTGGTTTTCTGGAAATCTTAAATTAGTATACTATGGAGCGCATTAATCCTCAATTTTTAATGGAAACTCATAGACAAGTAAATTTTGGCTCAAAATGGTCTAAATATATTTCTCTTTCACCAAAAGTTTCATTTCTGCAAATTTGTTGGTTAGTTTAAGTAAACAAGGACATCAAAAGCACTATTTTGTGTCAGAGTAGGGCTACATTTACATACGTTCTAAATTAGAGGAGTAATTGGTGGTCTGACACCTGAAATGATAGGAATTTTGAAAAATGTCTGTTTTAACTTTAATTTAAGTGATAGACAGGTTGCCGGGACAGAAAATAAATATACACAACAATATACACCATTTAAACGAAACATAATGACAGTCGTTGCAAAAATCAAGGTTCCTGAGCTATTTTTAAAATCGAGGCGGGAAGCTTTTAACATTGCAGTATAAAATACAGGCTAAAATGGCTGAAACGTCAAATTTGCAAACTTCGTGTAGAAAATTGGCTAACAAGGTCATTACAAAACAGGTTGCCGGGATGAAACTTGAAACTTAAATGTCCAGAGAATAAGCAAGTCCAAACCTTTTATGTGTAGTCGTTGAACTTTAGGTTCCCACGTAAAGTTAAAATGCCCTATTTCAAGAAGAATAAACTCACGAAAACACGAAAAGTTCACTAAATTTGCGTTCATTGTTTTGATTTTAACCGCCTGACAACTTTACGGAAATATCAGAGTGATTATAAACAAGGACTCTGTGACGGGCAACTTATAATATCCGTGTTTTAAAGATTTTAATGATATCAAGCCAGTCCAGTTCAAACTATTATCACGTGGTACAATTCTCATTTACAAATTATGAATATTAATTAGCAAAAGTACTACTAATTTCTGGCTATGATAAGATACAACCGAGATAACAAAATAATCAGGAGCCTGTTGTTCATTGGTTGTCGTTTGTTAGTGTGGTTCATAGATGTTTCTCGTTTCTCGTTTTTATATAGATTAGACCGTTGATTTTCCTGTTTGAATTGTTTTGCACTAGTCATTTTGGGGCCCTTTATAGCTTGCTGTTCGGTGTGAGCCAAGGCTCCGTGTTGAATGCCGTACTTTGACCTATAATTGTTAACTTTTTATACATTTTGAGTTGTCTCATTGGCACTCATACCACATCTTCTTATTTATACTACATCACAACCACAGCGTGTAGGACAAAAAAAGGACGGAATGAATTCGGTATTTACAGGTTAAAAACATGTACTTTGAGCTTACTAAATCTTAAAAAAATTACACTTTTATTAAGGTAGGTTCCTCAGTTTTACAATTTTACATCGAATGAAAGTGTTTAACAATTCAACTTGACAATAGAACAATGAACATTGAAATGACATTAAAAGACAAAAGCATTGGTTGATCCGGAAGGGTAGGGTAGGTAGGTGGACCATACTTATGGCCGAAAGTATGATTATTTTTATATAAAACTTTTCTAATTTTGACTTCTTTTAGGCAACATTTTTCGGCTGGGACCTTCGGAACCGCTCCTTTGTAAGCAAATTCTTGATACGCCACCAAAAAAGTAAGAAAAGTTGTTAAGAACTACTGTGCGACAGGCAGTCTAAATATTAATATATTCGACGTGCTAGATGAGAACGTGGTAAAATATTTAGCTTAAAGGGTCAACCGTGGTTAAATCAGTATAAATTGAAGCCCCACGAATTAATTTTTAAATTTATGAGTAAATTAGTACGAAGTTACTAAATTCAGTGGTTTTACTGAGTTTTACTTTATTTTTGTACTGGAAGAGTGCATCAGAAATAAATAAACAAATGAAATTAATATTTATATAAACTGGACAAACAAATATTTTTTCGTTATCTTTAGGCAACAACTTTTCAACTAGATCATGGCATTTCCAGAAATCTATGTCATTGAAAGTTTGATAGAAAAATAGTTTTATTTCATTATCTTGAAACTAAACAAAAGTGGATTTTTTCAGGAAAATGATTCCGTTGTTTGGAGGAAAAACCTTAATAATAACTACTCCTTTGTTGATCTTAAAATGATATGAAATTGGAAAAATAATAAAAGTGCACATATTTATCATACTGTCTGTTATATTTAATAAAGCAAAACATAAACATTTCCATACAATATTTGTTCCGGTTGTTTGTGAAAATTTGGCCGATTATTTCAAATTTCCTCTTTAAAATAGATATAAGTTTAATCTGCTAGTTGAACAACGAGAAATCTTTTATATTTGGTCCTGATTTAAAAAAAATGGAAAGATGTTTTAGCGTTCATATCTAGATAAAAAAATGGATGAATAAATGGTATTCTGACCGTTCTATGCATATATATTTTAATATATATCACATTGCTGTTTTACTGTCGGTACTGTCACTGACTACTAACATACGACTTACTGTTAGGTCTGTTTATTATTTGAAGACACACAGTAAAGAAATTAACTTTGGTTCAGTTTATCATGTGACATGTTTTTAACCTACAGTCAACGATCTCCTGTAAACGGGCATCATCTGATGTCTGGTTGGATCATACGGGTCCTTTTTGTTTACCGGGGACAACAAACAAGATATTCAGTTTCACTTGTTCCGTTGATTGATAGCATTTGGTTTTGTAGTTTTATGGACTTCCCTTTTTGAATTTGCCTTGGAGTTTAGTATTTTGTTATATTTTTTACCGTCAATTCATCAGCGCTAATTGAACACGCGTATTGACGATCTACTGTAGGTCTATTGAAAATGTGAAGGAGGCAGTGGTGATATCTACTGCTATTGTTTGAACAACAACTCAACAAAGATACCAGGTATATTATTTGTACGCCAGATACACATTTCTTCTGCATAAGACTCATCGGTGACCTCGATTCAAAACAGTTGGAATGCCAAATCAGATACAATGTTGAAGAGCATTGAAAGCCGAAAATTCCAAACAATTATGCCGAATAAGGCTATGGTAATCTAAACCTAGTGTTTCGAAAAATGCAACCTTTTATAAAGATTTACTTAACAGAAAAATTAACATATCAGTGAAATTTCAAGTCAACACAAAATGCTGACAGCTAGGCTGGTGATACCCTCAAGAATGAAACAGCCACTAGTAGTGGCATCGACCCAGTGGTTTTAAAACCTATTAAAGATACCAGGCTTATACTTGTGTACGCCAGACTCGCTTTTCGTCTACATAAGACTCATCATGAAACTTCCAATCAAAACAGATTGAAAGTCAGATAAAATTAAAAAAAAAAAAAAATAAAGAGCAAAAATTCCCAAAAATTGTGCCAATTAAGGCCATCTAGACTGAGGGAGGATTAAAAAACCTTAGTTTTTCGAAAAAGTCAATCTTTATAAACAGAAAACGAACACATCAATACTATTTCATGTGAAATGAAATATCTCTAGTGTGTACTCTTTTTGAAAATGATTGCTATTTACATCGTACATGGAAAGACCTTTTGATAGTAAAGAGCAAAAGAAAGACGGTCCCAGTAACAGATTGAAACATTTTTGTTGGATGTTGATAACGCTAAATCTGAACAATGAAACACATATTCAGGATAAGATCGACATATACCAGACAAAACAGGACAAAGGAATCTTAAAAAACTAAGTCAAAGTTTACCCTACAATCGTTTTGTATCGCATAGAATACTACTTGACTCAAGCTAGCGAACAATTAGCTAGCGAACAATAAGGAGGTATAACTAAAACCACAATTTCACATGAGTCGATCACGTATTTTTCGAGCTAGGCAACAACTATAAAGGTGATGGTAGGGAGACGTTAGCGTATTGATTAGGAAAAACTCAAGAATTGTTTATGTCTGAAAATCTGAAGTTAGGGCATAAAAATTTAAATTGACCTAACGAAAATAGGGAGTGTTGCGTATCAATAGTTGATTTTGGATCAATTTATAGATATTGTGACAGGCAACGACTATATACGTGCTGTAAAACAGGCATCGCCACATCGTTTAGGAAAAACTCCAGAATGGTTTATGTTCGAATATCAGAAGTAAGGGTAAAAACACTGAAATTGACAGAGCAAAAATCGGGGATGGGGAAATTAATTAAGATGATTTTCGACCAATTTATAGTGATTGTGACGGACAACGACTATATAGGTGATGCAGAAGAGACATTATTGTATTGTTTAGGGCGTCCTTAAAGTTGATTTTGGATTATTAACGTAAAGTGCCACCCCTTTTTCCCTAAGTCGCATTGTGTCAATGTGTTCCTTTATGATCATTGTAATCCAGCTGTCTATTGGATACCTTATATGGATTTATTTAGTTCGGGAAAAAAGCTTTGTATTCTTTATATATGAAGTATGGTTACCCTTTTGTTTTAAGTTAATTTTGTCGTTTTTGTATTGTATGTATTCTCATAATTGTTCGCTAGGTCTCCGTAATTGTTCGCTAGCTAAAAAAAAAAAAAAAACGCGATTATTTTATGTGATATTGTGGTTTTAGTTATGCCTCCTCATTGTTCGCTAGCTTATTGTTCGCTACAATAGTTCACTAGCTGAGGTCGGGTTAGAATACTTACGTTTAAACAAGCACATGTCAAATAGCAGATTGTAAGAACACGAGACATACAATTGAAGCATTGTGCAGTTACACAGTTGTTTCAATTCAAAATTGTGTTATTTTAAGCCTTATTTGTTCAGGTTCACAATTATTTACAATGTAGGTCAAGGACGTGTGATAAACCTTCAAATCTGTTTAGTTCTTGGAATTATTTAGGTTTATGGATACATGAGTACACACGTACAATGCTGTAAGTTTTCAAGGGAGGAATGATATCGGTCAAATATGTTTACAGGTAAGGTGTTTGGCTATTAAAATATAATCGTATTGTTTTATAGTTAAATATCTCGGCTTCCATTATATGTTTTGTACTCGAAGAAGTGGTGTAGGATATTTTTAGAGGGAGGATAGGGTTAAACGATTGTGATCTATGGATTAATATTACAACTAGCAAACCCGTAAGTCGAAGTGAGTACCTCAATTTTACGATTAGGACCCTTGGGATCAGAAACTTCTGTCGACACTTCCACCAACTCCTAGATATATTATTCAAAAACGTAGTTGACGAATAAAAGTAAGAAATATTGAAAAAAAAAAAACATTTTGAAAAACTTTGAAAAGCGAAAAATATATCTGCGGTGATCAACATATGATACAGTTAAAGAAGCAACGAATTTAGTTGTGGCATACTTTTCAGAAAAATAACGATACACATTAATTTTCGGATGAATTGCTTTAAAACTATCGATTGAATAGAAATAAAAATAAGATAATGTGGTAAAACTTGTAAGTCTGTTATCTAAACCTAACATTGTGGTCGTTATATATATTGTTTACAACATTTGGCTTAGCATTTCAGTTGAAATGCCGCTTTAATGTGAATCTTAAAACTTGATAGATACATGATTAGCGTGACTATCCCTCTTGTCCCTCGAATTATATATTTACAGTGTTGTAATTTAAAGGTAAGAAAAACGGTGAAGTAACAGAAAAACAATGTATGTCAGTAGCTATATAGACGCTATAACACGGGTATACAATATGCAAATAGATAATAATTAGATACCGATACATTTAAGTAAAATTACTTTTTGTATTATGCATTTAATTGAGGGATTTCCATGTGACAATGTTGATCACATCTCTATTTACCCATAGGTACAATAAACACACACACACATATATGAGCTGCGTCGGATAGAAATCGACCTTATGCCAATGAATATTAATACATTTGTTATTCTATTTCGGATTAAAAATCTCTATGCAAAGCCTGTAACTGTTTGAAAATTGAGTTGTTATAAGAACCCTATAAAACAGGCCAAAATATACCAGATCCATAAATAAGAAATAACAATAGTATTTTCAATTTAAATTTTAGTTGTCACCTGTCATGTGACTAATGTCTTGTTCATTTCTTGTTCTTTCAATTCCATTTTAATCCATGCTTTACACATTTGGATGGGTATCATATTCTTGTTATTCTTACTCTCCAAAATCTTTTCCAAAATGCTATGTTCATGAATTTTTATGGCTTCAGGTCTTATCTATTTCTGTAAATTATGAATAATTTTCAAAATGTCCATTCTCCTTAAAATTTCCCAGAACATTGGTTTATTTAAATATGAAAATAATAATTGTGTTTATGCACACATTCTGTTGATTGCATTATCATATAGTCATTACAAGATGAATATTGTGAATACTTGTTCAAGGGGTTGTCGTTGGTTCATGTCTGTCATATTTGTTTTTCGTAAATTGTTTGGTTATGAATTAGGCCGTTAGTTTTCTCAATTGAATTGTTTCATATTTTTCATGTTGGGGCCAATAAATAGCCGACCATAAGGTTTGGGTTTTTCTCATTTTTGAAGGCCGTACGGTTGCCCGGTTGCCTATAATTGCTTACATCCACTTCATTTGAACATTGGTGGATAGTTGTCTCATTGGCAATCAAACCACATCTCCTTATTTTTATACAGTAGATTATTCAAACATTTAGCTTGATTAGATTTCATAGTTTTATTGGAAAACTCAGCCATTCTTTTCTTTACTTTGATTAGCATCTTTTCTATCTTTTGGATAAACATTGGTAACCTAGACAACACGGTTTTTGGAAAGATTGGAACTGTTGTTCCAAGTCTTTCCTAAGGCACCAGCCTCCCAAACATAAAGTAGCGCAGGTTAGCTATTAAATCTACAGAATATATACACACTGAAATATAATGCCTATGTACATATCCACATATGAACTGTGAAAAATTTGGGTTATATCTTTGGAGCAGTTCATTTAAGTATGTGTGACTTTAGGTTTGTCAATTTACAGGCTGGTTTCGTCATTTTTATTAGGTAAGAGTAGTGATATATTACCAGCATGATTGACAACTGCCATGATCACCAAACAATCAGAGACAAGGTGGGGCCTTAATTAGAATGTCCCACCTCCTTAAATTCCAATCATCTTGACCTTATTACTAATCAACCTCAGTCGTACATAATTAAGCAGATCTTTCATTATA
The DNA here is from genome assembly GCA_017311375.1 of Mytilus coruscus. NCBI lineage: Eukaryota > Metazoa > Mollusca > Bivalvia > Mytilida > Mytilidae > Mytilus > Mytilus coruscus. The sequence continues at coordinate 95,178,467 of CM029600.1, read as the reverse complement.
CATCTCAATATGCAAATACATGACCTCATTATTGAATACACAAATGTATATTAGATGTTTGATATATAGAAATGATAGATTTATTCATTGCCTATTACTTTTGATCTACACTACATAAAATGATTCTATAAATTATGTCTGAAAGATAAATGATTAAGGATTAACACATCATTTTTTTCAAAATATAAGACAAAATATTAAAACTTAATATAAAAAAGATATTCAAGTAAGGTCTGTATTTTATTTGATAAATTTGTGCAATAAGTATCTGTAATGAATCAATAATTTAGGTTACACTTATCAGTGATTGACTTGAAACAGTAAGTAAAATTTCAAAACTCTTAACTGAGCAAACCAGTTTTTTTTAAAATTTATTCCACATCAAATTTCTTTGAATATTAGTCATTTGAATACAGGAAGTGTATTTTTGCAATGAAGAAATAATCCCAATTTCAATAAATAAGTTTTTTTAATTTGTTTATGCTGAAAAAGTACATGTTCAATGCCCTTTTCTGGAAAATATTAAATTATAAATTGAATTAAAATACACCCTACAACTTTTAATCTTCAGTGTTATATAATCATGATAATTACTTCCAAAATCAATAAAGCAATTCTAAAGGTGAAAAATATTATACCTATGTTTCAACTTGTTGGTCCCATGTCATACAAGGATAATTGATAAACTTTATTAGAAGATAAAATTGAGAATGGAAATGGGAATGTGTCAAAGAGACAACAACCCGACCACAGAACAGACAACAACAGAAGGTCACCAATAGGTCTTCAATACAGCGAATCTTTATTTGGTATTTTCTTCTGTTTATAAAGATCAACTGTGAAAGGGGAAACATGTAACAGGAACATTATTTCGTCAAGATATTACTTGCAATTTAAATGAAATTGTTGACCCATTTGATTCATATTTAGCTCAATTTATCTACTGAAAAGTGCATTTCCGTCTAAAGACCTGTCGTAAATGCAATTGTCTGTAATAATGCTATATTAATGTTCTTTTTGTCCACACCATACTTAAATACAATTTAAAATTATTCAAACTACTCTTCCAATCTTTCCATGAGTGATTTCACCACTTTGATTTAGCTTACCAAGCACGATGCCACTGTTGCTGGGGTTTCTCCCGAATGTATCACCAGCCCAGTAGTAAGCACGTTTGTGCTGATATGGATTATCATTCATATGGTCATAATTATGAATTAACTGTATACAAAACTTTAAATTTTTCGAGATAATCAGGATTGTCCACCCCAGGAAGTGATAATCTCAGCTATTTCTTGCAAAACCTTTCGGAATTGTGGGTCCTTAATGCTTTTCGTAAAGGCGCGTCTGGCGTACACAATTTAAATCCTAGTATATATGATGAGTTAATTCACGCTTGAATATTTGGTATAATATGGATGTATGCACTTTTCCTTATACCTTCTACTGCATTATTTTTACATTCATATATGTAGTGATCTAGCATCTTCAAGACCAGTCCGACATTTCTAGGTATAATTTTCCATCTCCCGGTTTTGATAGGACACTTATGACTACACATTATCATACTAAGGTTCCAATTCCTTCAGGCAAAGTTAACTTTGGAAATTTGTAAAACTAATATGTATTAGATACAATACTAAGGTAACAAAGAAACAGGTCGGTAACAACCGATGCCGGATAGTTTTCTGCACGAGTAGTCAGGTGAAGGTCCGAGGCGATAGCCGAGGACCTTGACCTGACTACGAGTGCAGAAAATCTATTCGGCAGTTTGTTTCCGGCCTGTTTTTGTTTCCTTTGTTTTGTATCTGACTTGTACGACGTTTCAAGAAAGAAGTAGTACATTTTGCATGTAGAAGAGGTATCAAAATTTAACAGATTAGAAACTTAATTGGCCATATACCAGTTAATGTAAGTTACAGTAAGACAGTTTAAACAAACTTTTTTCACTTCCTTCAGCCTATAGTTTTTCTAAAGAAATTCAAGAATCTAATAATTTCATAAAAAGAACCATGTCAAGTAAAAGATGTTTGTCGTACATATTTGAGACTTTTAAAATGCATCTTCGCAAGTAAGTAATGTATGAAAAAGATTTCAGAGGTAAGCAAGCTAACATTTGATTTTTATTTGGAGGAAAACGGAAAAGGGTTGGGGTAAAATAAATTTAAAATAAACAGGCTTGATCCTTTTTGTTGAAAACATGCAGGATGTGTCATTCCATTCCCCATTCCGCCTTAAAAATAATAAAAATCGTACGTTTGCTCCCAAATATATGAATTCAATAACAGTATAAAAGAATGAATTTCCTATTTCATTAGTGAATGAAATGGTACCAAAAAATCGATTTTGTCTTGTTATCAGATATATATATATAGTAAAATTGAGAATGGAAATGGGGAATATATCAAAGAGACAACAACCCGACCAAAGAGCAGATAACAGCCGAAGGCCACCAATGGGTCTTCAACGCAGCGAAAAAACCCCGCACCCGGAGGTGGTCCTCAGCTGGCACCCAAATACAATTGTGTACTGGTTCTGTGAAAATGGACGTCACACGAAACTCCAAAACATATAAAGGAACTAGAATTAAAAAACACATACAAGACTAACAAAGGCCAGAGGCTCCTGACTTGGGACAGGCGCGAAAAATGCGGCATATATTTTGGATTTTTAAAAAATTATGCTTATAGGTTTTATATATGTCTCTAATAGTGTTGGTCAGGATCAAACACGTGTCACAATATGATCCAATCGCAGCTTACCGTCCAAAATTGGTGACATAAATTGAAGGATTGCTGCCTATTTGAACATGTATTCCACGGACACTTTTATTTATAGGATCAATCGTACATTGGTGAGTTGATAAGGATTTTATCTTTTGATTAGATTTGATTTTTTATATATATTTCCTGTCTTTTTATTGAAATATAATCGTCGTTACCAGCATTTCTTTACTTTCAGCATTGTCCAGAATACTATTCATGTCCATATATTGAAAAAGAATACATTTACGGACCGACCATTTAGCTTCAAAAGGGGGTATGTTTTTTTCTGAGTTATAAAATGATTTAGTTTATCAACGCTATCACCCCAATTTTTTTTCGAAATTAGCACTTTTATATACGGTATTCGGAAAATCAGGAATCAGAACATTATTTTGTCATCTGATTGACCACAATATATTTTTTCTCATAAAATTGGGGATCAGAATATTTTTAGGAAAACACAACTCCCTTTTGTAGTTAAATGGTCAATCCCTTAGTGTACTGATATGAATAGTAATATACTGGAATTGTTTGAAAAAATATAGCTATTGATACCAACGTAAATATTTTAATGAAAAGACAAGAAATATGTCGGTGAAACAAAAGTTCAAATCTAATTGAAATTTAAAGTGCTCATGAACTCACTGATCATGCACGGGTGATTCAATTCATAAAAGTGTCCGTGTAAGAACTAAAAAGTGTCCGTGTAACACCCGTTAATGTATTGTTTTTCAATAGCTCTGCTGGGGCAAAGTCGTACAATTTATTTTCCACATATTTCCTTCATTGCCCGCTTTAATTTTAATGGTTATGGTTCCAAGCAATTTAAAAAATAATAAATATAATCCCCTCACCTTTGGTGTGTTGTTTATGTCAGAAAACCGGTTTTATATAAACTGGCCTTGGAGACGATGATTTACATTTAATTGAAATCAAAATTAACTTGTTCTGGAATAATATATTTTTACAAAAGCCACAATAAATCGTTAAAATAGATTTTATATTCTTTATATACCTATATGGAGTTATTTTCTTTCATTCTTTTAAAGAAAAAACCTGGACGATAACAAGTTTCAATGAAATGTGGTTCAAGTTATAAAATAATGACCTACGTCCGGTCGTATTTTTCCATAATTAAAATGCAAACTACATAATATTAAAACATTTAATTCGTGTGTTGTTGCCAATTGGGGTTTTACTGTACAATTTTCTATTTTGAACATTTTTTTCAAGTTTAGGCAGAAACAATCCTTTCCTCCGTTTATTAGGATAAAATAAATACCCTTCACTCCATCAAATGACACAATAATCCTATTTATTTTTTTCATTTGATAAAATTTTATTTACAAATATATATTTACAATAAAAGTGAATAGGATACAACCCAAATTCACTTAACATGATAAACATTGTTCATACCAATTGGTTGTTGATAAAATAGTAAAATACAGTTTGATGTCGTAATTAGTTCAAATATAACATGTATTCTTTACACACACCAAAACTGAAAATCAAGAGTTACCCATCTTATCATAACAATAAAATGCTCATCGGCATAGCGTTAAAGTTTTCAAAATATTCCTATTTTAGATAGGGGAACAACTGTAAGACCAAGGATTTGTATACTATACAAATCCTTGGTAAGACATAATAGTGTCCTGTGAAAAGTGTCCACCTGGACAGTTTTTCATAGAAATTTGTATTAAATAATGTCCATTGCCAGTGGCGGATCCAGAGGGGCGTAGAGGGCGTACGCCCCCTTTGCTTGCACTTTTTTTGTAAAATGATTAATCAGACTAGACTCCGTGATCTTTGCCATTTCCCGTGTATTTTAATTTTTATGCGACAATTCTTTACTTATAAAGATATTTTTCGCTCGTATTTACTGTAATATATTTTTTATTATGTCAAAGTCATGTGATTCTCTACGGTGGAGTTGAACAGTTTGTCGAAAAAAACGTCACTCAGTCATTTTGAAATTCAAATTACATTAACACATTGCTTAGTGTGGATGACAAGCTTGACGCCTTCAAAGCGACAAAGTATTGAGCAAGAACGTATTGACTTCTATTTCACAATTCCACCCAACAGAAAGTAATACTCTATTACACTCTCATGAAAAAAAAGTTCCACAGCAATATTATTTACCTACGAAAACATGTTTAACCCCACACGCCCCAGCCCAGTAATGACATTGCTGAATAATGATCTCCAGTCAGTAAGCTCTAGATATAGATTTAAAGTCTAAGGTACGGACCATTTGATTTGAGGGGGCAGTCTGAGATATTTTAGAGAAAACATTCTGACCCTGATTTTTGCCTTAAACAAAAATTCTGGCCGTATCTGGATTGAAAACAATAATCGTGTCCACTTTTTTGCTATTAGAAAAAAATATTTTCAACAGAATTATTTAGCATTAAATGAACATGATGAATAAAAAACGGGCGTAATATTTTTTTTAGGGGGGTTGCATGTGAATCCCATATTTGACCGGAGTGTCTGTTTCGCCGAACTGATGTACTGAATACTTTTTTCAAGGCCCGACTGCAACCTGCCTGCTGGGTGTGGCCTATATGTCTCCATGTGTCGACCGTCATTCACAACTTCATAGTCATTTCCGACTCATTCGTAGCCTTTGGTTGATTTGGAATCCTCACTTCCTTGGGTGAAATATTTCAACCAAACATTTGGATAAAAATTGCTTGTTTGTCTTTCTTCGTGTCGGTCGTATTGTAAATTTCATTGAATAGCCGTATATCTTGTTTACAACAAGAAATCTGTGAGGTTACGCTAACTAACCATACAACAAACGAGAATCTTCTATGTCTATTTTTACTGACAAATCCCACATCAAATATATTAATTAGTACATAGCTTTGGATCCATCCAATCATTTTATAATAGACAATTGATGGAGAGAATACGGCACCAAAATGTCCAACCCTACACTTTAACTATAAAATGCATTTTACACTTATTTTATGTTTTTAGCCAAAAAGGTCCAACAAATTTTTCGCCTCGCTCCGCTCCGCGAACTTTAATATTACGCCCCACCTTTCCAAAATCATGGATCCGCCCCTGATTGCCATGAAATATTGTCCCTCAAGTGGACAGATTTTACTGCAAAAGTTATGAAATAGTGTCCACCCCAAGGACAAGTTTTCATAGTAGTTGCTAATAAATTGTGTCCTCCAAGGAAGTAATACAAAGGTCATTAAAAGTTTGATTATACTTGAAATGTTAATAAAATCTGAACGACTGATTAGAAATTGATTAATATAAACAAACAAATAATGAATGGAAGTGAATATAGAGACATTTAAGTTCTAAGAAATACTCAGTTTATGCTAATGACGATGAAAAAAGAACAATAAGAAGGAAGTGTGTAAAGTATAAAATCAAATGTGAAGAACTTTACTATATTTATTATGATTGAAGGCAAAATAACATATAGAATTTTGGTATTAAATAATGTCCATTGCCATGAAATATTGTCCCCTAAGTGGACAGAATTTTACAGCAAAAGTTATGAAATAGTGTCCACCCACAGGACAAGTTTTCTAAGTAGTTGGTATTAAATTGTGTCCTCCAAGGAAAATAATACTAAACAGCATCTGGTACTTGTTGGAATTTAAATCATTATACATATATATATCTATATTAAAAAATATAAATAAGAAGATAAGGATGGTATGAGGGCCAATGAGACAACTCTCTGTCAAAGTAACAATGTATTAAAAGTTAGCAATTATAGGTTAAAATACGTCCAGTAATAACAAGGCAATGGATATCATTTAATACTTTAATCGTATCAAAAAATGTTCTGGCGGACATAATGTCCTGTGAAAAAATGTCCACCTGGACAGAATTATAGTATTAAATAATGTCCATGTTCATGGACACTTTTTCATACATGAGGACATATTTTCATAGGAAATTGTGTCGGGGACACATTTAAATAAGTAAATATTGTCCATGGACAGTATTTACCGTGAAATAATGTCCAATGGACATTATTTCATGGGGACATTATTAAATCCTCCACAACCAACCACTTTCTTTTAAAGAAAAAAGGGGGTTAAAATATTTGATTCTGATTTTCAATTTTGAAGAAAAAAACTATTGCCAGGCATAAGAGAGAAAACAATTATTCTGAAAAGATTGTTAAAGATTGTTGAAAAATAATCTGCTTACCCGTAATAAAATTGTCCTTAAACAAGAGAAAAAATATAGAGTCCCCTTTATATAGCTTATATGATAAATAACTTACAAAATGACTTGTATTTTTTATCATTGCAATTCATTTGTTTCTTACTTCATGCAATTACTGAAACATTTATATTATAACTGGACAGTGATTTCTAACGCTTGTAACTAGATTAATTAGTGAGTTTTATTTCACATTAAAAATGAGATGTAGGGTGTGTTTATACCTAAACGCTTAAGAAAAGAATACCCCACTTCAATGTAATCGGTAAAATAGGATACAATTCCTAAAAATATTTCCAAAAAATAATATATAAGTCAGATAATGCATTTTTCAAGGTTTTTCTTGTCGTATAACACACTATTTCAAATTTTATTACTAGTTTTATTTTCAAATCCTCATATTTCTTAGGAATATGTCAAAATAGAATGAATCACCTAATTTTAATTATGAATCAATGGAAAGGGAATTATTTTGTAAAGAGCGTATAGTGCTTGCTTTAAAGATTTGTTGATGAGCGCCTTTTCAGTTTGCCTAGAATAAACACTTGTAAAGACATGCTCTCACTGTGGTCTGTGATTTCATCATAATAAAGTGTAGATAACAAATACATTATGTGGAACGATGCAATAATAATTAAAAGCATTAATAAGAACATTACAAAAAGATATTTTCAAATTTGAAAATGTTTTTTGTCTTCTTTTTAGGCATGTATACATACTAAGACTTTGGGCAACTAAAGTAAAACATCGGTTGCATTTATCATAAATTTTATCTATTATTAACATATTAAACTAAAACCACTGTTCGCTACACGCGCGTTTCGTCTCCAAAAGACTCATCAGTGACGCTCGAATAAAAAAAAGTTAAAATGACCATATAAAGTACGAAGTTGGAGAGCATTTAGGACCTAGATTCCGAAAGGTTTTACCAAATACAGCTAAGGTAATCTATTCATGGGGTAGAAAATCCTTAGTATTTAAAAAGTTAAAGTTTTGTATACAGTTAATTTAAATTATGACCATATCAATGCTAATAATGATATAAATGTTTGTGCTACTGAGTTAACAGATTTGTTTTTACTTTACTCTCCATTTGTACACCTGGTTATTTCTTTACAAATAAATACTTAAAATGTATATAATGATACAGATGCTATAAACTTAAACCCTGTTTCGTTATAAAGAAAGTAGATTTTAGTTTATGGGGAAAGTTAGATAAAGTTGGAAAAGTTTTTTACACGTGTTTCTCATTCTACCTATTATTTGTAATAATATTTAAAGTATCAGGAGCACTTTGAATGTCGTATTTAGAAAGATCTTTAACTTCTATATGTATTTATTTCCCCGAGGTTTATATCGGTATGTAGTAGATATTTATACCATTAAAATATAAATGCAACATGATCCCAATATAAGATATTTAATTAGATAAGAAAGTAAACATGTATCTGGTCATATATTTCATATCAAACAGTTGACGAGACAATTAAATCTATATTTTACGCACCTCTCCTTTATGAATCAAAGAATTCGACTTAAAACTGGATATACACTTGCCATGACCAACTCGACAGGTTCAATAGATTAGACATATGGAAACGTATCTAGGACATCTATGTGTTTTGTATGTCGACATAAAACAGAATATTTTGTCGAAATAATCATTTTTTTCACAACAAATCGACTTAAAAAAATGCACTAAAACGTAATATATGTAGATTTCACGACATAATTTATGTCGTAATGTTTACATCAGTGATTTATGTTGATATAAATCATATCGATTTATGGCGATTTTCTGTACAGAAATACAATTTAAATTTATGTCGATATAATTTATATTGATTTGTCATAAACAAGTGAAGTGATCGATATAAAAGATGTCAACAAAATGCTATAATATAAACTATGTCGATAAAATTTATCTACATTATGACATAAAGATATCGAAATTTTACCAACAGAAAGTGTTGTCGATTTCTTCTAGGTCGCTAAAACTAAATAAGTCACCTTTTCGTCATTAATGTTAATTCTATTTGACCAAAGAATCGTTGGAAAGTTAGACTGAGAGAGGTTGTCACACTCTTCAAGAAGACACAACCAAAAGCAGGTGAGTTTGTCTACTGAAATACAAATATTGTACACATTCTTCATAATATTACAGACTGTACTAACGGTTTAATATTTGTTTTGTAATAACTGAGTTAATTGTAATAAAGGTGAAAAATTTTAAGGTTTTAAAATGTAGCTTGATACACGTGCTTGTGATTTTATATTGATATTGCTGTCTCATGCACTTTCATTCCACATTTTAGTATTTCCTCTCAGATATTAATAACTTCTAAAGTAATTCTTCAAATTACAATTACAGACCTTCTGACACTCTCGGAGATCGATCGACTAATCTTTACAATTCTTTCTTTTATTAGGTAACTTAAAAGTTAAGAGAAGACTTAAAGAAGGCTAAATTTACGTCGTGTCAAAACCCCTATTGAAACGGTCATTCATGCCATTAATCATCTATACCAATCAGGTTACGACAATCTAGGTTCCAAGGCTATGTGGAGGTTGTTAAACATGAACTATGAAATACAAGTGCAACAAGAAGTTGTGATAAAGTGCAAAAGCGTTGGATCCAATGGGCGTAGAAACAAGATCCCGTCGGCGACTGCGACGAAGAGTTTATACGTCGACTGGACCTAACTTTTGATTCATATTGACGGTTACGACAAGTTAAAACCATATGGAATTTGTATACATGGAGCGATTGATGGTTTTCGAGGAAAATACTGTGGCTGAAGGCAGATTATTCTAACAATAATCCTAAACATGTTGATAGGTTGTACATCGATCATGTTAAAAGAATAGACAAGAACCAAGGCTTATTCGTGCTGACGGAGGTAGTGAAAATGGACTAGTTAGACTTTACATGTTGCTCTGCGTTATGATAATTGGGATCAACAGTCAGGAGATAGGAGCTTCATAACTGGTAGATCTAATCAACCAATAGAACGTTTTGGGGTAATCTTCGCTCGTTGTGTATTCAGTTTTGAGAAACCTTTTCGGTGCGTGCAGAATGCCGACATCCTTCGTGGTACTGACCCAGTACATATTGAATGTGTTCGATTTTGCTTATGTCTCTCATTCAAAAGAATTTGGGGAGTTTGTACAGTTATGGAACATGCATAGAATTCGAGGTCAGCGACATTCAGACACCCTTTATTGAATAACGATCATTTTATACAATCACCCAGAAGTTTTCGGAGCACATGACTGTTCATTTATAGTACTGCCGAAATAGACACTGTATCCGACGTATATACAGAGGAATATCCTACGTTTGGATGTAGAGATACATTTTGGAAGTAATCGAACTGTTAACAGGGACTACCATGAACGATTTTCCCATTCCAAGCAACATAGATGACGCGCTTAAGTTGTATTGTCATCTGACACTGGCAATAGTTTGTACCATGAGTGACCAATAATCTTAAACTTTTTAAATTTCCAACTATACATGTATGTACGTTTGTATGAGGACAAAATGTTTTTTATAATTAAATTATTATATGGTTTGCATTGTATGCGATACCCTATTAAACATTTTAGTAGAACTCCTGACATATTTAATGTTTAAAAAAAGAAATAACAACATACAAATAACGAGATGTGGAATAAATGATCGTGATGGAACGATTCTGTAAAATCCGCAATGGAAAACAACCAGCATCACTGCTTGTATTTTCATAATTGGCTTCAGATTAAAATGGTGTGAGTAGTTCGGGGCCTAACTCTTAATTTTTCGGTAAGTGTGGACATCTGGTTGGGAGTTCAGCTGTGCACGCGGGTGTTTGATTATAAATGGTTTGTCGCATTCTGATTTCTTGTGGTAATGTTGTTTGTAAGGCATGTAAGTCAAACAACGCCATTTAAATATGAATGGTTGGCTCAATATTCATAGAGTATATAACTTTAACATATAGGTTGAGTCTTTGCGTTTCGTTTTTATTGGGGATGATTTGATAGTTTCCTAGAGCAGTAATTGATACTAGACATCAATTCCCGTTATGTTGAGACTGGCTGGGGCCGCCTGAATTCTCAGCCCATAGAGCAAGCCAAATTCGTATATAATCCAAGGGGCGGAATGGGACGCCCTCGTCCTGTCGATTTTCAGATAAAACGGAAAATTAAGCTGACCGTTGACCATATATGCAATATGTGTAGAAAATGCCAAGCTTATGGCACGTTTAAGTTCCCATCTGTGGTATTCTATAAAAGTATTCTAAAATTGCTAGAAACATAGATAGATAGGTGGATGTCAATCATACATTACCCCTATATTACCCATCCCAACACACTTCTTTTCTTCCCACTTTTTCTTAAATTGATTCATTGTTTAAAGTCGTTAAGCAAACAGTCAATCAATATTTTTTTCCTTTTGAATTGATATTTTTAATCTTGTTCTCGTCCTGACTATGCATGGCTAGTTCTATAGCATTAAACCTTGTATTTCTTATTCATTTCTATCATTATCGGATTCTTATATATTTTGTGATTAGCTTAAAATTAAATACGAGATTTTAACCGCGAACGCCATTACCTTGGTGCAACTTCCGCTCGATTTTTCGGCGGAACTTTCTTTAAACTTCTCTAGCTTCAAGGATTGTTGGTAACCACAAGTTGTTTCTCGTATATTAGCTAATGATAACAAAGATATAAAATAAAATCCGTTAAAATGATAGAAATGAATAAGAAATACGAGGTTTTATGTTATAGAACTAAGAATTTGACAAAAGATATGTTCTGAATAGTTTTGCCTAACATATCGAAATGAGTTGGTGATATCAGACCAATATATACTATATGATTTATATTTTAGAATAAATTCAAAATCTCGAATATCTTTTTAATCAATACGCGTGGAATCATGTAAGAAGAATAATAATTTTCACACAAAACTATATGAACTGAAATCTCCTTTAATAATCGAATAAAATTCATTATGTGCATCCAGCAGGCTCAGTAGTCCTGGGCCGAGTTGTTCGCGTCAGGAGCTGCGGACAGATGGTCAACCCGCAGACCAACAGCAAGGCAAAACAGGTGAGTATATATATTATATTATTTTTATAAACATCGAACTCGATACTCAAACCTAAAATTAAATGAAATTTTGCTTGATTCTTTTCATACATCAGTAGAGGGTTCTTAGCTGTCAGTTAACTTTCTAGCTGAATTGAGACCTTTATCGATATATTTTTATATGCGCTCTAATTGTCATTTGACATTGGTAATCAAAAGGGAAAGTTGTGCTTTATAAAGGTGACCTAATTTTGGTACAAATGTTGACTACTACCTAAGATGTCTCCACTGATGAAATATATCCCTCTATGACCTGCAATTGCTGAGTTATTGACTATAACAAAACGTGTTACGTATTGGGACCGAAATGTCCTTTTTTTCTATTGTGGCCATGTTGGTTGGTGAGCCGTCAAAATGTCAAAACGTGGTAGAGAACATCCTTAAGATAAAGTATGCAAAGTTTCAAAGCAGAAAGGTGAACAGTTGATGAAAAAATCAGTTAAGGGACATAACTCCAGAACCGGTCATCAGACAATCTTGACCCTGAATCATTGTTGTAGATCTCAGTGAGCTGAACAATTTTGCAATGCTAACTTTTCTTTAGCTCTTTTAGTTTTCAAGATTTTGAGGATTAAGGGCAATTACTCTTATATGGTGTCATCGTACAACTTCGACCCAATGGAGAGTTTTGCATAACTTTTGATGCCGGAGAAGGAAGGTACTCTTTGAATTATAAGCCAAAATCTGTGTTTTGACCCCCAGGCCCTGTTTTATTTTTAGTCATGGCGGCCATGTTTTGGTCGTCGGCCATAAAATTCACAAACTTGGTACAGGACACACTGAAGATGAAGTGTGTAAAATTTCAAAGCAATCCCTTCAGTGGTTTTAGAACGATCTTTAAAGAAAAGTTAACTTTTCTTAACTTTAGTTTATGCAAGTTATTCATGGGACGACATAAAATGCATCAACTTTTGCCATTTAATGAAATTTAGTTTTACTTCCTTACGCGTATGTTTGTACATATTGTTGTCTGTTTATGGTCTATATATCTGTGGTTTTATTCTGTATTTTCGTACATTTATATCATGATCTTGCCATAAATTATAGTTTCTTTTCAATTTTAATTTTCGTGCTCATTCTAAGTTATTTTCAGATTTCAGGTGTTTTTCGTCATATTATAACGCATGCATGTGACGTGATTTTGTGTCATGTTATGTAGTATGCCTTCGTTCATTGTTGTGAGATATACGTTGTGTTTTTATAATGACTGTATTTATTTATTTCTTCGCGGTGAGTGTTGTTGCGTTTGACTTGGCTGTATCTTTCTGTTTTATTTAAACGGTATGTGTAACAACTACCATACAAGCAGGGGTTTGGCATGCCTTTAAGCCAGATTTAATAGTAGGTATTATTTGTTTACGGCTCTTAACTTTTCTTAACTTTAGTTTATGCAAGTTATTCATGGGGCGACATAAAATGCATCAACTTTGCCATCTAATGACATATTATAAAGAAAATACTTGTCCTTTCATAACATGTAAACCATATTTAACTATAAACTATGATTTTTAATAACACGTTAATAAATGAGTTGTTGACTTTACCTCAAAACCCTATGTTCTGTTTTAGCTATAGTGGTCATGGTGGTTGACCAGCGATCAAACATTTCACAAACTTGGTAGATGCTAAAGGACAGCCCACAGATGAAGTGTGCATAGTTTCAAAGCAATGTGGCTTTGGAAAACAAATTTTAGAAAGTCAGTAAAAATATAATCGAAAAATTATTTAAAGGGTTGTAACTCCCAAACGGTTCGAACAACTAAAATTTGATCAGCTTAACATTTTTGCATAGATTTTTCTTTAGCTTTTATCATTTTCAAGATATAGAGCAACTAGAGGCTCAAATGAGTCTGAATCGCTCATCTGTGAAATCACCACCATTTTGAAAGACAGAAATGCAATCACCACGTCATAATCTACTTGGAAACCAAATTTCGTTCCAATCGAAGAAATTTAATATCTTGGAGGCAATATTGAATTCAAAGTGGCTGCCAAATACTTCTGATTGTCCTAAACCACTTTTACAATTATTTAAGATCGGATCTTTTCTGATTTAATTTGAATTAATTTTACTTTTGAATGGCAGTCATTTTGAAATGGCTGCCATTTAAAAACGACTGTTCAATGATAGAAATGCAATCGTCACATCATAATTTATACTTCGAAAACAAATGTAGTTCAAATCCGATCTATTTGAATTTAAAATGGCTTTCTGTCAGGTGAGCTAAAATTGCAAAAGTCAAATTTGACACTATAAAGAGAAAAAAATCATATAAGGGGTTGTTGTATGACTTTGGGTCAATAGAGTTTTTGTGGAGCTTGTGATTCTGCATAAGCATGGGCTTCTTTTTCCCGTCTATTATACTTTTTAAATTTTAGGCCAAAACTGCATTATGACTCATATGTTCTATTTGTAGCCATGGTGGCCATGTTGCTTGGTCGGTGACCATAAATTCACAAACTTGGTAGATGACATCCAAAGTGTGTTTTAAAGTTTTAAAGCAATGCCTTCAGTGGTTTTGGAGAAAATTTGTAAAAAAATTATTGGACGGACCCAAATGATTACATAGCTCATTGTCAATCGGACCAGGTGAGCTATGAATTTGTAAAAGGAACATTTCTTCCACAAGGGTAAATCAGATCTTCTTCAAAAGATAAGGAAGGATAGGTCTTATGGTACTGATCATTTTTCATGCCATAAATATTTTGATATTTCTAGCGGCTTTTCAGTTGTGTGCAAAAACTATTTTTAGCACAGCTGTCATGTTTTGATGGATTATATCAGTTCTGTGCAGTACACAGAGGAGAACAAACATAGAAATACTTACTTTGATTGTAAATATTCTAGAGGTAATCTTCGAATAAAGTAACCTGAAATAACGAAAGAAATTCTAAACAAGAGTAGAACTGAAGTATGTCTCGCCTGTTGCAACACTCAGAAAAGAGCTAAATTGTCAGAATTATTCAAGCATAAAAACAAGATCAAGGTAAAATGACAAATATTTGACTAAAATCTTCATCTTTATACCAAATATTATCAACTTAGCTTGTAAAGTTCTTGATATGGATTTAACTATAAAATTTGTTCAGATCAAAGTGGTTAAAATATTTCAAAAGTAAAATTAGAGGTGTTAGACTGACTTCTACTGTTAGTAAGGAATTTGCAAACCAAACATTATATATCAACCCTAAGCTGTTATAGTCTAACAGTTGTTGAGACATAAAATTAAACATGAAACATTTTCAAAAAATTTCAGTCAAAGTCATGACATAAAGGCCAAAGATAAATGACAGGACCAAGACTGACATACCTTAGGAGCGGGCATAGTTTATGCAAAATGACATTAACCTAAGCCTCCTTGTTCTTGAGACATGGTCTTTGTCACAAAATGTTCAAAGTCAATCAACCATGAAAACAAGGTCAATGTCAAATGACAGGTGTCAGACTGAAATTCCCTGGTAGTGTGGGACCTTCATACCAAAAATCATCAATCTATGACTTCTAGTTCTAGAGATAGGGACTTAATCACCTAATTTGGTCGCAAAATTGTCAAAGTCAATCAACCATGAAAACAAGCTCAAGGTCAAATGACGGGTGTCAGACTGATATCCCTAGTAGTGGGGACCTTCATACCATTTATCATCAAGCTATGGCTTCTAGTTCTAGAAATAGGGACTTAATCACCTAATTTGGTCGCACAATTGTCAAACTCAATCAACCATGAAAACAAGGTCAAAGTCAAATGAAGGGTGACAGACTGATATTCTCTAGTAGTGGGGACCTTCATACCATATATCATCAAGCTATGACTTCTAGTTCTAGAGATAGGGACTTAATCACCTAATTTGGTTGCAAAATTGTCAAAGTCAATCAACCTTGAAAACAAGGTCAAGGTAAAATTATGTGTCAAACTGACATCCCCTGGTAGGAGGGACCTTCATACCAAATAATATAACCTAGGCCTCCTAGTTCTTGAGATATGGACTTAATCACCAAACGTGGTCGCAAAATTGTCAAAGTCAATCAATCATGAAAACAAAGTTATTCAAGGTCATTCAAGCAATGACACTCATCACACTGGAAAGTACTCGTTGTGGGGCATCTTCATACCAAATATTGAAAGCTCAGGCCTAATATTTTCAGAGATATGGACCTAATCACCAAACTTAGTCGCAAATGTTAACGCCGCCGCCGGTAAAACCATACCTTTGTCTCGCTTTTGTTTCGCAGGCGAGACAAAAACGCAATAAAAGGGTTTATAAATCGAAAAGAGGACTGACATCCTACAAATTGTAACTTCAAGATATTTTTTAAATTTGTAGATTTTAAAGTCCTTAGCAATTTACAATATTCAAATTACTCCCTAGCCCAAATAGTTTTTGGTGTGCAAAGCAAAATAAGTACAAAGTTCAGAAAAAAATCGTAAATAGGGCTTTAACTTATATGGGTCACCACATCTATGATCTTCAAATTATAAAGGTAAGATATAGCTTGGGGTGTTGATCTTTCTCCAAGGTATAATTTTGATATCTGTCTTGGCTTTGACTTTTAGCCATGGTGTCCATGTTTTTTTTTGAAGAATCAAAATCCCCATTTCATTTATGTACATCATACTCTAAGGCACATGGGTATAAAAACAAGCACCTCTTCTCCAAACTGTCGAAAGATGGACTGAATTGTAGCTAATAAGGAGTCCAGAATGCTGTAGTTATTAAAATTGAATTCAAACTGGTCTGAGAAATAACACAACAGTCAAGCGGCAACGCATTGAAACTGACATAAAATCAAAGTCCACAATCCACAAAGAAACTAAGAAAGCACACAAAGAAACAATGCTACATCAAGAGCCCTATGATGAGCCAAGGAACATCTATACCAAATTTGGATGTAATTCAGAGGAATTTGGTGTCCATCTGTTAACTTTTTCAAACATCAATTCCTCTGGATCAAGTAATGGCAAAAGCTAACCTTACTCAAAAGTCACTCAATTGATAATCAAGGTCACATGATGGGAATATTTTAATGCAACTGTGCATTTACTTGAACTGAATATCCAGTTTTATTTACTTCAGAATTTCTTTGTTTTTATAATATTTAAGCTGATAGTTCTTGAGATATCGAGATGTCCAAAATCGGTAACATTGCTAAATATATTGATCATGAATAGTTGCTCGATCAAAATACAAAGAAATGTCATATGATGGAAATACTGATGTGCTAATCCAGTACTTACAATGTTTCATCAACCTAAGACTAGCAGTTCTTGGGATGTGAAGGTGCTCACAAAACATCAACTTTATTTGCATAAATTAACAAAACGAAACTGTAAATACCCTTATTCTCCAAGGCAATGTGTTGTTTTAGTAGATAGCAAAATATACAGTGGTAATTTTATTAACAAAATATCAAAATGCAGTACAAATAATAGTTGTAGGTGTGGTGTCCTTTACGACATATCGCTACTCATAGTTAGCATTTAAAAACTGCATTCTATCAGTTGCCCTTTCCTTCAAAAATTATTGAATCTTGTTTTGGCAAACGTTTAAGTCTTTCATGTTAAGGGCACTGCGGCCAATAGTAGAACATTTATTATAAATGGGAATGAAAAGAATAAAAAATTGAAACCAAATGTCATATAAACTGCTATGCAAACGGCATCATGTGATCAATGTTATTTTTGAAAAACCTTAAAATAGTTATATCTTAAATACAAATATCCTAAATTTTCAAGTTATAAACTGTTTTTAAAACAGAAGAACCATGTAACTAAAGTACTTTTTTCAAACAGTAACCGTGGTTAACATAGTATGTTACATTTGTATATTGTTATCATAAAAAACCCACTTATTATAATACATACATTCCATGGTTACTACATATAATAGCAGACATATTTAACTACCAAAAATAAAAAATAAAACCAGCTCAAATTTAAACTGATTGTATAATAACTGAACTATAATAATTTAATATAAACCCTTAACACACAGATGACTCTTGCTTGTGAACACTTATTCAAATAAAGACAATGAGTCATAACTGCAAACAAGAGGCTCTCAAGAGCCTGAATCGCTCACCTTTAATTTTTTGCTTAAATCTTTCATCAATGATTATTTTTGCTTTTCAATATATATTAATGAGTGGCTTAAAAATGCCATTTAAATGTTCTTTGTATCTGTCATATTTTCTTCAAAAGCAACAATTGCATTTTACCCTATGTTCCATTTTAGCCATAGTGGTTATGCTTCTTAACGTACAAGGAAATAAAATACAAAATTAATAGATACTCTGAAACTCATTCAGCCTAAGTTTGGCTGAAATTAATTCAGCAGTTTCAAAGGAGATTGAAGATTTTTTAAAGTAAGCAAATAAGATGAACAAATTGTGAAACATTGTATTTAAAGGGCAATAATTCCTTAAGGGATCAATTGACAATTTTGGTCATATAAAACTTATTTGTAGATGATACTTTGCTGAACATTTTTGCTGTTTACAGTATATCTTTCTATAATAATATTCAAGATAATAACCAAAACTGCAAAATTTCCTTAAAATTACCAATTTAGTGGCAGCAACCCAATAATGGGTTGTTAGATTCATCTGAAAATTTCAGAGGTGATAGAACTTGACCTATTGAACATGTTTACCCCATGTCAGATTTACTCTAAATGCTTTAGTTTTGAAATAGAAGCCAAAAACTGCATTTTACCGCTATGTTCTATTTTTAGCCATAGTGTCCATGTTTTATGACGAAACAGAAAATAAAACACAAACTTTAACACAGCTTAAGTTTGGTTGAAATTGGTTAAGTAGTTTCAGAGGCGAAGATCTTTGAAATAGTTTACGACGGACGACGACGGACGCCAAGTGATTACAAAGCTCACATTTCCTTTTAGGAAAGGTGAGCTGAAAAGTGATATAAAAAAAAAATGCACAAACTAAAAGTTAATGGACCATGACTGCATAGCATACACACAAAACAGTGTTGTTCTAGAAAATAACAACACGACGAAAGCTCATATAGCTTCAAAGGCTATGTGAGCTAAAAAGTAAATGTAAACCATATTTGGTTAATAAAACAAAAGAATGACAAAACATTAATAAAAACCATATTTGGTTTGTATATAACATAAAATATATTCAGCATTAATAATAAAAAGAGACTTTCCTGAGCTTTAAACTTGGACAATTAAAATTAAAAGAAATAAACATATAATAACCTTTATCCTCTCACTAAATAGGTATCCAATAAATAAACAATCACTGCAGATTATGCATTTCCTATCTGGCGAATTGATGGTAATTTTAAAGAACTAACCAAGAAGAGTTATTTTTATAAAAATGTCAAAAGTTGAAATAATTTATATTAGTTATTTAAAACAAAAACATGTTTGGTGATGCCCTGACTTATAAATGGTCAACAGATGACACACAACTGGCAATAGTTACTAATCAATTATAAAACATTGATTTGACCGAGTCAATGTTTCCTCTGCATGTAGGGCAACATCTATCCATTGTTTCGACCTGCAGCGCACACACAAGACAAAATGTATGGCCGCATTATTGTAGAGTTGCAACTGAAGGTTAGGAAGACAAAGGAGGATCTTTGTCTTTGGGGGTTTCGGGGAGAAAAGGGGAAAAGAAGTTCGGAACGGTCAACCGTTCCATCGACCGGTTCTTAACTTATCTTTCACTATTAACTCTCTGCCTGCGAACAACTCAGCCAATGACTACTCAGTCTGTTGGATGCACATAATGAATTTTATTAAATTATTAAAGGAGATTTCAGTTCATATAGTTTTGTGTGAAAATGAAATTGTTATTCTTCGTACATGACTCCACGTGTATTGAATAAAAAGATATTCGAGATTTTGAATTTATTCTATAATATGAATCATATAGTATATATTGGTCTGATATCACCAACTCATTTCGATATGTTAAGCAAAACTATTCAGAACATATCTTTTGTCAAATTCTTAGTTCTATAACATAAAACCTCGTATTTCTTATTCATTTCTATCATTTTAACGGATTTTATTTTATATCTTTGATATCATTAGCTAATATACGAGAAACAACGTGTGGTTTTCAACAATCCTTGAAGTTAGAGAAATTTAAAAGAAACTTTTCGCCGAAAAATCGAGCGGAAGTTGCACCAACATAATGACGTTCGCGGATAAAACCTCGTATTTAATTTTAAGCTTATCACAAAAATATAAGAATTCGATGAAAGTGATAGAAATGAATAAGAAATACAAGGTTTCATGCTATAGAACTAGCCATGCATAGTCAGGACGAGAACAAGATTAACAATATCAATTTAAAAGAAAAAATATTGATTGATTGTTTGCTTCACGTCCAAAAGCAAATATTTCACGTATATATAGGATGAGAACGACTTTAAACAATGAATCAATTCAAGAAAAAGTGGGATGGGTAATATAGGGGTAACGGATGATTGACATCCACCGGAAAAAGGAGAGCGCTGGGGAACGTCGGAACATTTTGCTATCTATGTCGGCTTGCAATTATAGAATACTTTTATAGAATACCACAGATGGGAACTTAAACGTGCCATGTGTTTGGCATTTTCTACACATATTGCCCAAATGGTCAACGGTCAGGTTTTCACTTTTATTGTCTGACAATCGACAGGACGAGGGCTTCCGTTCCGCCCTTGGATTATATACGAATTTGGCTTGCTCTATGGGCTGAGAATTCAGGCGGCCCCAGCCAGACCCAACATAACGGGAATTGATGTCTAGTATCAATTACTGCTCTATAGAAAAGATCAAATCATCAATATTTCCTCCAACAAAACGAAACGCAACGACTCAACTTATATGTCAAAGTTATATACTCCATAAATATTGAGCCAACCATTCATATTTAAATGGCGTTATTTGACTTACATGCCTTACAAACAACATTACCACAAGAAATCAGAATGTGACAAACCATTTATAATCAGACACCCGCGTGCACAGCTGAACACCCAACCAGATGTCCACACCTACCGAAAAATTAAGGAAATGTTTTGATCAGTCTATGGTATCTGATACCCTGTTTGTGTAATTTCTCTGCAATAAAACGATTAGTAATAAAACGATTTCTTTCATTGAAACCAGAAACACCACTGCAAACACGTAACAACCGTGAAATATATACTCTATAAGACGGACCAGCGGAACATCGCCTTCAAGAAAGGGAAAATTTACAATAGGAGAAGAAAACATATCATCACGCTTATCATAACTTTAGTATGCAGACGACCATTTTAATACTTACATGATCATCCAGATCCAAAAATAACATATTTGCTAGATGGTAGTTCTGGGAACAAGAGTTAGGCCCTGAACTACTCACGCCATTTTAATCTGGAGCCAATTATGAAAATACAAGCAGTGATGCTGGTTGGTTTCCTTGCAGATTTTACCGGATCGCTATATCACGTTCATTTATTCCACATCTCGTTATTTATATGTTGTAATTTCGTGTTTTAAAAACATTAAATATGTCAGGAGTTCTACTAAAATGTTTAATAGGGTATCACATACAATGTAAACCATATAATAATTTAGTTATAAAAAATCATTTTGTCCTCATACAAGCGTACATACATGTATAGTTAGAAATTCAAAAACTATCCAATGCCAGTGTCAGATGACGATACAACATAAGCGCGTCATCTATGTTGCTTGGAATGAGAAAATCGTTTATGGTAGTCCCTGTTAACAGTTCGATTACTTCGAAAATGTATCTCTACATCCAAACGTAGGATATTACTCTGTATAAACGTCGGATACAATGTCTATTTCGGCAGTACTATAAGTCAGTCTAAATGAACAGTCGTGCTCCGAAAACTTGATTGTTTAAGATGTTCGGAATTCCATTAAGGGTATCTGAATGTCGCTGACTTCGAATTTTGTGCATGTTTCATAAATGTACAAACTCATCCAAATTCTTTTGAATGAGAGACATAAAGCAAAATCGAACGCATTCAATATGTATTGGATCAGTATCACGAAGGATGTCGGCATTCAGCATGCCCCGAAAAGGTTTCTCCAAAACTGAATACACCAAAAGCGAAAATTACCCCATAAACGTTCTATTGGTTGATTAGAATTAGACCTATCAGTTACGAAGCTCCTATCTCCTGACTGTCGATCCCCATTATCATAACGCAGAGCAACATGTAAAAGATTTACTAGTCCATTTTCACTGCCTCCGTCAGCACGAAAAGCCTTGGTACTTGTCTAAAACTTTTAACATGATCGATGTACAACCTGCCAATAAGTTTAGGATTTTTGTTAGAATAACCTGCCTTCAGCCACAGCATTTTTCCTCGAAAAGCCATCAATCGCTCCATGTATACAAATTCCATATGGTTTACACTTGTGGTTACCGTCAATATGAATCAAAACGTTAGGCTCAGTCGACGTATAAACTCTTCTTCGCAATCGCCAACGGGATCTTGTTTCTATGCCCTTTAATCTAACGCTTTTGCACTTTTCTAACAACTTCTTGTTGCACTTGTATTCCATAGTTCATGTTTAACAACTTCCATGTGCTATTGTTTGTCTGTTTGTCTTTTTCCCTTTTTGGCCATGGCGTTTCCAGTTTATTTTCGATTTATGAGTTTGAATGTCCCTCTGGTATCTTTCGCCTCTCCACATAGCCTTGTAACATAGATTGTCGTAACCTGATTGGTACAGATGATTAATGGCATTAATGACCGTTTCAATAGGGGTATTGACATGACGAAAATTTAGCCTTCTTTTAAGTCTTCTCAAGTGACGTTCACTAATATGTATACAATGAGAGGACATCAAAATATTGCATATTTCTTTTCCCGTGTAAGATTAATCATGATAATACTTGATAAGGGCATCCCTTGGTGCATTGTCACCTGGATAGGAATCGCCAAACATAGGCATATCTATTACCTAATAAAAGAAAGAATTGTAAAGATTAGTCGATCGATCTCCGAGCGTGTCAGAAGGTCTGTAATTGTAATTTGAATATTACTTTAGGAGTTAATATCTGAGAGGAAATACTAAAATGTGGAATGAAAGTGCATGAGACAGCAATCAATTTTAAACAAAATCAATATCAATATAGAATCACAAGCACGGGTATCAAGCTACATTTTGAAACCTTAATTTTTTCACCTTTATTACAATTAACTCAGTTATTACAAAAACAAATATTAAACCGTTAGTACAGTCTGTAATATTATGAAGAATGTGTACAATATTTGTATTTCAGTAGACAAACTCACCTGCTTTTGGTTGTGTCTTCTTGAAGAGTGTGACAACCTCTCTCAGTCTAACTTTCCAACGATTCTTTGGTCAAATAGAATTAACATTAATGACGAAAAGGTGACTTATTTAGTTTTAGCGACGTAGAAGAAATCGACAACACTTTCTGTTGGTAAAATTTCGATATTTTGATGTCGACAATGCAGATAAATTTTATCGACATAGTTTACATTATAGCATTTTGTTGACATCTTTTATATCGATCACTTCATTTGTTTATGACAAATCAATATAAATTATATCGACATAAAATTTAAATTGTATTTCTTTATAGAAAATCGCCAGAAATCGATTTAACTTATATCAACATAAATCATTGAAGTAGATAAATTATGTCGTGACATGTACATATATTACGTTTCAGTGCATTTTTAAGTCGAGTTGTTGCGAAAAAAAATGATTATATCGACAAAATTATGCTGTTTTATGTCGACATACAAAACACATAGATGTCCTAGATACGTTTCCATATAGACAGGACGCCCATTTACATGAAGAAAAACATTTGTTTTTTGTAAGGGTTGTGCTTTATTGATTAATATTAGTTTTCAAGCAAACGATTTGTGGCCGGTCGTCTTCTTTCATTAACCATGTTGTTATCAGTTTTTCTTCGACTTATAGGTTTTTTTTATTCCGCCTCTATAAGTTTTGGATTTTTAAATATTATGGCCTCCTTCATCACTGAAGCGACATTAATTGTCTAAATGCGCATCTGATGCATTAAAATTGATACCGTTAATGTTATTGTATAATATCTTTTTATATGATTGAGTTTTCAACAAATGTTTAATCGGTTTTCCCATTGAAGTGAATCAATTACTTTTTTTTTACCCAAGTCACAAGAAGAATTCATTATGTATTGGTTTCATCTCACAAGTTATCCCATTGCTTCATGCAGAACCTTCTCAAAAACAAGAAAAAGCATCTTGCACAAATGGACCCCCTCAAACTAGAATCTATGACAAACGTGATGATTGTAAACTTAACATTTCTCAGCAGTTCTACCTTTTATATACTTTCTATCCCATCATATGGCTTATACATATCTCAGTTGATACGTTTAGATTATGCATGTACATTCTATACGGATTTCATTAACAGGGATGTGCTCCTTACACACACACAAAAAAAACCCGCTCCAATAAAGTTAAGTGGAAAACGACTGAAATAGACACACAACACAAGTTTTACGGTTACCATCACATATTGGCTAACCGATACGATATGTCTGTGCCTCAACTAATAAGCGACATGTTTTCGTGGTCTTATATGTTGAGATACCCCACTAGTCGTCCGATCTGTAACTAAACCGATTAAATCCAATTTACGATTGTGACATGTTCCCTTTTGTCGTCGAATGTGACCTACCGAAAAAGATTTATCAACGGATATGTACTTGCATGAGAAACATGACGAGAGCCCTAGGTGGAGCAGAATCTGCTTAACCTTCCGGAGCACTTGCGATCACATCCGGTTTTTGACGGGTTTTATGTTGCTCAATCTTTAATTTGCTATGTTATGTTTTGCATACTATTGTTTGTTTTTTGGTCGTTTTTCGTTTTTTGCCATGGCATTGTCAGTTTGTTTTCGACTTATGTAATTTTGAATATCTCCTTGGCATCTTTTGCCTCTCTTTGACTGAGAGTGTAAAAATTCCCACAGCAAGAGATTTATGCATAGCAGGAGATGCTTACCCTGTCGACTTACTGAGTCTTGATCTTGTTGGAGGTCATGCGATTCTTTCAGTTTTTGTTCGTTACCTTGATTTGTATCGTCTTAGATTTTAACATCGGAAACTTACTGTTGCCTAAATTCATAGCCTTTTATTGATTGTGACCTATTTTATTCATTACTTAAGAAATAAGATTTTCATTGATTTGTAAATCATTTACATCAAATGTATCAGCAATCAAAACAGGGCTTCAGGAGTAATACCACCATTGATTTTCCCCTATTAGTCTTTGTTAAATTGGCACTTTTCAAAATATTGCGCAGAATTTATCTTTGTTTCAAATAAAGCAATACTTGGCATGAGTAAAGTTTTATCCTGTTCAGTACTACAGACAAAATTTCACATAACATTTCATTGTAAATAAGATAATAACCATCACTGAAAATTAACCGATCATATTTTCACCCCTTTTTTCCTGTTTACAAGCTTTAGGAACCATGTAACCTCAGGTTTCCAAAATATTTTATAGAAACACCAAAAAAGAATGGTGCATTAAAACACCCAAGACATATGTTTAAGACTCAGAAATTGTTTTTTGCAATGAAATGCAGGGTTAACTTCTTACAACTGTCAAATTCAAGGGAATATTTTTTTTCGACCCTTTTTCGAATGAAACCGGATGTGACGTACTATGACTTGGTGGTATTACACCTTCAAAATTATTGTGAAACGTCCTATTCTCGAGTTTGCGTGAATCAGAAGTGGATACTAAAACATTCTAAAGATCTGTTAGAGTACATACAATCTAAAGTTCTTTCATCTTGCAATAGTTTTAAAACATTTGACTTCTCTACACTTTACATAAGTATTCCTCATTCCAAACTAAAAGACAAATTAGAGGTTTCCCGATTTGCTACCGTACCAACCGTCGTACGATTTTAGCCAATTTCAGCGAAAACTTACCTGGTTGCACGATACTTACGGCACACTAAAACCGTGAATAGCAATGTATGCTGGCTCAATGTTTAAGTTGTTTGCAATTACAATTTGGATGAACATGGAATTAAATGTTGTTGAAGCAAACAGGAATTATTTGCAAAATGATGTTTTTTTCTGGATACTATCATCGTATAACAAACAATAGTGTATATTAAGATAAGAAATATCGATGAATCTGCACCTCAATCTACACAGGATAAATAGAAGGAACAGTTCTTATCACAATATTATGAACAGTACTGTTCTGAGGGTTATTGAATGCTCATTACGTAAGTTTTCGATTATATAGATTCCAGGTTAGACCTGATTTTCGCCGAAATGGCTTAAAGATATGGCGCTAAAATGAGTTATACCTTAGCGCTAAAACGTCCGATTTTTCGCTAAAAATGTCCTATCAATAGGCTTAGATGTCCTCCGCCGTTCAGTGACAAGGGCGGAACCGGGACTATTGAAAAGGATTCATAATTCCAGAAAATTGAAAAAAAATTGGACGATTTTTAGCTAAAAAAAATCATATACATCCTGAGAAACATGTCTAGGTTTTTTTTTTGCGATTTAAAGGGAGCACTATCTTAAATCTGCAACTGAGTGCAATTTACTATACTCATATAACATTTTTTTCTGCTTTTTTAAAAATTTTCCGCTAATGCTGTGCTCTATAAATCACAAATTGAATAAATGTTATTTGTCACACTACTGAATAATGTTGACTGGATCTAAATTTTATCTCAAAAAAGTACACTATATCTTTCAGTAAATCATTCTCTCTATAATCGATATGTTCTTATAACTGCATATACCGAAGAGTACAATGACAAAAAATAAGGGAAAAGATAGATTAACATCTAAAAAGGTGACAATAAATTGCAATTTGTAAAAGGTTTAATCCGAAATTTTAGTAGATTCATTTTACCAACTCATAGACTTAATATAATACATACCTCAGAATTTTTCTATTGCTTCATTTATTTTTATTGCTATAATTCATTTATAAAATATTTAGAAGGAAGTGCCAAAAAGCAATTACTTTTGAGGAAATCACATACGACAACCATTCTACCTGTAGCAAGGCGATAAGCATTCGAAAGAGAGAAATGAGAGGCTGAATTCAATAATTCTAGTCATTGGTGGTTTTTTTCATCGACAATAGAGTAGGAATTTTTTTATCTTGCAATACTTTTCAGTTTACTTTTGTAGAATACATTTATAGAGAAAAAAAAAAACTTCAGTTGTTGATAAAGAAATATGAGAACCGTGGCCGTTTTCGCACTCAAAATGAAATCCTAAATCTCCAATATTTTCAAGGAAAAAATTCTAGAACTAATGAGAAATCAATACAATTTTGACATGTCAACGTATATTCACAACATCAGTAACATGGGCCAAAGAAAGTTGTTCATAGATATTTCAATTTTCTTTCATTTGTGTTTATCTATAAGCAAAACAAAACAATACCAAAAACAAACAGAAACGGAAATTTATATTTAGAATCTAAATTCAACTCAGTTCATGTACGGACTTTTTTATTCGTGTACTTGTAAACTGACTAAATTATCTCATATAGAATCACAAACAAAGTGTTCTAGAAACGGTGAAATCGTTCTGAAATAAGAAGTTAATTATTTTATTTGCTGATATGCAAATCGATTTCTTAATTTTATCTTGGTTAATAAAATAATGATACCTCTAAAACAACACTAACAGTTGAGTTACGTACCAACCGTACCTGATACGTAGCAAATCGGGAAGCCTATGTAAAAGAGTTGGTCCTGCTTTGTTTCATAAAAAAGATTGGCCAACGAAAATACAAGTAGCTTGCCGTAGGAGTGATAAATCGTACTGTGAAACTGACATTATCAAGATGCTTGATTTCTTGATTGACAACATATTTGTTACGTTTGGAGGAATTGTTTTTCAACAAACAATCGGCATTTCCATGGGACTCAATTGTGCACCTCTTCTTGCCGACTTGTTCCTTTATTCATATGAGCCTGCCTTCATACAGAACCTTCGTAGGAAGAAATAATAGAAGTTAGCATTATGCTTTAACTTCACTTTCCGTTATAAAGATAATGTCCTCTCACTAGATAATTCATAGTTTGGTGACTATGTTGAACGCATCTATCCCATCGAACTTGAGATAAAGGATACAACAATTACAGTTGATTTTGCCTCATATCTTGACTCATATCTAGAAATTGACAAAAAGGGTCGGTTGAAAACAAACCTTTACGACAAAAGCAATGATTTCATCTTCCCAATTGTGAACTTTCCATTTCTATGTAGCAACATTCCAGCATCGCCTGCATATTGAGTATATATCTCCAAGTTGAAACGATATTCCAAGGCTTGTATTTATTATCATGATTTTCTTGATAGAGGTTTGCTGCTCACAAGGAAGCTATTAAACCAAGAGTTCAAAGTGGTGAAGTTGAAATCATTCCTTCGTAAATTTTACGGGCGCCTTCACGAGTTGGTTGACCGTTATGAAATCTGTTTCACAGATGACGATGGATATGTTCCAATTGTCGTTACTACAATCCCGTCCACCTTTCCCAGAATGTAACCTTCCGAATTAGACTTACCACCGAGTTTGTACTTTCATGAGCAACACGACGGGTATCACATGTGGAGCATGATCTACTTACATTTTCGGAGCACCTGTGATCATCTCCGGTGTTTGATTGGGTTTGTGTTGCTAAATCTTTTGTTTTCTTTGTTGTGTTTTGTATATTTTTGTTTGTCTTTTGGTCTTTTTCTGCCACGGAGTTGTCAGTTTATTTTCGACTTATGAGTTTGAATATCCCTTTGGTATCTTTTGCCTCTCTTTTATGGACATATGTAGAAACAAAGAGTATGACAAATATGATTAACTTAGTTAACCTATTGTCAATTTCTAATTCGTCAGTAGTAACTATCATACCAAGTCTAAGATTGTGTATGTATATTACTAATACAATATACCAGAGCTTGTTCTCATAGTCTTTTTACTTCTGTTGTATACATAAAACAGGTTAAACTAAACTTTTGAAAAGAGAAGGAATTAAACAATAACTCCACAAGTTCTACGATCTAAATTAGTTTGTCGTTACAGTGACTCATTCTCTCAACTCACAAATGAAATGTTCACTCTGTCATAGATCCAATATATCCTTTTTTTCGTCAATATTGCTGGTTCTGATATATTCCTTGCTGGGAAACTTACTTCAGGTTGTGAGTTTCTAGTTGGGTGATGGTGGATATATGCATACATCCAAGTCCTGTTTATTCCTAGATTTTATAGATGTATACCGAATACCGATGTATTACCTTTATATTCGATTAATTGAAATACGACGTTTGTCGATTCAGAGCATAATGTGCTGATCTCTTTTCGAGCAGGCGCGACATAACTCCCTTTTATGGTAGGATTTTGTACTGCCGAAGGCTTTATTGTAAGGTGCTTACTGTGCCTGGTTTTTCAAGAGAACTGTCACGTGATCGCTGCCTTGTGCATGTGTTCATGTAATTCATAGTCAATTGACTTGAGTTGGAATGGAATAATTAGAATAAACAAAGTAAGACAGGAACAAGACAATAGTCACGTGAGAATGCACAAATCCATGATTTGCTCAATAGGTACATGTAGCAAGTTAGACTTATGGTATTTCATATTAACAATTGAATTAATTTTAAAATTTTCTTAAACCTTTCCGAAATAAAGTTGCAGAAAATGTATTTGGCTTGAGTGGAGGTATGCTTTGTCTATACAGAGATATCTCATCAGTAGTTTAATCGGGTCAGTAGTCAATGCTACTGTGTTGACAAGATTTATAACATATCATTTTGAAATTCTCCCTTGATAAATTCGGCCGCACCAAGTTTTTAAAGTGCTACTTTTATTTTACAGAATAGTAATTTTCCCTCAAATTTGATACATGTATCGGAACAAGGGATCATTTAGATATGTCTGATAATGATTGTATTTTTTATTCACAGATTCCGTTTATAGCATTGATTGCATCATCATATAATCTTTATAAGATGGATGAAACGGATTACTTAGTGTCTATTTTTAAAGCATTATTGCTAGAAGCAAAGCCTATGATTAATATAGTTAGCTTGGTAAAGGACTTAGTCGACAATGGTATATTGAAAGACTGCGATGCTTTGATACAGAATGCTGAAGCAGACGTGGAACTACTTATATCTAAACTGATACCACAGCTCTTAAATAACGAATGCAGAGTTGCCTGTTTGTCTATAATGGAGAATCATGGAGTGTGTTGTCACAATCTTATTCAACTAATGCAATGTATAACTGACGAGAGAGGTACAATAACAATACAATATGTTAGCCCATATATATGTATATGTATGAGTGCCACCACAAACAAAATAATGTAATTGTAGAAGGTAGTGTTTGAGTAATACGAATTCAAGAAAATATAAACATAAAACGAAAGAGAACGTGGATATTTAAGATTTAGAGTATACGTTCATTAAAAAGAATGCATGAAAAAGAGAGGCGAAAGATACCAAAGGCACATTCAAACTCGAAGTCAAAAACAAACTGACAATGCTATGACAAAAACCAAAAACAACAAAAACACAAAGAACAGCAAAAAAAAAAAAAAAAAAAACGGAACACAGAAAACTAAAGACTGAGTAATACGAACCCCAACAAAAACAAGGGGCGACCCGAGGTGTTCCGGAAGGGTAAGCAGATCCTGTTCCACATGTAGCACACATGAAGGTGTAAATTATTGTTGTATTAAAGAAATACAATATCTTATGTTGAACTTAGAAATAAGCTGTTTGCTATCATAAAAATATTGGTTTGTTTATTTTACAAAAACTGCACATAATTACGTTTCTGAACATACGTTATGCATCTTGCCTTGTTCTTCAATTTCATTTTAAGATATATGTATGATGCCGTATTAGTCAACAACCATTATTTCAATGAGTGCTAGTATATGGTGTATCTAACTAAACTTGAAATTAGGGATAGTACCGACACTAGAAGGTCTGCTTCATATCTAAATCTTTTACTTGACATTGAAACTGATTGACGACCTCTCACTGGGACCAATCATAAATGTGACGATTTCAGTGTTCCCATTGTCGAACTCTCATTTCTCAGCAGTAAAAGAGAGACGAAAGATACCAAATGGACATTCAAACTCGTAAGTCGAAAATAAACTGACAACGCCATGGCTAATTTACCTTCTGCATCATTGGGTTTACATACATCAATGTATACGCTTCGCTTGCGCATGTTCAAATTATACGGACTTCATTTATAGGGATGCTCTCCTATAACAATTGCTCTAACAGGATAATGAAGGAAAACGACTAAAATCGCAAATTCGTAAGGATATCGATACATCTGTGTCTCTCACAAGCTTTTTTACATGGTCTTAATTCTTCAGATACCACAGTTGTCTGATCTCTAAATAAAACGAGTGTATCATGTATTCGATATTTTGATTAAATACTGAAAAGGATTAACAGACTGAAAGTTTAAGCTATTTCAAAGAGAAATGTCTGTACTCAAAGTAGCGCATTTGAATTTGTAGAACTACCTTTGTGTTGTCAAGAACCAACACTTTGTATAAGACCGCAAGATCATTCTCATGGAAGAGTAGAATCCAGAAAAGTTTTACGATTACCTGGAGGACCCCTCAAAATTAATACAGGGACAACATCAATGTTTGAAGAGAGTTCAACTCAAGTTATTTCCCATAATTTTATCAACAATCCTATACATAAAAAGAACTCAGACAAGGCTATAGATTCCTGTCAGCTTACAACAAAACCCGGTAGGTTGGATATTCAATTACAATTGTATTCATATAAAATAAATAATGGATAAGCATTATTTTTTTTTATCACTTCAGGCATTATGCATATAAACTGAAGGTAGCAATGTCAAACAAATGTAATACATTTTGATGTTTTTCTTATGTGGGATAACTCAATGTTTACTTTCTAAAAATACTACGCAGACCGGAAAGAAAATTGATGTGTAATAAAATATATGAATGAAGTATTTCATTCCACAAAATTCAATCATGTCATTAAACAGAACAGCAAAAATGAAATGTTTCGAAAAATTGAATAATAAATAACTGCTTATTAGAAGCTAAATTGTTTTTTTAACGATATTTTGAGAAAAAAGAATGTTTACACCTTCAAATTAACTCATTTACAGGCAAATTATCAGATTTTGATGAGATTAAACTTAAAAGATTTTTAAAAACCACTGGGTATTCGACATCTTATATTATTAAACATATTTGCACAGATTTTGAAATTGCTAGACAATTTGGCTTTGGTAAACTCCCTTTAAAAATGCAAACTAAATTTCCAACTTAAGTAGTATTGAAAACATTCGTCTCAAAAACGTAGCTGGGTTCATATAATGCCCCCCCTCCCCCAAGTTGTTTTTTCACCAGACGAAAAATGGTGCATTGTCGAGGCATTTAAGACTTATATAGAAGACTTATTCAGACATCATTTTCGGCCGAACAAAACACATGGTTCATAAAATACAACATCTTCTTTTACTGAATATCTTAACCATGTATATTCTAAAAGCCATTTTTCAGACAGACGGCGTCGACGGTTACCAGTTTCTTAAAAAAAATATTCAGAAGTCTTAGTTCCAGCAGTCACATAATTATACATTTCAAAATTAACAAATTGTAGTATTTACAATTAATTTTTTTCTTTAATATGAAAGATAAACCCTTTTTCGTTCCGAAAGTAAATAAGCACAAATGTTTTAGCGACCAGTTCTTACATCGGTGCCGAATTTCAAAAAGATTGGTTTTATATCACTTAGAAGTAGACTAGTTTTATACAGTAATAAAAATAGATAAAATATCAATAATATATATATTTTTTTGTCTCTCATTTCTCAAAATGTTCTGTGATCAGATGTAGTGCACGCAATGGCGTGTTAGTGTATATGGAGCTACGCCCCTGGTATTACCCTTCAAATCTTGGTTTTTGCTTAAAAAAAGAAGATACCAAGCAAGCATCCAAAACCACACGTCACCAAAACATTAAGAACGCACAAAAACAACAGTACAAAAACACTACATAAAAAAAGGAATAAATGAAAATAATAGTTATGAAGTGTTTATAAATTTTGTATGAATTTGCTTTTGTAATATGTACCGGATCGCGTCATGCTGTAGTAATGTATAACGTTGCTGTATGAAATATACTCCGAACTACAATCCCAAATGAAGGAGTGTAAGACGTCAGATATGTATTTTTATTTATCGGCAATTTGTACATTTTCCCTTTGATCTTACTGCCTAATATTTTTAAGATCATGTACAGGACTTGATACTCGAAAATATTAGGCAATGACGTCATGTATAAGTGCAGCGACGTCGCGAACTCAAGTCCATCCGCGTCAATTTATCAATGAAATGCACGCGACGTCATTCATACAACCGAACAACTATCCCAACGTTTTGTACGCATAAAAGTAGTTTTGCTTACTATTTCATTCTACTTCATATTCTGAACAAAAAAATTCAGTTATGAAAAATTGCCGATAAAAAGAATAATGGCATTTTATTTTTTGATACTAACTTCATCAGCTCGAATATCAGCTCGCCCTAGCGGGCTCGCTTGATATTCTTGCTGATAAAGTCAGTATCAAAAACAAAAATGCCATTATTCTGTATATAAAACGTAGGAATGAGGTTTGATTGCCAATGAGACAGCCAATCACCAGAGACAAAATGATGAGGCTGTAAAAAATTGTGTTCAGTCATTGTAAGCATCCATTTATGTGGTATTGTCTATTATAAATTTACATATGTGTGTGTCTTTCTGGTATCATGGAACAAAATGCGTTTTCTGAACTGATTTTTTTTTGTGCGTTATCTTGTTCCTTTTATATTTCGACTGGGTGAGATTTAGAGAGGGAGGACTTAGATATAAGAACAACTTCAACCCGGCAATATGTTCATGTGCCTATCTAACATCAGGAAGTAATATCTAAATACGTTTGTCCTTTTTGCTGTTGAATTTATTCACAACTGTGAAAAAAATCGAGGCGATTTATAGGGCTTGACATCTTGTATAGACATTTGTCTTCTGACCATTTAGTGACCTTTCTCTTACCTTGAAATTTTTCTTTGGGTTACCGTCTCATCTTATTCATCTTATAATATTTTCCTGGTATTTCTATCAAAATTTTGAAATATTCACATACGGTAGACTATATTGCCTTTTCCGACATAGAAGAAAAAAAACTACATTTGACTGATTACTGTGAGAATTAGACTAAAAGGGAACATAGTTACAAGGAACATTGATCTTTGGGCTAAACATGACCAATTTAACATACAGTGACGAAAGAAACTATCACTTCATTCAAGTTTCCGCCTTTGTTTGACAGTTGTTATAAGTTCTAGATGATGTTTTCATTAGTGTCGGACGTACATTAGTTAACACTTCTCCATCCCAAACACTGCAGTATATTTTGTAGTGACTAGCAGATCGGGAACTTTTTATACTTATTTACCTATGTGGTGGTTATTATGTTAATAATATAAAGTCTTCATTTGATTTTCATATTATTTGTTTGTAGGAAAATAATAAATTAAGAAAGGTTTAATGTGCAATTTGTTTATAGACCACTTCATATATCAAAATTTCAATTTTATTCTACAGCAACAAAGAGGCAAACATCAGTCCGAGAATATCTTAGGAATAAGATTATTGGAAACTGGAAATATATCAAAAGCAATATCAGCCTAGATAGTTTCGCAGAAAAATGTTTAAATGAAGACTTACTTGATTTTAATGATGTTGAAAAATACAACGAGTTACCGAAGTCTCAAAAAATAGATGCTGTCCTCACGGCCATTGTCAGAAATATCGATGACGCCTCTGATTTCGACAAATTTTTAAAAGTTCTCGATAAAGATGAACATGAGCATCATATTGCAGACACATTAAAAGAGGCCGCACAGCCAGGATGGGTCAACGATGGTAAGACTCTTCGTTATTGTATGACAACTGATGTCATTTGTTTTACTTTAATCTAGATTACTAACCCAATGAGAGCTAGTTATGAACAAATAATGGCATGAAGATCGAATACTTTTCAGATCAGCTGTTTTGTGATTTTTGTCAAATTTAATTTATAAGGAAAAAAGGCTAACAAACCATGCAGCTCCTTCAGACCCTTGTCAAAAACAAGATCAAAGAAGCCAGATTATTTAATTTCACATTCAGATATGTTGATGATGTTCTTTCCATTAACAATCCAAACTTTTCTGATTGGGTTCCATTAATATATCCCCCAGAACTAGAATTTAAAGAAACAACAGACACGGCTTCCTCCGCCTCATTTTTAGACTTATACCGTATTTGACATAAGCGGTCATGTCAGTATCAGAATCTATGAAAAACGAGACGATTTCAATTTTGAAATTATCAATTTCCCTCACCTTAGTAGCAATATACTAATTTCACCTGCATATGGGATATACATTTCCCAACTCATTCGGTATTCAAGAGCTTGAAGCTGCTACTCAGACTTTATAAAACGTCACCAGTGTCTGAGCAGAAATTTGACAAACCAGGGTTATGTCAAAGAACATCTCGTCATTTTTCTAAAAAAAAGTTCATAGGAAGCTACCAAGACCTTGTTGATAAATATTCCGTATCAACTTAACATATAATACATGATGGTCTTGATGTATAGATTCTAGGTATTGATATACATATAAACCTGACTAATATGTGACTATACGGGGTTCTTTTAGTACAATTAAGTACTGTAAAAAGTAAAATAACATATAAGAGTTAAGTCCCTTTTTATGTATTGTAAAGGACTATCGTTACGTTACGTTACCATTGTCTTCATTTAAAGTTTTAAAACAGTTATAGAAAAATATAATTATCTAAAGGATTTTTATTGCATTTTGAACTTTATTTTTTTTAGTTTTTACCTCTGTGGATGTAGATTAGGCTTTTAGTATATATGTATATATACTGATGGTAGACTTTTTGTTCCTGATGGTATCACCAACATAGGAGTCAGTACTTTCGTATTGACATAAACTACTGCTGATACGTTCATTTCGGAAAATTTACTGTTATTTAAATGTTAAATTAATTGAAACAGTGAGGGATTTCTACACTAGGCATAGATAGTCTCAATCGTATTTGGAATAACCATTCGGAAATTTTGGTTTTCAGTGCTCTTTATTTCGTATTTGAGTTTGGCCTTTAAGCTGTTATGATTCAATCCCCATTAACGAGTCTTATCGAGACAAAACGAGGGTAATTATAAGTTCGTATTTTTGACGGATTTTTACAACAACTGGGTCGATGTCCCTGCTTCTGGACGTTTCGCCTCTAAGGTCATCACCAACGCCGTAGTCAGCAATTTAGTGTCAATATTAAATATCATTGATGCGTTCAGTTTCTAAAATCTTGTAATGTGTTATTTACCAAAAATATTTACTTTTTAAAATTTTTTTGTGTATGTAAATATAAATAATTTGCACACACAAACACACAAACACACATACAATCATAATGTCGGGTAAATATCGTAAATAAAATAAACCCTAGGTATTAATGTATAACAGATTTTTTAAAAACTTGTTATGGAGTAATGGTTTTCTTCACTGTTTAAGGTCGAACGGTGACCTATAGATGCTATTTTATACTTCATTTGGTCTCTGGTGGAGAGATGTCTCATTGGAAATCATACCAATCTTCTTTTTTTAATATAAGTTGCATAATGACTCACTGGTTTCAAATGCACACACATATATATATATTGTGTGTGTGTGTGTGTGTATTTGAAAGCAGTCAATCTATCTTGGTGTGGATCAGTTTGTAAATAAACTGATGCAGTTACTAAATTCAATTATATAGATGCCTAATAATGTAACTTTAACACGCCAATGAGTGTTATAAAAAAAGTTGTTATATATTCACACAATATTTCGCTTAACAAATGAGCTTTATCAGAAACCATCCAGATGAAATCGGATGATGTTAAGAAATTTTGTAGCTCATCGTACATTTTCTTTAAATATATTCTTGAACTTCATACTATTTATCTTACACAATTCTGATTCAACAAAATTGGATACTGTTAAGAATTTGTTGCAGCTTATCGTACACTTTGTTTAAATATATTCTTGAACTTCATACTATTTAACTAACACAATTATCTGTTAACCACAATGTACAATAAGCTGGATTTATATATATATATATAAGTACGTCTAAACAAATGACAACAGATCTATCCATTGGATCACCAATGAAGGTGATACACGGCTGAAAACACATATTATAGTCATAATTAATCTAAATATCAGCACAACAATGTTAAATCTGCAAATTTGCGAAAGCAAATTTTTGTTCTTCCTCGCCGTGATTCGAACTCATGCTTTTGGGATATCGTGACAACACCGCCTGCACTGTGTCCAGCTCTCTAGACTACTCGGCCACCTAGACTGAACCTAAAATTCAGCTATCGGTGGCCTAGTGTTACCTTTCTTCGTCATTAAAATCTAGAGTTTACAGTGTTACAACATTGTTGTGCTGATATTTAGAGTAATTATATATATATAATATATATAGGAAAAAATAAGGCTGAAAATGCACTAAATATTTAATTTAATATGAATAATCACAATTTGTGTATTATGACATCAAATTGTTTTAAAATGTTCTCCATAATTTCCTAATTCCTAATTTATAAATTTTGAAGGAAAATTGGAAAAGATAGTTAGATGACTTTTTATTTAATGGAATAACAGCTTAGATATGTTAATGGAATTCAAAGATTTGCTCAATGAAATACACGAGAACATTCAATTTACTATGGAATACAATAGTAATAAATTACAATTTTAGAATTCTTATCTTAAATAACGGAACAAACAGACAACCCGATATTTTCTATAAACCAACTGATTCCAAACAATATCTACTCTTTGCATCATGTCGTCCTAAACATATGAGAGTAAATATACCGTATAACCTAGCTAAACGCATATGTACAATCATTTCACATCTAGAATTAAGGGATACAAGATTAAATGAATTAAGATACATGCTTTTTGACCGAAAATATCCGTAGAGAATAATTGATGACGGTATAACAAGAGCCAAATCTTTTAGCTTACAGGAATTAAGAAAAACAAAATCACATTCAAAAGAAAACGTTTTACTGTACGTTTCAACTCACAATCCCAGAAATTATGAAGCGTTCAATACAATACATAATAATTTACCAGTTTTACAGAGCGATCAGAGGATGTTGAAATTATCTAATTCGCATAAAGTAATTAAAAGCAAATGGCAACCACAATCGTTTAAAAAATTGCTGACCCGCGCCACATTCCAAACTGAAAATAGTCAACCAAAGGTACAAAAATGTGGACTACCAAATTGTGAATCTTGTTTGTTCTTATCCGAAGGAACAAAATTCGTTTTTAAATCCGGACACGTTTTCAAAATCAAGAACAGTTTAACATGTGCATCGAAAAACCTTTTATATATCATAACTTGCAGTGGTTGTCAAGAAAATTATATTGGAAAAACCGGCAACACCATTAGAAAACGAATGACAGTACATAAACAGTAAATTCGAGTACTAAGTACAAGAAAAATCACACTTAGCGAACATATTGATTTATGTACTGGATCAAATCATCCAAATTTCTTTATTTTTCCAATTTATCAGTGTTCAGATAAAGCAACGGAACCAATGAAAATTAATAAAGAAATTAATTCATTAGGAAATACCGTCCAAAATTAAATCGATAAAATGAGAATCCGGCAGGCGTTTCCATATTGTTACTTTCACTTTCGTTTCGTAAGTACCTACGTTGTACTATATTATGACGTTCAGTATTTAATAATGGTGTTGCTAATAGACGTTATCCCTGACGACGACACAAGCAACCATATCCATGCATATCTGTGAAACAATGAAACCGGTATGAAATTATGGAGAACATTTCATAATAAACAAAATGTGATTATTCATATTTAATATAAATATTTAGTGCATTTTCAGCCTTATTTTTTTCTTATTCGATGCACAGCGTGGACAAATTTTACAACTTTTCAATATAATTCGTCTCAAATTTAGCCCAACAATGTTAGATCTTCAAATTTGCGTAAGCAAATTTTTTGTTCTTCCCTCAGCGGAATTCGAACCCTTACTTCTGTGACATCGTAGCAACACCGTCTCTCTCTCTCTATATATAGAAGTCTAATTGAAAACAACGTTCAAACCCATGCTTGCGTTGGATAAAAACCGCAATTTTTATACGTGTACATGCAAAACAAATTTCTTGGTAGAGGGGTCTAAATAGAACAAACAAAATTTTCCAAAAGACAAAAAAAGTGAAAAAGTATGTTTTAACAAAACGCATTTGACTAGCAGGTCGAACAACGGATGTTCTTAAACACTGCTGACTGCCATGGCGATTGCCAAATAAACGGATCACCAGATGTAACAAAATAGATCATAATTATTAATTTAATATCAAACAGAAAACAATTAACTTGCGGAAAAGATGGTATACCGCAAACATGAAGTGCAAAAATTGGTACACCATATCCGGATTTCGACAATTAATGTCTCTTCAGCGTTGTTAGGAATCCAAAACGGTATTTGAAAGGCCATACAATTTACCTCAGTTAGGATAGACTCTTGAATTTTGAAGAGTCGAAATAGGATGAACGGATTATATAAACCCGAAGGCAAATATAATACAAGCCCAAACGAAAAAATATAGACAAGTCTAAATTGAAAACAACGTTCAAACCTATGATTGCGTTGGATAAAAACCGCAATTTTTATACGTGTGCATGCAAAACACATTTCTTGGTAGAGAGGACTAAATACAGCACAAACAACATTTTCCAAAAGACTAAAAAAATGAAAAAGTAAATTTTAACAAAACGCATTTGACTAACAGGTCGAACAACGGATGTTCTTAAACACTGCTGACTGCCATGGCGATTGCCAAATAAACGGATCACCAGATGTAACAAAATAGATCTTAATTATTAATTTAATACCAAACAGAAAACAATAAACTTGCGGAAAAGATGGTATACCGCAAACATGAGGTGCAAAAATTGGTACACCATATCCGGATTTCCACAATTAATGTCTTTTCAGTGATGTTAGGTATTTTTGTGATTTTACTTTTTACTCATCCCTTCAGTATAATTGCACAATGCTATTCTATTTTTAGAAGCATACAATCACTGTAAATTTATATATATATAGATGTCTGCCTATGTGTAGTGACAACTGTATGTACCGATTTCTTATGATTAAGAAATACCAGGCGTTAGGAATATTTATAAAGTGCCTAGAAAATCAACCTAACAATGTTAGAGTAGATCAGATTCTTTACTTCCTCCCCGACAGGGGCTGGAACCTGTACTATTCACTTTATACTTCTACGAAAACACCACCTTGCATTGCAGTTTTTGGTGGGGTTCGTGTTGCTGTTGTACCCCTATTTGTGACATTTTTACCTATTGTGTCTGTTTGTTTTGTTTACACATCGTTGTCAGTATAATGGAATTTGGTGCGACTGTCATACAAGTGAGAGGTTTAGCGCTTTAAAACCAGGTTGAATCCACCATTTTCGACATTAGAAAATACCTGTACCAAGTCAGGAATATGACAGTTGTTATCCATTCGTTAGATGTGTTTGAGCTTTTAATTTTGCCATTTGATTAGGGACTTTCCGTTTTGAATTTTCCTCGGAGTTCATTAGTTTTGTGATTTAACTTTTTACCCCTATTTTGACATTTTTACCTATTATGTCTGTTTGTTTTGTTCACAAATCATTGTCAATATAATGGAATTTTATGCGACTGTCATACAAGTGAGAGGTTTAGCTAGCTATAAAACCAGGTTTAATCCATCATTTTCTACATTAGAAAATGCCTGTACCAAGTCAGGAATATGACAGTTGTTATCCATTCGTTAGATGTGTTTGAGCTTTTGATTTTGCCATTTGATTAGGGACTTTCCGTTTTGAATTTTCCTCGGAGTTCGGTATTTTTGTGATTTTACTTTTTACTCATCACTTCAGTATAATTACAGAATGCTATTCTATTTTTAGAAGCATACAATCACTGTAAATTTATATATATGTCATATACATATATATGTCTGCCTATGTGAAGTGACAACTGTAAATTATACCTTGTCCATCGGATTTCTCATGATTAAGAAATACCAGGCGTTAGAATATTTATAAAGTGCCTAGAAAATCAACCTAACAATGTTAGAGTAGATCTAGGGACCACAATGTCAGAAATTATATATATATATATATATATATATATATATATATATTAGTTACATAGTGTGGTAGTGACCTAATACGATATATATGGGGTCAGTAAATTCCATATGGGGTGAGAGCGAAGCTCGAAGCTCTCACCCCATATCGAATTTACTGACCCCATATATATCGTATTAGGTCACTAGCACACTGTGTAACGAATTTATCTTATCGACTATCTTAACATGTGGCATTAAGACTTGTGGCCTATCAAAGTGATCAAGTCTTCAATATAAAGAACCTACTTCCATTGGTCTATACAAAACAAACGCCAACAATATCAACTTGTTAGCTGTTAATGTGTTTTCTGCATTTATTTCAATCGTTCATCATCAATTTCTCCGTTTGTTGAAACGTTTCAGATTTTTCCTCAACGTCGTGTTGTTTTTATAAAGGGACGTAACACCACTGCTAACCGTGTATTAAAATACGCCACGCCTACTAACCCCATATGAAATATACACGGTCTCCACGCGGTAGCTTTTAACCAATGATATTCCTAAAAATGTATAGGAGGTAGGATAATAGTATATATTTGAAACCAGTATTTCGATTGTAA
Organism: Mytilus coruscus; assembly: GCA_017311375.1. Taxonomy (NCBI): domain Eukaryota; kingdom Metazoa; phylum Mollusca; class Bivalvia; order Mytilida; family Mytilidae; genus Mytilus; species Mytilus coruscus. The sequence continues at coordinate 95,136,428 of CM029600.1, read as the reverse complement.
CTAAAGATGTTTTAAAAAAATTTCATTGGATGTTTTCAACAAGGTAATAAGATAACAGTTTCAATTAAATATAGAACGTATAATGTAAAGCTTCAACTTAAATCATTCCTTATCCTCAATAACAAGTTCATAAACATCACGTGTTGAATAGTTGTATGCTTGTCGTAACCTTTCTCAATTGTTCAAGGGAGATATTCCATTCAAAGTAGTTTGGCAGCAATATTTTGAGGCTGAATTTAAACACTTCTTTGAAATAATAAACAAACGAAGGACTTTTTTTTACTAAGTCGGTTAATTAATGCAAATTTGACAGCTTTTAACTTCCAGAAATTCGATTTTGAAAATTTCTGACATGGTGGACTCTAGTCTGAGGTTTTTAACATGGATAAATGATTTCATAATTTCAGAAATTTTAATAGAACAATGTAAGCATCGATTAAAGGAAAACAGAAAACTTCTTGAACGAGAAATAAGACCAGAAAAATGCGTCGATGATTTTCTAGAAGGTTTCATATTAGATCTTGACGAACACGAAGAAATATTACAATTAAGAGGCCAAAGAAAGAAGATGGCTGAATTTTTGTTTGACAAAGTCTTGTCTTCTGTAGAAAAAGGATCATTTAATGTTTTGATGAAGGTTTTAGAACAGCAAATTCCTAAAAGATTTAAAAGAATATTTGAAACACTAGAATGTACTTCAGATTTCAAAGGTAAGAATGTTCGTTGTACCTATTTTGTTCATAATAGGTATTTTATACTTGCTACAAAATGAAAATATCGGGTTTTTTTTATGGAAAATATTATTTATAAAAAACTGAAACTTTATGTATATATACTACTGAAATAACGAGGTCCAATTTGTTAGCCGGCATGACGTAAAAACGACGAATCAAAGAGTTCAACTTTATATATAACTTATATAGGACAATGGTGTTGTATGAAAATTACACCATTCCAGGCCCTCTTTTTCCACATAATTAATATTACCAATAATTAACAAGTACCGGGTCGAATCCGATACCGATACTAATAGTATATGTCACATGTAGTTTCCGGTTGCTTGTTACCTTCTGTAAATCCCTCCTCTATAAGGAGAACCTGGAATTCTTCCAGTAGTTGTTTTATACCTATGTTACACTATAGTACACTATTTAACAAGTCTGTTTTCTTCCACCTCAATACCACTATTAATTTTGGTAAATTAGTTAGAAAATTAGTTTTAGTCTATAGCAAGTTTCGTTTATTAATTAAATAGGACGGGTTCAAACAGAAAGATTTTGAAAGCAGAGAAAACTGTGCACCTTATATATACAATCAGCTTGACTTTTCAGACGACAATACGAATACTAAAAATCCAGGCTTTAAAATAATGCATAGGTAGTTTAATTCAGTCCCGGACTGGCGGGTGTTTTCTAGTTAAATGTAAATTTATCTTTGTTTGGATCAATTGGGTCTTGGTATACAATGGATACAAATTAAACTTCTGTAATGAATTAAAATGAAATAAAACTATAGTTTGTATTGTATGAAGGATTGTCTTTTACTCTTGTTTACACATCTTTTTCCTGTTCATAAACCAGTAGAAAGGAAGAACGAAACAGCTGCTAGTCTGGAGTTACAGCATGGAATTTGCAGCGATCAAATAGGTAAATGTAGTCAGTATTTCATATATGATATCTCAACTATGTTAATGCTACTGCCAATTAAAATTTTTAGAATTGAAAAGTGTCAGAAAACGCCTTTCCATTTATCCACCTTGGTGAAAATCAATACCAAATGAATAGTTTAAGTAAAATTAGCATTTCAAACGCATATACATACACCAGAGCATTGATTTCCGTGCAAAGTGAACTTTCCGAGAACTGAGATATGAGTATCGCAAATATCAAATTGCTATAATATATTCAAATTATTCCTTTGGTAAGATGATATGGTGCATTTTATTTTCTAACAACAAGCTATTATAATTAGTAATTGTATGTTATTATAGATATAAATGTTTACTTTTTATTTGTATTGACAGACGACAGCAAGGAATTGTCTGTTACATTGACCTTAAAGATAAGTCCACATAATAAGGAATATGAGAAAACGGTGATGAAAAACTTCAGGAAATCTGCTCCACAATTCTTGAAAGAGTTATATGTATATCCAAGTGAAATAAAAGAAGGGTCAGTTGTTGTTCGCTTAGATCCAGTATCTGGTGAATGGATTGTAAAATTAAAGAACAGTGTTATGAACGGAGATTTTGTAAAGATTCTTGAAGCTCTTTTCAATAGTGATGATATCAAGAAATGCCTCCTCCCTGGTTATTCTTGTATCGAGGTATCCATTGCAGTTGACAGAAAACAATCGTCAGAAGGCAAGTCTTGTAAGTACGAAGAGTTCAAATTATTAAAAAAAAAAACTGCAATGTTGATAAATTAAAGATTAACTATCCTTGTTAGTAACATATATTGATATCAAATGAAATTGCATGATATTGACAAAATATTTAATTACGGATTTAGTAAATTGAAAAGTTATGCGCTACTGAAAATTATAGTTTTGACCAAATAAAAGTTACCTACGATTTATTTGAATATCATTGAGTAGTACACACGTAACTTTACATTCTACAGCACAATTAATTATTTAAAACGCCTTCAAGTGTTTTTATGTGAAGAAAAACATATTCAAGTATTGTCTTATTTTTAGCGATACATGTTTCTCAAGACATTGAACAAGACAGTGTACTTAGTGCAAGTAAAAAACTATTATTGGAGGAAATAGACCCTCTTACTCTCTTGGATGGATTTACTAAAAGAAACTGTGACATTTTTGAATCATCTGAATTTCATCAAATAAAAACAAAAACAGAAAGGACAAACACATTCATTGAGATTTTACGAGCAGAAGAAGAGAGATACTTTGATTTATTTTTGGAAGTGTTAGAAGAAAAGAAAATGTTGTTTGTGTTGAGGGTACTAAAGTTGTGGCGACAAGTGCGTTTGGCAGGTAAATTATTTTCAACGATAGATTTTTAATTGCTTCAGAAAAAATAACGAAACTCATACTTAATCATATTAGATGTTAATTTTGTCTTGTTCTTTCTGTAGCTTTTACGTGAATGTTTTCTTTGATTTCAATTTAATTTCGTAGATCAAATGAAATGATTTGATATCTGAGAGAGCATAGAAAAACAAATTGCTAATGAAAACGCATAAACACAAACAAATTATGACAGTTTGTATTCTTGAATATTGAATTCCGAAAGGAAGGCAAATTTGACTTGTCCCTTCCATATTTGGTTTTAACTTGTATAAAGCAGAATTGCAAAGGACTATAACAAAATTTAAACAATAACCACATGTTTTTTAAAAGAGGATATTCTTGAAAATATATCCTTTCCGATTGTTTACTCAATTAAAACAGTATTAACAAACGTTAATGATGAATGAAATAATTAAAAGAAAGATCACATTCTTCTGAGCATTATATTTATGTTTGAAATAAACTTACAAAATCATAATTTGTTATACAAACAAATTCTTTGATTTTTCTATCGGCAGTGTGTGTTACAGGTACACTTTAGTACGTCTTATAAGTAACAAGCTGGACCATATTATCTTATTGAAAAAAAATCATTATCACTACATAAATATAATTACATAAAATGTTTTGATTTTCTGTCGATGTTTGTTTTTGAAACATAACAGAATTAATCATTTAAATTAAGAAACTTAAAAAGAAATAAATTTACATCATTGCATTCACGTATACAATATATGCGACCACCGAAATACATTAAGTTCCAATCTGCCTAAGAATCGCACAGTGGTGAAAACATGACTGTTCTGGTATTTCAAAATATAATTTGATTGAACTGCACTAGAAATTAAAAATTAAGGGGAGTTAACTCCGTAATTTGCTATCATTCTAACCAAAAGTTAATTAGAGATTTCTCGAAATACCAGACATGCAGAAAGACCTACCATTCCTAACTCAGGATTAAGGTAACTTCAAAATAGGATGGTTCGGTCGGTGGGTTTTTCCGGCCATGTTTTGAAATTCATCTAAATAGCCTGATTCTTACAAAGACTGACACTTAAATGAATATTTCGCTGTAATAGAGCTGTATTCATATACAATGAGTCCTTCAAATTTTAGTCAGTATTCTATTCATGTTTGATTAATATCAACAATTAAGAGAACGATGTTTTGTTTTCATCGTCATAGGTTGACTTGTTCACTAATACGATGTAAATTTCTCATGAATAACTAAAACATATTCTCATTCAACGGGCTCTTCACATTACTGTATATATCAATCAATTTATTTTCCCTGCAGGGCTAGACAACGGTCTAACATATAGAACAGGATATCTTAATTTTACCACAGCGCTTAATATTACGTCACAAAATAATTCGAGTTCGAATAAGTCGGGATTTATATTTCATAATTGTCAGCTCATGTATGCCTATATAAAAAAAAGTTCAATCACAAAAATACTGAACTCCGAGGAAAATTCAAAACGGAAAGTCCCTAATCAAATGGCCAAATCAAAAGCACAAACACATCAAACGAATGGACAACAACTGTTATATTCCTGACTTGGTACAGGCATTTTCTAATGTAGAAAATGGTGGATTGAATCTGGTTTTATAGCGCTAAACCTCTCACTTGTATGACAGTCGCATCAAAACCATGGTATTTAATCGTCTGTTTTGAGTTTTTTTTTATTTGTATGGTCCTTTAGAGTTTATAATCGGATTGAAGTCTTTTCAGTATTATTCTAATATTAAGAGAATCTTTAAATTGATTGCTTGTAGATTTACAATTTGTTGCTCAATTGCGTTACATTTCATATGATGAAGACATAATCTCTCAATCAGTTTACTTGAGGTCTGGAGCTGGCATGTCAGTAACTGCTAGAAGTCCTTTGTTTATTTATGTATCATTGTCATTTTGCTCAGTTTCTTTTGTTACCTTTTCTGACATCGGACTCGGACTGAGTATTGCTATGTGTTTCTTTATTCTACATTGGCTAGAGGTATAAGGGGAGGGTTGAGAACTCACAAAACATGTTTAACCCCGCCGCATTTTTGCGCCTGTCGCAAGTCATGAGCCTCTGGCCTTTGTTTGTCTTGTATGTTTTTTAATTTTAGTTCATTTATATGTTTTGGAGTTTAGTGTGACGTCCATTTTCACTGAACTAGTACATTATTTATGGGCCAGCTGAGGACCACCTCCGGGTGAGGGATTTTCTCGCTGCGTTGAAGACCCATTGGTGGCCTTCGGCTGTTGTCTGCTCTTTGGTCGGGTTGTTGTCTCTTTGACATATTCCCCATTTCTATTCTCAATTTTAAGTTTGTATCCATACAAAACAAGTAAAACATAAACCGAACTCCACGGCAAATTCAAAAAGGGGAAGTCCATAAAAACTGACAAAATCAAACGTTATCAACAAACGGAACAAATGGAAAGTTATTCGAAGATGGGATTTGCCTGTTATGGCATCGAGGTAATAATGCCAGAAATTTGATTTTCAAATATTTAGCAGAATCCTACGAAAGTTATTGGTATTGGTTTACGCAATTAGTATCTTCACCTCTTGTTAATTATCTAATGTGTTTATTTATTACCCTGGTTCCTAGATGTTGGAAAATGTTTTAAAAATTTGACTACTTGATTTTGAAATCAATTTTACTTGCTTATTTCACATTTGTTTCCGCAAAGCATATCTGTCTTACTTGGATTTAAAGAAATAAAACAAACATGATGTTTAATTTTAAAAATGTCCTTAAAAGATATATTTATTTTTAACAATTGTTCAATTGGCCATATTTGATTTACAGATATTTCTGTCCTGCGTCAAAATATACTTCAGAATATTTCCGAAATCGCCGATGAGTTGTACATTGATGATCTCGAAGAAGAGTTAATGGAGAGAAAAATTTTAAGCGAGGAAGTGTTTAAAGATTTGTCGCTGAAATTCCCTGACAACATTCAGCATCAAGTCATTGAATTAGTTGTTGACCTTCTTAAATTAGGAAGAACATCATATTTAATTGATATAATGCTGCTAAACGGTATGGATGTATTAGTGTCAAAATTATTAATCCCTGAGAAGGAAACTGGTTTAGAAGTCAAAGACGACAACGTTTGTCAAGGTAAAAATCGTCTTTTCATTATTTGATTAAATTGTAACCTTTTATCAGTTTTTCCAGAACAATGGATACATCGTATGTTAACCTATACCCTCTTTATTATTTTCAAGCTAAAAACTTACTTTTCAAAACTAAAGAAAAATGGTTAGATTGACAGGATTTTCATTTCACGAATTTTTCATAGAAATATTTGTTTGTGAAATTGCTCTTTTTACGTGTATTTGGCCAGGTTATGAGAAGGATATACCGATTTGTATTAAATCTTTCAATGTTTAGGACATTCTAAAATATTCCAAAGCTGTTTTGTAGATTTAAGGTGATTCTGGTCATACAAACATGTTGTTTTCTCGTTTTTGTGTGTTTAATAGTAATGTTGTATAAACTGCATACTTTTTATCCGTCTTTACTTCTCTTATCGATTCAGTGCTCATTTTGAACAGTTGTTTCGCATATAATCCCCTGATGATTTTGCAAAGGTTTTTTGAAAATAGTTTTCAAAATATATTTTAAGTTTGCTTATTAGTGCTTGTTCTGTTCATTTAATTATTTCATAACATTTCCTATTATATACGAAATTTTAATATTGATAATTACGATATCAAAAGCATTTATTTTGTACTGTAAATTAATTAATCTGCAGATGATCATTTTAGTTATTTCTTTATTTTTTATTGTTCTTTAGCAGGAAATGTTGTAGTATGTGGAAAAGATTTATCTGAAGGCGTGCTATTTGAAGGGGTCATCAAAATGAACGTGATTGTCACAACAAATAGTAAGTAAAAAAAATTTTAATACTCGATTGAAATAATATGTCATCAAATGAAAATAACAATTTATAAAACTTCAGTTAACCTATCTAATATTCTGACCGCTGCTAAACTTTAATGTGTTAACAGATAGATAAATAATGGTAACTAGTACAAATCACAGACCTGTTAGAAGGTGATTGTATTTTATTAAGGAAAGCTGAAACACTGAAGAAAAGAAGAAATTTTTATATAATAAAACATCTTTTAGATATAAACATAAATTTAGTAAAATGTATCACCTCTCATAAAAGTACGACACCAATTTTAATGCAGGCGATGCGCATTTCGACAATTAATATAATAAGCAAGTGATATGAAGTATACAACAGTCTGTTCAAAAATGAGTGGTCCATGTATTAACAAGAACATTTCAGTGAAATCAATCGGAATCATATAAACCCAAAGCGTGATAGGGAAGGGTTTGTCTGCAGGATAAGCACCTCCTTTTAATTATGCATAAACGTCGTTTGATTTGAAAGTCATAACATGTTTCTAGTGGCAAAGAAATACTTGTAATAATTTCAAATTGACGAAAATGGGTATGTGCGATCTATGACAATTAAAATGTCTCTAAAATGAAACAACAGAGTCAGTGTTACGATCAACCAATTTATGCTACATGATTGTAACCATAATCATGGAACTTGTCAAACGATAATTTAAGTCTTTCTCCGTCTATGTTCACTATTTGATTATACCGAATTTATCTAGCACTCGTCAATTTCGCCATTTACGAATCAATTTTTGAAATGACGAATATCAACAGATACAACAGGTGTCATAATTTGTTGTTATAGGTTATCCGCTTATCCGATGGGTCATTATTGATCCTCAAAATCAATTCATACAAATAGAATCGGTCAGTCGGCATTTCATCATTTCGTATGACATTGTTCATAACACACGTTACGTAATTGACAGAAAGACAAAAACCGTAATGAACTTATTCAAACACATCGTTTTTTTTTAATTCCGTTGAAAATGTTAAATTCAGACGTATTTTGTTTTTGCCTGCCCTCATTTTCAATATAGAATAACAAAACGGGCGGCCATTATTTGAATGTGTATAATCTTCCAAAGAGTAGGAGCACACCCACTAAAAGAAATATAACTCAATTATAAGGTTCCTAGTATTGAAGTACCTACTCATGATCTGTCTACATACTTATGACTTTAGGAATTATAGATTTAGGAGGTCTTTTGAGTTATGGTGCAAATTAGGGGGTTTGGGGATGGGGACTTGGATCATCATTTTCTGTATTCTTTATACAACTTTTCTTTATTCTGTATATTTGAGCACCCATTGTTCTCTCTTCTTCATTTGTTTGCCCATTTTTCTCTATTCTTTATTTTTAATATTAAAACATTTTCTATATTCTGTAGCATATGCAGACAATAGGTAAATTTAAAGGACAGGAACTTTGACCAATAGATTCATTATATTAGTCCCATTAGTCCCTGATTTGAGACATACAAATCAAAACAATAACATACAATATGTAACTTTTGAAGAAAAAAATTTTATGTGATGTTCCTTGTCCTATCTCTCTAAAAATATAACAAAACAAATAGAAAAATCCGAAAGTATAAAAAATTAGCTGCAAAACAACATCAGAAAAGGACGCAACGTTAGCTAAGTAGTAAGTGTTTATCAGCAGTACGAACTCAGAATTGTAATTTTAGATTATTTTAAATTTCTCTAGCTATGATATCAAAGTAATATAATGGAAGTGCAAATACAATGGCTTATGGGCCAATGAACCCTTCCGAAGCTTGCAGTCCACAAACAGTGGCATAGACCGATTAGTAATACACAATTTTATGATACTGAAATTATTTCCATACACCTTATTCGCGATTTGAAATGTTTTTCATCAGTGGTGCTCTAAACAAAATGTAGGAATTTAAAAATATAGAGAGGAATAATCCTAAAAAAATAAAATAAAAGTTCATCAAAAACAGCAAAAAATATCTTTGGATCGACATTCTAATCTTACAATCTTATTGCAGTGTAGATTTGAGTGGTAGAATATACTGGTTTCAGTTAAATTTCCAGATTTGGAAATTGACAATATTGCCTTCGCCATAAATCCTAGTTCATAGATTTTCTTAAGCAATTATTTTATGAAAATTATTAAGATTTGAAACTGTTCGCAATTATTTTTAGTGATTTGATTTTAACAAATTTATCACAGTTCCTTATTATCTATTCGTTTAAGTTGTGCAGCAAATAAATACTTCTCAAGAAGACATATTAAGAAGATTCGAAAATTCCTGTAAGTATATTGAAATATACGTTTTTGAGAGAGAACAATAGAATTGAGAATGGAAATGGGGAATATGTCAAAGAGACAACAACCCGACCAATATTCCTAAAGTAATGAACAAAGAGAAGTTCTCGCTCGGACACACACTCCATTATCTTGTATATTATAAGAGCATATACCTGAAGCACGGGGAGGCACTCTACTGTCTCCACACAGCACTAAAGACAAATTCTGTAAAAAATAGAAATGAGAATGAAAATGGGGATTTGTCAAAGAGACAACAACCCGACCAATATTCCTAAAGTAATGAACATAGAGAAGTTCTCGATCGGACACACACTTCATTATCTTGTATATTATAAGAGCATAAACCTGAAGCACGAGGAGGCACTCTACTGTCTCCACACGGCACTAAAGACAAACTCTGTAAAAAATAGAATTGAGAATGGAAATGGGGATTTCTCAAAGAGACAACAACCCAACCAATATTCCTAAAGTAATGAACATAGAGAAGATCTCGCTCGGTCACACACTCCATTATCTTGTATAGTATAAGAGCATAAACCTGATGCACGGGGAGGCACTCTACTGTCTCCACACGGCACTAAAGGCAATTCTGTAAAAACTGCATAAATGTAATCTATCACGGTTTTATTTCTCACATATAAATGTTACAGTCAAAACTATATAACATTCAACTTAAAAAAATAAGAAAAAAGACACAAAACTATTTTACCGTTTGACTTTCAAGAATTCTTTACTGTACTTATTTGACAAACTAAAAAAATAGCGTTGATGACTAATTTGTCTATGTTGGGAGAAAAACAAAAAAACAGTTTAAATGCTCAACCATAACATAGTCGGAGACCGTTTTGTGTAACAACACAAGAAATAGCAAACTGAAAAAAAAAATCATTTGAAAAGGACTTTACTTGTCAAATCTGCACAAAGCACACATTCAACTTTAAAAAATAATACAAAAAACACAAATCTATTTTACCGTTTGACTTTCAAGATGTCTTTACTGTATTTATTTGACAAAATTAAAAAAAAAGAACGTTGAAGACTAATTTGTCTTTGTTGATAGAAAAAAAAAGTTTTAAAAGAGGGACGAAAGATACCAGAGGGACAGTCAAACTCATAGATTGAAAACAAACCGACAACGCCATGACTAAAAATAAAAAGACAAACAGACAGTACAGAAGACACAACATAGAAAACTAAAGACTAATGTTCACTATTCACTATTTCTTTGATTCAAAAACAATTAAACTAATAACTGAAAGATATATATTTAATGGTCAAGAAAGGTCTTTCAATTTTGTTCTACATAGGGCTTGCCTGCGTCCTATTCCTGAAGGTTTTTTTAGGTCACCTTTCCTAAAAGGAAATGTGAGCTTTTGCCATCACTTGGCGTCCGTCGTCGTCCGTCGTATGTCGTCCGTCGTCCGTCCGGTTTAAACTATTTCAAAGATCTTCTCCTCTGAAACTACTGAACCAATTTCAACCAAACTTAAGCTGAATGATCCTTAGGGTATCTAGTATAAAGTTTGTGTTTTATTTTCTGTTTCGTCAAAAAAACATGGCCGCCATGGATAAAAATAGAACATGGGGGTAAAATGCAGTTTTTGGCTTATATCTCAAAATTTAGAGCATAAAGTGTTCATTAGGTCAAGAACTACCTGCCCTGAAATTTTCAGACGAATCAGACAACCGATTTTTGGGTTATTGCCCCTTAATTGATAATTTTAATGAAATTTTGCAGTTTTTGGTTATTATCTTGAATATAATCATAGATAAAGATAAACTGTAAACAGTAAATATGTTCAGCAAAGTAAGATCTACAAATAAGTCAAATGTATAAAATTGTCAATTGACCGATTAAGGAGTTGTTGCCCTTTAAAGGCAATTTTACACAATTTATTCATCATGATTGTTAACTTTAAAAAATCTTCTCTGAAATTTCTGAAGCAATGTCAGCTACACTTACGCTGAATGATCCTTAGGGTATCTTGTATAAAGTTTGTGTTTTATATTATGTTTCATAAAAAAACAAGGCCGCCATGGACAAAAATAGAACTTAGGAGTAAAATGTGGTTTTTGGCTTATATCTCTTAAACCAAGGTATTTGAGCAAAAATGACAATAAGTAAAAGTGATCAGTAGGACAAGATCTACCTGCCCTGAAATTTTCAGCCTAATTGGATAACTGATTTTTAGGTTATTGCCCCTGAATTGATAATTTAAAGGAAATTTTGCAGTATTGGTTATTATCTGGAATATTATTATAGATAAAAATAAACTGTAAACAGTAAAAATGTTCAGTAAAGTACGATCTACAAATAAGTCAAGTGATCAAAATTGTCAATTGACCCCTTAAGGAATTTTTGCCCTTTAAAGGTAATTTTACATAATTTGTTCATCATGTTTGTTACTTTCAAAAATTTTCTCTGAAACTATTGAAGCAAATTAAAAAAACATACAAGACTAACAAAAGCTACCTAGATGTTCCTGAATTTGGCCATGCACAAAAATTCGGCAAGCTATACATGTTTTGTGAGATATAAACCTATCACCAATAAATTGTGTACCTCTAGCTAATGTGGAATAAATAAACACACTGATACATACAGGAAGTCTATTTAAAAAAAAATAAATGTTTGTTCTTATGTTGTGCTGTAACACCACAGATAAATGTTAAAGACAGGGTTTGGATACAGTACATAAATTTTATCCCTCCTTGCACTACTCAAAATCCAATACTTTTAGTGGCTGTCATGTGTTGCTGTGTTTCATATTTGCTTTCCGTTTATTGTTTTTAGCTCACCTTTCCTAATTGCCATGCAATACTCTCAGAATGCTGGATACTATCCACACTGATTTGTGTCCACACTTATTAATTATACATCAAAAACTTAAAAGCAAAAGAAAAACTTTGATGAAAAATTTAAATAAAAAAATACAGGTGAGCGATTCAGGCTCTTGAGAGCCTCTTGTTTTGTTTGTTAACTTACTTGAACAATCAGTTTACTACTGACGCCTTAATCTATTAAAAATGATACAAAGATTACTTGTTTTTAGTTGTTGATATTTTGATTGATAAATTGCAGCTACAAAGTTAGAAAACATGATCGGGATATTATCACAAGGTTTAACAAATCTGACTGGATTGAAAAACGAAGTATTACAACAGGTTGACCATTTACAGTGCTCAGGTAAACTACGTTGTAATCCTATTTGTGCTTCTACGTTACATTTGTTTGTTTTTATAGTGATTAAGATGATAACACAATGTTGACTGCTGTACACCTATTTTTGACATTTTTACCTATTGTGTCAGTTTGTTTTGTTCACGCATCGTTGTCAATATAATGGAATTTGATGCGACTGTCATATATGTGAGAGGTTTAGCTAGCTATAAAACCAGGTTCAATCCACCATTTTCTACATAAGAAAATGCCTGTACCAAGTCAGGAGTATGACAGTTTTTATCCATTCGTTTGATGTGTTTGAACTTTTGATTTTGCCATTTGATTGGGGACTTTCCTTTTTGAATTTTCCTTGGAGTTCAGTATTTTTGTGATTTTACTTTTTTTTATACACGTTTCCGTGAAAAGGATGTCTCTGAATAATGTCTTTTGAAAGGTACGGATAGAATTTACAATTTAAGTGTATAACGAATATAAAGTAAAAAATATGAAGAATTTGAAAATTTGTTGTAAGAAGTGCATTTGAAATGCATAGTATAAAATGTATAGGGTAGCTTGTAAAACAGTTATAACGCATTGCCTATAACAAAATCATGCAAAATATATGGATTGGGGATGGGGTTAAAGATATATGTACTATAGAATACATCCTGTAGTTATTACTTAATTCTTATTAATTAATTTTGTTATATAATATGATTTCAATTTTAATACATTTATTGATATAACTATGCTGGTATATTTAGGGATGAAATCAATTCAATAATCTTTATTAAACAAATATATACTTTCAAATGACTGTTCAATAATCTTTTTGATATTCTTGTATTAGATATTGTTCAGTGATTCATTATACTAGCAGATCTTGATATTATTATTAAAAGCAACATTGCATAAAGGCTTTACTTTGGAAAATACAAGTGTTTAAAACTGACGTGCTTAGATAAATCACGATTTTGAACTGAAAAACAAATTTTAATCATTTCAATTACAAGTGTTCATAGCCAAATGTCTTTTGCAAATAAATGATAAATTCAGAAGAACTCGTATTTAATGCTTATATAGATATAGGAAGATGTGGTATGAGTGCCAATGAGACAACTCTCCATCCAAGTCAAAATTTATAAATGTAAACCATTATAGGTCAAAGTACGGTCTTCAACACGGAGCCTAGGCTCACACCGAACAGTAAGCTATAAAGGGCCCCAAAAATTACTAGTGTAAAACCATTCAAACGGGAAAACCAACGGTCTAATCTATATAAAAACGAGAAACGAGAAATACTTATGAACCACATCAACAAACGACAACTACTGAACATCAGAAGATGCAAGTTAAAGATCCACATGTATTTGCACCTTCCATAATCGACATAATTTAAAAGTTTACAAATGTCTCGAAGCTCCATACTATAGTTTAAGTATAAACACAAATTTACGATGCAAAAAAAATCCTAATTTATGCACTTACATTAAAAGTCCATAGCAACAGATGTAAACAATTCAAAAATAATATTTCTTTTATTTGAATTCAACTGGATATCAACCTGTTAATGATTGTGCCATAACATTTTAATTTTAGGAAATTCTTCGACTCTAGATCTAGAAGCATCTAATAAAGGACTTGATTTGATAGATAATACAATCTCAAAGTTTTGGAATACCAAAGGAAAAACCGTGACACTCTCTGCAATAGAAAATATTGAACTCACCGAAGCATTTAATAAAGTGCAATTTTTATTGAGTAAATGCCAAACGAAACCAGAAATCGAAGAATGTGGTAAGACTTCTACCTTAGAACCTGTAGATGATTATAATTCTAAATTCAGTGACGTTAATTCTGACAGTCAAACAACAGAAAAACAAGAGTCATCATTTAGAGACGCATTAGTAAAGTCAAATCCAATATCTGCAGAATGCAAAAAATTACGTCGTTCTGTTAAACGACAAATCAGTCAAACAAAATTCGAAATATTACCAGAAATAACAATACGAACTCTCGACGGCAGTTTAACATATGTAAAGGAAAAACGTATTCCAATAGATTCGGAGGGAAATATTTCAATGACTGAATTTCATGACATAGATACCAAGGAGAAAGGGTATGTAAAATTTAAGGATTGGTTAAGGAAAGTGTTAACGGATTTTAAAAGGACTCCGATGAAAGATAGTCTTACATTATCTTGGAGTTTTTTTCAGTATTTGTTTTTCCACCTTAAATTTCATATTCTGAATGGAAATACGATATTTGAACATAGGTAAACTACAGTTGTTTTTAATTTATGACATTTCTTTAATGTATAGATAAAGAGGGTTAAAAACTTATCAAAAATATTGGAGAATACTACTTAACAGACCACATCAACCACTAACAATCGAATCCTCCAAGATAAAAGTCTTACAGCCAAAGACAAACAAAACGAACAACACGTGATATAGAGAGCCAAACTTGTGATGGGGTTAAACAGGATCTACGTGCGCCAACTTCAGCCTGTTTGTTTGCATATTTATACCGTATGTCATTAAAGTACAATCATAAACCTGTACCGTGAACCAATTACAACAGGATGACAACTAGCTTCAACAAGGAACTAAAATTTTAATTTGAAAGCAATTCAACTGAGTTTGCTACTACAAAAAGCTTGCTAAGATAGCCACCACGGCCGTTCAAGAAAAACACTCCTAACAGGTTGCATGATAGATATGTTGTAAATTGTTGTTTGTCTTTGTTTTTACCTATATTTCTTCGGTGGAGACAAATGTTGAGGTTGCTGTTGTCTGTTGTACTATCCAATATGTTTTGATATTCCTGTTATCTTTTTATGTATTATATAGTACCGATTAAAGTGCGAATGATGTGCATTCATGAACAAAATCCATCTTCATATAGTCTTTAAATCGTTAAATGATCTCATTATCATAGAAAAGAAAGGATATATTATGTTCATTTGAGGATAATACGTTACAGACAATTCTCCTATATAAAAAAATATCCCCATCACCTAGAGAGGAATTTTAAATCATAGTCCTCATGGCGGGTTTTAAATAGTTTAAACTGATAGAAAGATTTCCATGAGAAAGCCTAAATACTAAAATCCAAGAACAGACAACGTCACAACTTATGATTATTAATGAGTCATATCTGAAATGTTCAAAAATGTGTTACGATTGTGCTGTGGTTAATGTCTACTAGACTGTTGCTTAATTTTTTCCTGTCACATTTGTATCAGATACAAAACAACATGGATCAAACATAGCTCCAAACGAGTTTCTTGAAGTGCTATGCGATATTTTGTTTAAACAGTTGCTTAAATGTCAGGCTTGCTGCATGATGATGATTATACATGTATTTATCAACTGTAAACACCGGATGTATTATTACATGTCACCATCTAAATTAATATTCACTTTTTTCCTTACATTATTTGAACATTGAACTGAAGAATTACAGAAAAAGCAAACACAGAAAATGGTTCAGATAATCTGAGTACTACAAAAGGTGAGTGAAAATTGACAAAAAATATAAATGATATTCGATAGATATTATAATGCATATTAAAACGGTACAAGAAGAGGGAGGACAATAACTCATCATATATACATATAAATTTAACTAAATCGACCTGAAGCTGTAAAGAATGTTCATCGACCAAATATATTAATCCAAATATGGTTATATAGCATATAACATCATTATAAGTTGTTTCCTTGTAATTGCTTTATAAGAATTATAATTTAATTATAAGATAAATAACATCCGTTCTCAGTTACATCCTTTTTTTTTTTAAATGCTTTGAATGGAAAAGAGCCATTACAGTAAAACAGTTTCTTCTGCAACATTTTATGTCAGCATGATAACTTCTATAGTTCTAATCTCCTGTCAGTCCATTTATACGTGTGATTAGAAATAACAAAGTCAGCTCCATGCAATGTTATTTCAACCTGTCTTCAACGAATATTATTTCAACAAATAGTGGTAGACTGATCATTTATCTTTTTCGTCAGGGGCATCCAGTAAAGTCAACTTTAAAGATATACTTAGAGTTAGAATGACAGAAAAAGGATGGAAAGAACTGTGTGAAATTGAAATTGAAAGGGGTTAAGTAACCATATTTAGCTTTCAACATGCATTATATCTATTGAGGATAATATTAAAATAAAATAATTCAAGCTTTTTTCATTTTATAGATGAGATTGCGTTGCTCTACATATCTTAAGCACATATATTTGATGAAAAGTAATGTATATACAATAACTGCATCAATGTTATTTCTTATCAGCAAAGGTTACTAAACCTCCCTCTTGTATGACAGTTGTTTATAGTTCCGGTATATTGACACAATTGTATGAACAACCCAAACAAACATAATTGGTTAACGTGACAATAATTTGGATTCAGCAGCCAAATCTGTGTAAACATACATCACAGACATACAACACAACCGACTCAAACGTACAAATAAATCAGACGAAGACGAAGACGCAAACTTTTTTTTGTAGTTAAAAGTACATGCAGTATAGTAAAACCTAATGATAAAGTACGATTTAAGTAAAATATTAAAAAACCAAGGGTATACAAAATGAAAACAACACTATATAAACCTCATGTTTCCGCATCGCACATCTGGACCCACCCACATCAGAAAGGTTTTACGTCCCGAAAGCTGGATGCACAAATACCGAGCCAAGCCAAGAGTCATACTACCAAAAAGAACATAGAAGTACAAATACAAG
Organism: Mytilus coruscus; assembly: GCA_017311375.1. NCBI lineage: Eukaryota > Metazoa > Mollusca > Bivalvia > Mytilida > Mytilidae > Mytilus > Mytilus coruscus. The sequence goes on along the minus strand of CM029600.1, from coordinate 95,119,261 downwards.
CAAAGGAAAACCTGTAAAGTAAATAACATGATACACAACGTCAGCATGTAAAATCTATAACCCAAGACCTTTCTTGATAATTTTTTGAATAAACACTGATTACATTATCTATCAGGTTGGTACTTTCCGATAACTTTTTGAGAAAAGGACAACACGGTCTTTGACAAAATTAAAACATGTATAGAAACAAACTTTGCGCAATAGGTATGGGTGTGACATTAATATATTGTTATATTTCACTACAAGCATATATTGAATTTAGAGGAACGAAATATAGTCATTTGTCGACATTTAGATACAGAAAAAGTCTGATATATTCTGGCAAAAAATTATTATTTACGAAAAAATTAATTCTATTAAATCTGAAGTCAAATGCATCTTCTGGTTTTTCAATTTGTAGGTGAGAGACTGTCCCTCGACGAACTACCACAGGTTTGTGCACCTGACACAATACTGTTGTTAGATTTATCTGGAAGTATGAAAGGAACTGCTTTCATAGATATGAAGGCTGCTGTTCATGATTTTTTAGATAGTAAGCTACTTATTTGTCTATGCTATTGCTCTGCTTTATTTAAATAATGATTGTAAAAGCAACAAAAACAGTACATATTATGTCGTAGATCCAGATGAAGGTTCGTGGTTCATACATTTCGAGTGATGATGTCCTTGTTAAAGGAGAAAATAAGGAAATGATACATTATATTATTAAACAGAACAACTAGCAGATACATGGAAATTGGAGAAGGATAAGATTCTCAGGATCAAAGAGGTAAATTCAGGGAGACGTCTAAAAGGACCAGGGATGGTATTAAAATATGAAAACTTTGAAATTTAATTCCATGTTAAGACGGACGAAACTTTAAAAAAAAAAATACAAATGAGAACAATTAAACCCGTTAAGATTGAGATATCACGAAGAGTTGAAATGATGTCGGTTTCTCAAGCAGATATAAGGTTATGTCCAGAACGTGGCAATAGCATGCAAAATATAAAGTTTTTGCAAGCTTACCTCATTGTCCTATTAAATTGTTTAGATGCCTTAATAACCCATTTATTCGATTCTGAAGGAGATATCTTCGTAATGTTTTAATGGCAAAAGATAGCAAAAAAAAAAAAACATTAAAAAAAAACGGTTAACCTTATAGTTCATTTACATATTGCACTTCTGTGATATACGTTCAATGCTTTCGTAAATGTCAATAAGAGGGACGAAAGATACCAGAGGGACAGTCAAACTCATAAATCGAAAACAAACTGACAACATCATGGCCAAAAATAAAAAGACAAACAGACAAATAATAGTACAGTCGACACAACATAGAAAACTAAAGACTAAGCAACATGAACCCCACCAAAAAAGCAGGTTTGCAATAAGGATGTTCCTTATAACATTAGAAAAAAAAACAAATGAAATATTTCACTTTTAATAGGAAATTAAAGAAACTTGTATAGACATCTCTAATATGCACTTATGTTTTCAGAACGAATCGCAACAAGAGAAGAGCTAAAATTGAATGAAAATATTGCAATGGTAATATTTGGGTATAAAACTGAAGTAAGACATCATTTGACTAGCGACTACAATATTGTGAGACAGCGTTTAGGTAAATATCAATTCTATCACAAAGGCCTTTGATCACAGCGTTTGCATTTTATTACCACAATATATCAAATGAGTTAGGTGATGTAACGAAGAACTTTCCACCATAATCCAAATTTCGTGGATTTAAGCAACTATAGGTCACCGTATAGCCTTCATAAATGAGCTAAATCAATACCGTATAGTATAGGATCCACCATAACAAATGTGAAACAATTCAAAGGAAAAAATCAACTGCTTTATTCATGACAAAAGAATAAACGAAAAGCAAATATGTCGTTGAATTGCTATCTCATAGACTTATGTCTAGTATCTCCTTTTATTTTCCAATTCCTTCGACTAACGAACCTAAATTATTTATGTACTAGTCTACATAATTTAAAATATAGAAACTGTAAACCAGCGACTGAACCATTTGATTCTTATATCATAGATAACTATGTTTTAGATCTTGTCAGGCACGACGACCATTCTTGTTTATCAAACATTGTTGTATCAAGTATAAAACCGGTTACAATTCTATTTATGTTATAATAGAACTGTTAACCGATACAATTCATCCGCCACATACATAAATACATTTATTCATACTTATGTGTGTGTTTCAGAAACAGTTTTTTGAAAGCTAAAATTGGTATCACACGCTTATGTTGAGAATATGTTTGATACCTCAATTACTATTAGGCTGACAAAGCGATAAACGTTCATCGATCAATCAAACTGTCAATTATTATAGAATTTTGATTTCACCTAAACATAAAAGTTGAACGGGTTTCGGTTGCTCTTCATTTCAATAAATCACAGATGTAATAGAGTATTTTTTATAAAACATTATATTGCATTACATACTTCTAGATACTCTACCGGAACCGGGTGGACCATCACCTCTTATTCCAGGACTAAAACTGTGTCAGGCTGTAGTCGCTGCAAGAGGTAAAGCTTATAAGTCATAGACTTTAAAAATGCACATTATTACGTCAGTCATTGAAAATTAAAACTAGTGAGCCGTCAATCAGTTCTTAAAGAAAAGGTCATTCAATAATAATGTGTCATGCTGCTTTTGCAACAATCATGTCTATATATAACACTCAAAATAATTAAAGTATCTCTTCCATATGAAACAATGTTGAAATATTTTCATAACCCCATATTGATTCAAAATTTCTGTATTACAGAATTTATAAGAAAGTAGTGGATTCGTAAACGGTAATCAACGAGCGACGTTAGTTCCGAATCCACTACTTCTTATGAATTATCTAGCTAAACCAATATCTGTCTGTTTTGCATTTTGACAATAAATCAACGGAATTTCATCAAGATAATTTCATATTTTGTCTTTTTTATTCTTTAATGATTATATCAAGACGGTTCACATCTATATTTAGGCATCGACAAGTTAACAAAATTTTAATATAAGTTAAGATTTTAAACATCTGTGACAGGTTGATTCTGCAATTGTTCATTGATTAAATGCAATGCAATCATAGCTGTTAAACCTTTAGTATAACAAAAATTAAGGCAGTTATTAGCTATTATACATCAAAACTTAATTATTCGAATGTGAAGGATCAAATATGCTTTAGTTTTGGATATATAACTATGTTGATTGAATTTTTTTCCTCAAGCTCTCATAGCCGTGATCGTTAGGTCGTTGGTAACGAAATTCATAACGGTGATATTAACGATTTTTTATGGTATTTTTTTTTCTACTAGCAAAATATTGTTTCAATCTCAGAGATATTATATATCTCATTTTTATATAAAATATATATGGTGATTATTTTATTTTTTTTACCCTCAAAGAAGTATTATTACGACCGTGGCTTTTAAATCACATTTTATTTAACTTAGAGTCCTATCAATGTTGACGTGATGTTTATTTGGACTATTTTTAATCAAACAAAGAAAACGTTATTGATAGCATAATACTAGTATTATAAAACTAAAACCATAAGTAAGCACTTGCTATGACTAAAAAGAAAATTTAAAATCCTTATACCTTCAAATGACTAGTGTAATGGGCATATGGATTTTCATTTGATAGTAGTTACAACTATTGTTCAATAGCCACAATCGTATAAAGATTAAGTTCATTACAACGATGTTGAAAATCGACCAATTTTCAAACCTGACATCCGGAATATACTCTTTTTAATTTTTAAAGAACATGTTTGATTGATTTTTTTCTCTTGTACCGTTGTCATTCTATATTTTGATATTGCTATATAATTGTACTCAAGAATATTCATATGTCGAACATAATCTTCTATAAGTAAAAAATGAACACCTAAAAATAAAACAAATATAATAACAATTGAAAAGAACATGAACAAACCAAGACATAATATATAAACACGCTCAAACCCTTCATATGAATCTCTGAGAGGATAAAAGATCGTATGTAAAAGGGTAAAAGTTATATTATGAATTATCTTAAGTTAAGTGGACAGTGGATTCTTAAAACATAATATACAGTTAGAACAATAGACTGACGTCAGAGAAATAGGTTAAATTTTGATATTTTTTATCGCATTTGAATGAAATCATGTAAAAAAAACTTCTTTTATTTTTAGTTGTCAAAAACTAGCTGTCTGCTTTACAACAAATTATTCCATCAACCTCAAGGACTTCTTTCGCAATTTTCCTATCCTGTTAAAAAAAAATCGGCAACTGTCTTGGTAGATGTAAGATATTCTGACCCTTTTCTCCGAATAATTTTTTAGGTTGGGAAACATTCGAGGATTTTCGAGAGAAAAAAAAAAAAAACTGATCAAACGTATCAAATTTTATCACTTTGCTTTCAATTCAATGTTTAGAATTTTATTCTCAAACAGATTTAAATATTTGAAAGCTAGTGATGCGTAAATACGCTGCATTCTTAAAAGCTAATTAACCAACAATAACCTAAACAGAGTACCAAAAGTTAACTAAGGTCAACTTTGCCTGAGGGAGTTGGAACCTTAGTTTCTTACAAATTTCTTAATTTATCAATGGTGAATGTAAAAAGTAAAATAACAAAAATACCTAATTCCAAGGAAAATTCAAAACGGAAAGTCCTTTATCAAATGCCAAAATCAAAAACTCAAAGACATCAAACGAATGGAAACAGCTGTCATATTCTTGACCTCGTACAGGCATTTTCTTATGTAGAAAATGGTGGATTAAACCTTAGCCGTGTTAGGCACATTTTTTGGAACTTTTGGTCCTCAATGCTCTTCAACTTTGTTCTTGTTTTGGCTTTCGAACCTTTTTGATCTGAGCGTCACTGGTTAGTCTTGTGTGGACAAAACGCGCGTCTTGCGTATTAAATTTCAAACCTGGTACCTTTTGTTAGCTATTATTCGTATGTTTCTCTGTCCTATATGTTCTCCCATTTATTTGTATTGTAGTCCTGTGATGTAATGCTGTCATTTTAATGTTATATTTAACATTGCCATATAAGCTGGAGGTTTGGCTAGCCACAAAACAGGTTCAACCCACCATTTTTTTCTTAAAATGTCCTGTACCAAGTCAGGAAAATGGCCATTGTTATATTATAGTTCTTTTCTGTGTGTGTTACATTTTAATGTTGTGTTTCTGTTGTGTCGTAGTTCTCCTCTTATATTGGATGTGTTTCCCTCAGTTTTAGTTTGTAACTCGGATTTGTTTTTTTTTCTCAATCGATTTATGAATTTCGAACAGCGGTATACTACTGTTGCCTTTATTTATAGCTAGCTAAACCTCTAAATTGTATGAAAGTTGCATAGAATTCCGTTCTATTGACAACAACGTGTGAGCAAAACAAACAGATATAACAGGTAAAAATGTCAAAAATTGGGAAACCGCAGTCAACATTGTGTTTTAATCTTAACCGGTCCCTCTTAATGCAGGTTCCTCCCTCATATCGACCAAATCAAGAAGTCCTGGCCTAATTGTATTTAAATAAATGTACATTTAACCTTATAAAACAGGCCACCCTTTAAACAGGATACTGGCAGATATTTGTGTATTTGAAAAATACAACCAATAAAATTTCACCTCATCAACCGGCATTGTTATCTGAAATCCCCAATTTGTACATATAATTATGTGAACAAACAAGGTAATCCAGTAAATCAGAACACCTGCATGGCGACTGACGAATGATTACCGTTCATTTAGATTAATACCAAGGCTAATATTCTGCTGACAGATTTTGGTCTTCCCCTACGCTGATATATGGTGATAATCAACTTTCACTGAAAGTTCTAGTTTGTGAACTTAAATTGATCATTTTGATAAAAGATTTATTCTTGCAGAAGTAATTATGAATTGTTGATAATATTCACTCTGTTTTTTGAAATACGGTAAAAAGGTTATCGTAAACAGATATCGTAGGGATAAATAGTATTATTGCACATGGTAAACCAAGTAAAAAGAGCAGTTGTTGCAGTTCTGTATCAGTCATGTCTCGTCCAGTGAAACGTTATCGTGTAGAGTTATCACTTAGTTATCAAGTTAAATCAAATTGATCAAAGATCATGACTCAGTACCTAAATCATTTCAGAGAGAACTGACTGAATATGTTAGAAATTATTTCAATCTCAAAACACCTTCTTCTGTTATGATAGACTTAAGGTCTATGTTTTGTTTGTTAACTTTATCTGTATAATGGTTAGAAAAATAAATCCAAGGTAGGTTATAATTACAAATATCATTACATCAACATATACTATAAAAATAAGGAGATGTGGTATGAATCCCAATGAAACAATTATTCACTAGAGTCCAAGTGGCGTAACTGTTAGCAACTGTAGGTCGCATAAAAAATGGGCAAACTCAATAGCGTATAGCCATCACTAAAAAATGCCCCAACGTGACAAAATGTGATTCAATTCAAACGAGAAAACCAACGGCATGATTTATGACAAAACATTAAACGAAACACTAATATAGCAGACAGCAACCAAGATCAACTCCTCAATTACATGCTCCTGACTTTGAGGGGTGGTGGAAATTCTCATAAATGCCGTGTTCGTGATAGAAAAACTTGATGAATTAATCGGTCACTTTCCATACATGAGTGTTGAGTTAAACGGGATTTTATTTCCTGATGCAGCATATATTTTGGAAGTTTGACCATTATCGGCTGGCAAGAAGGAGGTTTATATATATTTTATACTAGTATCAAATATTATTTCCACATAACTTATTGAAATACCTGAATATTTCAGTTTCTCTGGTACTTTCTTGTATTGCAATTGGAGCTTTTGACCTTTAGTTGAGATGAAGTACCAATACACTGTTGGGAAACGTTTTTGCTTGTTGTTTGAAATAAATGATCACATGGACACGTTGTAAACATTGTAGGAAAGATCTCAATCTTAGGCGGGAGACAGCATGGATCTAGATTTCATCCACGGATATTGTTACTATCAGACGGTAACTTAACACCATCTGAATGCGTTATAGGAAATAAATACCTGGAAGACCTTAATACTGCAAAGGAAGACGCAGAAACAGAGGTAATAACATTTTGTTTCAAATGTGGTACCTTTGATAACTAATTATATTTAGATGCAACAGTAGTTTGCCGATGTTCAAATCTCGAAGTCTATCAGGAAGATACAAATGAAGATAAGACTGTAAAAGCTAAGGGAATAGCTTGACTCTGTAAAGTGTGGACATACGCGTGCGTAACGCATTATTTGAGACATGTATACACCATACGTTGGGTCTGATGGTATGTTACTACTTAAAAATGGGACGATGACAATTGCAAAGTTTAAATCATCCAGTCTATCATAACTAGTAAAAGATTACAAGTATATGTGATATTATATATATTATATATATATAATATATATATATAAGTCTAAAATTTGCACAACGATACTAATATAAGATGGTATTATACGAAGATGTTGTTATTAAATCGTGTTGACAAATATTTCGGCTTAACAAATAGCCTTCTTCGGTGTCAATTAGTTTAACAATACTGATTGTAGGTTAAAAATAGATCAATAATACAGGTAAGTTTTAATCTATTGATTTTAATCCATAATCTCGAACATCATAATATAAACAAAACTCGATACTCTAATATACGTGACTGTGTATATATACATTCCAAAATGAGTGAAAACAAAACTTAGTATTTCTTATTGATGCCGTTTGGATGATGTACATTTAGTTCCTTTATCCAAAAGCTTTCCCGAACCTGTCGCTGGGCATCATTCCAGTGAATGTTCTGTTCAATCACTAGGATTTTTATGCGATTAAAGTCATCAAGTTTGTGACCTGATTGTCTGAAATGCTGAGAAACTGGGAGAAGTGGCTTCTTAGAGATATCACTCCTATGGCCATTGAGGCGTTTGTGGAAAGGCTGCTTTGACTCACCAACATATTGGAGGCCACAAACCGAACATTCCAGTATGTAAATAACGTTCATACTTTTGCAAGTAACATTGCAAAATATCTTATAGTTATTTTCGGTTGCCTTACTGTGAAATGTTGATGAATGCTGCATCTGTAGGCAGCATTTGCAGCGTTTTTCCTCACACGAACGACATTCTCCAGAAGAACTTCTATTATCAGACACTTCAGCCCGCACTAGCAGGTTCCGCAGACTGTTGGGTTGCCTAAAAGCTATCATGGGAGGCTCAGGAAAAATCTTGGATAGTTTGGAATTCTTTTCAACTGTTTTCCAATGCTCACAAATGACACTAAAGCTGTTTTTGAGGGATGGGTGGTAAGTGAGGACACATGGAGTCCTTTTATTTTTTTTATCTTTGTATTCTAAAAGTTAACTCCTAGGAATTGATTCCGCTTTCTGAAAACTTTTTGATATTTCTGTGTTTGTATCCCTTCTCTTCAAGCGGGGTTCAAGTTGACGTAATTGTTTTTGGTTGTTTCTGTGTTGGAACATATTCGCTTGACTCTTAGTGCCTGACTGTACGGGATGCTCTTAGTCAGATGAGGAGGATGGCAACTTTTAGGGACAGATATTGATGAGTGTCAGTAGGTTTAGAATATAGATCTGTGGATATGATGCCATCTGTGAGCGAGCTGGAAGTATCGAGGAAGGCGATTTTGGATTTAGATTTCTCATGAGTAAATTTGATACTTGGATGTATGTTGTTGGCACGAGTGATGAAAGTCTCTAAATCCTCGTCACTTTTATTCCATTTCATATCCACATCATCTATGAATCTAAACCAGGAAAGCGGTTTTTCGATGGAAGATTCAATGAGTTGTTTTTCTAATTTGCCCATGAATATGTTGGCATATGATGGAGCCATTTTGGTGCCCATAGCAGTTCCATTAACTTGCAAATAATGATCTCCATCAAAAGTGAAGTTGTTTTTCTTTAGTACCAGCGTGAGCATTTTGACCAGGCATTCAGTAGGTGGATGTTTCACTGGTCTGGAATTCAAAACTTCTTTACATGCATCAATGCCATCTGCATGTGGAATATTTGTGTAGAGGGAGGTGACATCCATAGAAACAAGTGTCGTGTCGGAGGGAAGTGGATTTAAGGCCTGCATTTTTCTAAGATAATCGGTTGTATCTTTAATGTGAGATGGTAAGTCTTCAACATGTTGACGAAGATGGAAGTCAACGAATTCCGATATTTTTTCCGTCGGATGACCGTTCGCTGAAACTATAGGTCTTCCGGGGTTATTGGCCTTGTGAATTTTAGGTAAAAGATAAAATCTGCCCGGTTTTGGATTTTCTGGTTTCAAATATTCAAGAGTTTTGTCATCGATGAAACCATCGTTGTGCATTTCTACCAAGCTATCAGTTATTTCTCTGCTAAAAGATGTTGTAGGATCAGAGTCTAGTTTTTGGTAGAACCTTGCATCGCCAAGTTGTCGTTCAGCCTCTTGAATATAGGCAGATTTATCCATGACAACCACTGCACTGCCTTTGTCTGCAGGTTTAATGACGATATTGTTGTTGGATCGTAAGTTTTTCAGTGCAGTCCGTTCTTCATTTATTGACAACTTTAAGTCGGACATTATTAGAAATACCAGAAATAACAATAAACCTTTTGACAATCTTACCAATGAAGAACGGACTGCACTGAAAAACTTCAAGCGAATATGTTCCAACACAGAAACAACCAAAAAACAATTACGTCAACTTGAAACCCGCTTGAAGAGAAGGGGATACAAACACAGAAATATCAAAAAAAGTTTTCAGAAAGCGGAATCAATTCCTAGGAATAAACTTTTAGAATACAAAGATAAAAAGAAAAATAAAAGGACTCCATGTGTCCTCACTTACCACCCATCCCTCAAAAACAGCTTTAGTGTCATTCGTGAGCATTGGAAGCAGTTGAAAAGAATTCCAAACTATCCAAGATTTTTCCTGAGCCTCCCATGATAGCTTTTAGGCAACCCAACAGTCTGCGGAATCTGCTAGTGCGGGCTGAAGTGTCTGATAATAGAAGTTCTTCTGGAGAATGTCGTTCGTGTGAGGAAAAACGCTGCAAATGCTGCCTACAGATGCAGCATTCATCAACATTTCACAGTAAGGCAACCGAAAATAACTATAAGATATTTTGCAATGTTACTTGCAAAAGTATGAACGTTATTTACATACTGGAATGTTCGGTTTGTGGCCTCCAATATGTTAATGAGTCAAAGCAGACTTTCCACAAACGCCTCAATGGCCATAGGAGTGATATCACTTTAATCACATGAAAATCCTAGTGATTGAACAGAACATTCACTGGAGTGATGCCCAGCGACAGGTTCGGGAAAGCTTTTGGATAAAGGAACTAAATGTACATCATCCAAACGGCATCAATAAGAAATACTAAGTTTTGTTTTTCACTCATTTTGGAATGTATATATACACAGTCACGTATATTAAAGTATCGAGTTTTGTTTATATTATGATGTTCGAGATTATGGATTAAAATCAATAGATTAAAACTTACCTGTATTATTGATCTATTTTTAACCTACAATCAGTATTGTTAAACTCATTGACACCGAAGAAGGCTATTTGTTAAGCCGAAATATTTGTCAACACGATTTAATAACAACATCTTCGTATAATACCATCTTATGTTAGTATCGTTGTGCAAATTTTTAGACTTATATAATTTTTTCCTTATCTGCACAGTATCGTCTATTCTAGACGATCCGGTACATAGTAAATTTGCTGGTTGGTCCTTTTTATAGACTTCTATATTAATCAATCATGTGACTCTGGCTTAGTTTTACACAATTAGGGTGTTGTATAATGCTAAACTACATGCAGGATTAAATTTCTCAATTTTATGTATGCTTTTTTAAATTGTACAGATGATCAGTGACCTCTATAATGTATGCAGAGAACTTCAGCAGCAGAAGATACAAATAGTATGCATTCCTGTAGGCTGTATTAACGAGGTATGAAATCAGTATGTTATTCGGTTTACGTTAAAGACAATATCACCAAATCCAATAAATAAAAACGGATTTTAATAACGAAACATTAGATTATTTTTTTCCAAATTTCTTTTTCAAATTTGAATTACTTGTAAAATACATATGTAAGCAAAGATTTCATTCACAAAACTTCATCTTCTTATTATAAAGGTTCAGTTCGAAAGTTAAATTTATTATATCACATTTAATGTTCAATTCTGTGGTATGCACTATAACCCTGCTATTTCCTTATTAATGGGTGTGTCCACCGTCGAATGCAACGAACCGTTTAAAACCAACGTCGAACTGATTGACAGAGAAGTCTATCAGTTCTGATGGATGTTTTGAGATCAATTTTGTCCAGCTGATTATGCCTCTGTCACGCACATTGCATTCTGATTGGCTATTATGCGGTTTAAATTGTAAATAATGGCAACAGTAGTATACCGGTGTTCAAAAGTCATAAATCGATTGAGAGAAAACAAATCCGGGCTACAAACTAAAACCGAGGGAAACACATCAACAACACGAGGAAAACAAAGGAACAACAGGAACACTGAAGTTCAACAAAAACAAACGCCAACACACATAGAAACGAACTATTTGGTAACAACTGCCATATTCCTGACTTGGTACAGGACATCCCAAAAAAAATGGTGGGTTGAAACCTGGCCTAATGGCCAGCCAAACCTCCCGCCTTATGACAATGTCAAAAAATATCGCCAAAATGACAACACCACGTGACAGAAATACAGCACAAACACACGCAAACCTTAAATGGTTTTCTGCAATAAATTCAACATATGGGAATCACTTTGGGCGTGAATATATATAGCATGACATCTGGTGATGTACGTGGTTAGCAATTGCAGTCGTATATCTATCTCGCCAATGTCGTTGTGTATTGAAATTTTATTTACGTATCGTTGTAACTACGTACTGATTGAATTGGTCATGGTTGATAATATTCGTCTGCCTGTACTGTTGGTGTTAGGAGTAAAAAGTGGATATCTGACGTAAAATTGTCTAGCAAGAGTATGTTGACTGATACCAGTCTGCAATGTTATAATGGCTTGATTCAGATTCGCATTGCTTAGTCTCGGAAATATGGAAACTCAACAAGGTTTTACTGATTTAAGGGTGGTATGGATTCAAACAAATGTTTCTCTAGAAAAATAAAAAAAATTTGTTTCATATCTATCGTCAAGAAATTGTGCGACGTCAATGATCCAGTTTGTTTCTATTATCTCAGATAAGTCAGGTTTTAAATGTTTCTCATCATAAAGTAATATGGTAAGCATGAATAGCAATAATATGAAGATTAATCATGATTTAACGAAAAAAAAAAAAAAATGAATGTTGCGTTTTAAATGTCTATAGATATAAGAAGATGTGGTATGAGTGCCAATGAGACAACTCTCCATCCAAGTCAAAATTTATAAAAGTAAACCATTATAGGTCAAAGTACGGTCTTCAACATGGAGCCTTGGCTCACACCGAACAGTAAGCTATAAAGGGCCCCAAAATTACTAGTGTAAAACCATTCAAACGGGAAAACCAACGGTCTAATCTATATAAAAAACAAGAAACGAGAAACACTTCTGAACCACATCAACAAACGACAACTACTGAACATCAGATTCCTGACTTAGGACAGGTGCAAACAAATGCAGCGGGTTTAAACGTTTTAATGGTACCAAACCTTCACCCTTTTTCTGAAACAATAGTGTAACATCATAACATAGAAAGACACACTATAAAATATCAACTGAAATAGCTTAACTCAATCAAAGGACATATTAACACCATTGAACATACACTGAACAAATAAATTTGACCTATGATACAATGCAAATACAAAATAAATAAACTAAGGAAGAATAATAAAAGTAACATGTTATATCGGTATGAAATGTTAAACAATTTAAGAAAACAATATGCTCGAACAAAAATATCAGCCATTTGCAATAACTTTAAACACAGGTAAATGAAAATAATTTTGTTGTTAGGTATACGTGTACAGTTACAATAGAGAAAGGAAATATTTTACAAAATAAATAATTATGATGTTCATAGTACGAAGTGGAAATTTATATTAGTACCAAACACTTATCAAAGCTGGTATATAGACCAGATATAACCCTGAATAACATTAAATAACAAAAAAAGCATTACAATAGTATCAACAGGTCAAATAAACAAGAAAGTACGATTTGAGAGTACTCGCAGTTACTGACAGCTAGTTAAAAGCCAAAACAATTAATAATAAAAAATCATGCATCAGAGACTAAAATCAACTAAAACACATCCCAGGGATTTAGTATTTTAACGTCATGGACAGTCAAAGAAGACATGACTTGTGCAATGCCAAAAATAAATGTATCGACAGACAGTAGGATAGTTAGGAGTTTAACCTCTTTATGGATCAAAATGAACGTGGGTTTGTCTTTAAACATCCCTATTGAAAAGAATACAAATTTAGTTATGTTTTAATTTGCTGATGACAAAATCGATATTAGTTAGTAGTGCCAATGTAAACTATATTCAAAGATCTAATTACAACATTGGTAAGATAACCTGAACTAATAAGTTTATTTAAAGGTTCGATGAGTTTACACGGATCACATAGTGATTTCCGCGCTTTAAGTACAATATTACCGTAAAATTTAGGATGTCCAATACCGTTTTTAATCAGTTTTCTACAGGTACAGCCAAATTTACTAATCATATCTTTGTATCTATGAAAGAACGTAGCAAAAGTTTTACGTAATTTATGGTAACGAAATCCCTGACTTAATAATTTACCAGTGATGCATTGATTACGTTCGTTAAAATCTATGACATCACTACACACATGGGCATAACAAACGAGTTGGGATATATACACACCGTATGATGGAGCCAAAGGAAAATTAACAATAGGGAATGAAAAATCGTCTCTTTTGTCGTAAATTTTCGTATGGAGTTTTCCGTATATAACAAAATCTGGCGGCAGTATACCTTTTCTGTTAATTTGATTGTCTAACTTAATTTCTTCAAAAAATGACTGTTTTTAAACTTAAAACATTAATAATATGGCTACGATTAAGTAACGGTCTCTCAAACATTCAGAAAAAAAAAATGGATAAACAAGGTATGTGTTTTAATGCATTCGTTGCTAAAGTCATTTATACTACTAGTACATAATGAAAATTACTTTTGTCTGTTGTTAGAAATATATTTGTTGAGTTTGGTGAATTGATATTTTAACAGACAGTCGGCATTCAAATGAATACCAATTGTGCACCCCTACCGGCTGACTTGTTTTCGTATCGATGAAGGTTTATCCAGAGGAACACTTCATGGACTTCAAACTGCAGTCTATGACAAAGATGATAATTTCAACTTTTCAATTGTAATCTTCCCATTTCTAAGACCATCTTCCCCATCTTCTTGCGTTTACACATTTCAAATAATACGTACGCTATTGCATGCCTTCACTTTGTTAGCTTCATTAACAAGGGTGTGTTTTTGACACCAAAACTACTCCAAACTAAAGTCTTATGGAAGAACGACTAAAATCGACAAGTCTTTTCGGTCACCTTTACTAATTGATCGACCGATACGATGTGTGTGTATGTCAACTTCATGGACGACTTCAAAGACAAACGTGATAATTTCAACTTTCCAATTGTCAACTTCCCATTTCTTATCAGAAACATACCATCATCCCCATCGTCTTGCGTTTACATATCTCAAATAATACGTACGCTCGTGCATGCCTTCGCTCTATGGACTCGATTAAAAAGGGTTTGCTCCCGACACAAAAACTGCTCCTACAGCTAGAGTCTAAATGAAAAACGACTTAAATAGACAAGTCTTTTCGGTCACCATTACGAATTGATTGACGGATACGATGTGTTTATTTGTCAACTCACTAGCGACTTTTTTGTGATCTTAGAGCTTTAAATACATGTACACTCGTCTGATCTGTAAATATTATTATGTTTCTCAAATAAAAAAATGCATGTTTACTTGTTACTTACTGCTTTTCTCACTCTGTATAATTGTTTGTTTGTCCTAGATGTACGGCTTCTGATTGCTATTTTTCATCAGCAGCTATTATCGACCATTTTCTTTAAAACAATTCGAATTGTAATCCAAAAAGTGATGCAATCATATTTATTTGATTTGATAAATCATAAATTTCTTTCTTAAATCTCGAGATTAAAATTGTTTTCAGCCTAGGTTACAGTTTATTGCTGAAACAACCAATGGAAAAGTACTGACTGTAGACAAAGCGGACACTTTGGGCAATGAACGCATGAAAATGGTAAGAACTATCACATGTACATGTCACAGTATTGCGTACAATTGTATATAGTGTTTGTATTGTTTATTGTATGATTATGTATCTGTTAATATATGTATCATTGCTTTTGTTCATTAGAGTACATTACTTTATATACATGTACATACTTGTTTATTTTGTGTTATATAAATGTAAGCTCATAACTCTCTATATATATCTCCATTTTAATAACCCGCATATACAGATACTAATCAATAAAATGCATAATAGTTTAATGTTGACAAATAGATATATTAACTGCTTTAAGCTAAATAACCTCTAACTTATGAAAGATATTTTACATATTTGCTCTTTAAATAGCCAAGGACTCGGTCAAAAAGAAAGACGAAGTAGGGTCTACACTTGGCTTAAGTATCAAAAATCTGATATCTTATTCGCACAAGAAACCCATTTTTTCCCAGAAATAGAAAATAAGATAAGACAAGAATTTCATGGAGATGTATGCCATAGCTTTGGGACATCTCAATCTGGAGGAGTCGCTATCTTTATTAATAAACATTAAATCCTAGAATAATAGACACTTATTCTGATCAAGATGGTCGTATAATTTTGGTAAATGTAGAAATAAAAATAACATATTTTCTTTGATAAATTTATATGCACAAAATGATAAGAAAAAAGGAATATTTTCTTTAAAAAGTAAGTACAATAATTGAAGAACATAGGCTTGGTATTTTAATAATAGGAGGGATTTAAACGAAATAATGAATAATGAAGACAGAAAAAATAAAAATATCACAGGCAAAAGCCAAAAAATCTAACAGTTTGAAACATTAATTAAAAGAAAAAAGTTATTAGATATAAGGAGAATATTACATCCTACTTTAAAGCAATATACATAGAAAAGAAAAAATAATGATCTTGAGGCAAGTAGGATAGACTTCTTCCTGATTAGTGAAGAACTTAGAACACTTATTGAGTCTACAGATATCAGACCAGCCATGATATCCAGTACAGATCATCAAGCTATTTCATTAAAAGTAAATTTAGAAACCAAAAATAAAGGTAAAGGTTATTTTAAAATAAATAATAGTATGCTAAGTGAACCCAACTTCAAAGAAAATATAAATAGTTTAATAGATTCCTATTTAGAAAAATGTAAACATAATGAAAACCTATCCCAATTATGGGATTTATTTAAAATTGACATAAGAGAAACTACAATCTTATATTGTAAAATTAGGGCAAAACGGAAAAAAAAAATGAAATAAATGATTTGGAACGAATATTGCAATCATTAAAGAAAAGAAAAACAAAATAGTAAAATAAACAAGACAGAAAATGATGAAATTAAACAGTTAGAAACTAAAATAGAAAACTTATATAATTTTAAAGCAAAAGGTGCACAAATACGCTCAAGAATAAAGTGGATAGAAGAAGGAGAAAAGAATACTAATTTTTTTCTAGGTTTAGAAAAATGTAGGCAAGCAAGAAAAAATATTATTAAATTAAAAAATGAACAAGGGCAAATAATAACGAATCAATCAGATATACTTAACTTAGAAAAGAAATATTATGAAAAACTTTACACAAGTACTGAACCAGACAAACAATTAATTAACGATTATATAACCGACACAAAAATTAATGCTTCATTGAGCGAAGAAGAAAGTGAGTCTTTAAATAGGTCTCTTACAGTCAATGAGTGTACTAAATCTATTTTTTCAAATGAAACTAAATAAGTCCCCAGGTTTAGACAGTCTGTCTGTTGAATTTTGTAGAGAAATTTGGGATAAATTAAAAAGTTTTGCAACAGATAGTTTTAATTACTGTTATAAAGTAGGAATGTTGTCAGAATCTCAAAAAATAGGCCTTATTTCTTTATTATTTAAAAAGGGGGACCCTACAAATCTAAGTAACTACAGACCAATCACATTACTGAATGTTGATGTCAAAATCATTGCATATACATTAGCCGTAAGACTGAAAACATTACTGCCGAAAATTGTACATAGTGATCAAAATGGATACATAAAAAACCGTTATATAGGTTTCAACATACGACAAATACAAGACATTATTGATCATGCCGAAAAGTTTAAAATAGAAGGGGCCATACTGTTTCTATTTTTTTCAAAAGCATTCGACTCACTCGAATGGGAATTTATGTATCAATCTTTACAAAACTTTGGTATAAAAAACTCTATGTTAAATTTGGTGAAAACGTTGTATAAAGATATAAGAGCCTGTATAGCGAAAAATGGATGGATTTCAAGCCCATTGGAAATTTATAGGGGAATTCATTAAGGATGTCCGTTAAGTGCTATTTTGTTTGTTTTATCTGTTGAAATACTAGCATGTAAAATAAGAGAAGATAATAAACTGAAGGGGATCAAAATAAAATTAGATAGAAAAACACATAGTCTAAAAATAAGTCAATTAGCAGATGACACAACACTATTTTTAAATGTTAAAGACGAAATTACTCATGCTCTCAATGTTATTGAGGTTTTCGGATCTTTATCAGGGCCTATACTAAATCGTAACAAAACTGAAGGTTTATGTTTAGGAAACAAAAAAAATATTCCAGAAAATTTTGAAAAACATAAATTAGAGTAGAGATATTATTAAATGTTTAGGTGTTTATTTTGGACATGACAAACCACAATGCATGAAACTTAACTTTGAAAAACAATTGCAAAAATAAAAAAAACACTCTTAATTTGTGAAAAAAAAAAAAGAAATCTAACTATGATAGGCAAAATCACTGTGGTCAAATCTCTAATTATCCAAAACATAACCTATATTGCATCCGTTTCAAATATAGGCACTGAATCATTGTCCGAATTTAAGAAATTGGTATATGATTTCATCTGGGATGGAAAAACAGAAAAAGTTAAGAGAAATACATTAAATTTAGTCAAAAATGAAGGAGGACTAGGAATGATAGATATTAATAAATACATAGAATCAATAAGAATTAAATGGATAAAGCGATTAATAGATGATGAAAGTGCAAACTGGAAAATAATTCCATCATACTGTTTAAATCAATATGGTTCAAACCTATCAATTTTTCAAATGAATTTAGATAGTATTAAATCAATCCATAATATCGCAAAACATATACCCAAATTCTATATAGAACTACTCAAAACATGGGTTAAAAGCAGGGGCGGGCAAACTGAACAACCTGATTATTTTAGAATAATCAGAAGCAAATAATATGGGGGAGTAAGAATTATCAATGATATGTCATACAATAATAAATGAAGTTAAAGGCATGTAAAAACCTTCAACTTAAAAAACAGTTGATAGATCATGGGCTTTGTATATCTTGTCTACTATTTTTCAATATATTGATTGATTGTTGTTTGCTTCAAGTACAGGGGCATATATTTTAATCATGTTCAGGACGAGAACAAATTAACAATAAATACAATAGGTAAGTCCTGTAATAGAGGTCGTCCGGGATGAAGGTCGGGGAAATTTAGACTGCCACTGGAAAATGAGGGACAGAAATTTTGCCTTGCAACAGGCCACCTACGGACCCATCAAAGAGTTGTGACAATGGTTCACAAGGCATCGGATTTAACGTCCCCATGATGACCGGACGTAGCTGCATAATTGTACATACCGCACAGTCAAACGGACTCCCCACTGTGGCAAAGGTTTTACTCCTGGTCGAAAGAAGACCTTTAGTGACCATGTTTCTATTTCCCAGTCACCTTTGGGGATGTTTTCAATATATAAAGTGTTACTATACATAATGTATTTTGTTATACATTTGAATTATTTTTGGTAACTAACTGCATTTTTGCAGGACTGATTTTGAGTAAGACTTTATTTTGAATCAGTTCAAACGTTAACAATTCTATGTATTATATGTGTGGTCTTTTGTAATGTAAAAGGGTTTTCAATAACACTGACGAATAGAAAGCAAAAAGAGAAAAACAAAAAATACACACGAAGGTTTTCACCGAATCTTGTGCCTAAGTATCAATAGTTATTGTCGGAAAGTTCTAAAATTTTCCGTAGGCGTCATAACAGTCAAGGTATGAATTAGAAAAACTTATTCAAGTGATAGCTAGGCTATTACTTTACACCTAAAAAAAAAGTTTGTATCCTGATTTTTGGGAAAATGCTTGGTCTAATAACATTTTTTTGTCATTCTGGTAACTTCGGTAAGTTCCAAGCTTAACAGAAGAGAGTTATTGCTGAATGTTCCATGTCAGGATATTATCTTATAATCAAAGAGAAGCTACTTTTTTTAATTTTCAACATCATCTATCGTGTAAAAATATAGATGTGAGGATTTATTGAAATGTTTCCCGTTTACCATCATGATCAGGTGAAATAAATTGGCTACTTCTGAGTAAACAATTCTTCTAAATAATCATCTGGAAATTCGATACAAATTTTATCTTTTCATCTAAATTGAAGCAAAATTATACAAGATTTGAAATAACTTCGCGTTTCGGTCGATTCGATGACTGCAATGGAAACACATTCATAGTCGTTTCCTGTGACTTTTCTATCCAAGACACAAGTGGTATGACATGGTACTTGATAGTTTAATAAAATATTCACTTTCAATTTAAAGAAAAACAAAAATTCTTTTGATGTAACGCATTAAACTTTGACGCGTAGATATTTTATTTTCTCTATTTTTTTGTCTAGTTTAAGTGAATGAATAAATATCTAGTTTGAGATTTATGATGAAAACAACTTTTTAAACAAGATTAAAACGGATTCAAACTACTTTCAATTAATGACAGTGTTATGTGCACATAAAAAAAATGTACAATGTTTATCAAGTCTATGTCTTGTTGGTTTTTATAAAACAGGTGAATGTGGTATACGATAATGGTAATAAAATCAGGTAACATTTTTCACAATTATTGACTGATCCTACTATCCGCTTTGTTCTAATGAATATGTATGATTTAAAAGAAAGTTACTGCTCCATGCCATTTTATGTGATTTGAAGACCTTTGACGGTGACTCTGTTATTTGTGCAGTGGGGCAAACATAACGTTTTGATGTAATCAAAAATGTATCCACAATTCAAAATAGAACAACACAGTTTTAAAAAGGTAAACTGTGACGTAAAACCAATTGAGATTCGATTTAAGCTGTAAGAACATTGGTCAACTATACCTGTCTTGAGATAAAAACGTATGTAGGAAAAGTGTCTAATTAGTAGATATATCTAATGAAAGTGAATTTACTTTTTCAAAGTACAGTAGACAAGTTCTGTATTATAACAGTGTAGGTAGGATTTTATAATGGCATTATTTATTGCATGTTGCAGAAAGTGGTAAATGTACACAAATCACGAACAATTTGAAAACAATTAATGTCCTCGAATTTCTCAATATAAAATAGTTATGTGACTACTTCAGTATTGGCTTTTGTATATATTTCTCCGCATGAGACAAATATTTCTATTAATTCATACTATCAATTCAGGTATATGCAAAGGCTTTGAAAAGTGGATCTTTGTCCGAAGACGAATTGAAATCCAAGTTATTATCACTCAGCAGCATATCAGCGAATGATTATGTGAGTATTTTGTAAAACAGGTGAATAGACGCTTCGGACGCATGAAATTATTAAACGTGTTGTTTTCAATTTTTCACATCACTGGGTCGATACCTCTGCTGGTGGACTATCAGTCTCCGAGGGTATCATCAGCTCAGCAGTCAGTACTTCGGTACTGACATGATTTATAACAAACTTTTCTGAAATTGTCCGTTTATAAATTTTTAAATTATAAAGAAACTAAGGTTTCAACTCCCTCAGGCAAAGTTGACCTTAGATGAATTTCGCTATTTTTTTTTAGGTATTTTTGTCATATAGCTCTTCAACTGTTTCGGTACTTATACATCCCTCGGATTTCAAGTGTTTGGCATTGAGCGTTCCTGATGAAGGTAAATCCAGAAAAGCGCTTCGGACGCATGAAATTATTAAACGTGTTGTTTTCAATTTTGTAAAATTGAAGCAAATCTTTAATTTCACATTCAACTATAATGAGGTTGTCCTGTCACTTAATAACCCACATTTCGGTAAATGATTGTATTTCATATATCCAAGAGAACTTCAAATTAAAAATACTACCGAAACTGAAAGGTCTGCCTCATACATAATAATTTTTTCCTCGATATTGACACAGATGGACAACTTCAAACGGGAATCTATGACAAACGTAATGATTTCAACTTTTCAATTGTCAACTTCCTATTTCTCTACAGCTATACATCCGCTATGGCGTTTACATATCTCAAGTAATACGTTAAGTTCAACTATATGGACTTTATTCACAGAGATGTGCTCCTTGCACAAAAACTTTTTCCACGGAGTTGTGATGAAGAAAGACTCATATCGACACTGCATAAGTTTAATGGTCCCCATCATGAATTGGTTGACAGATACAATGTCTGTGTATCAACTCATTAGCGAAGTGTTTTCGTGGTCTTAACTGTTTACAAAACTTTGAATTTTTGAAATACTAAGGCTTCTCTACCTAAGGAATAGATTATCTTAGCTGTATTTGTCAAAACTTTTAGGAATTTTTGGTCCTTAATGCTCTTCAACTTCGTACTTTATTTGGCCTTTTTAACATTTTTTTATTCAAGCGTCACTGATGAGTCTTTTGTAGACGAAACGCGCGTCTGGCGCAAATATACAATTTCAATCCTGGTATCTATGATGAGTTTATTTAGATCTTTAGATACCATATTAGTCGTCTGATTTGTAATTTAACCGATTTTTTCTATTCGTTTAATGTGTTTGTTTTTGATGTTGCCATTCGTTTTGAATTTTCCTTTGAGTTCGGTATTTTAGTTATTTTACTTTTTCCTAATCCCGGCGGATGTGCATGTAAAGCAGTTGGCGTATACCCTGTTGACGCATACGGTATTGTTCTTTTTGGGGGCCATGCGAATGGTTGAAAGTATCTTCTTAATAACTATATTTTTTTTTAGTATTGAAAAATTAAAATGACTGTGTGCTTGATTTCTCAAAATGTGATCCTTGATGAAAGTACGTGCTTACAAAGAGGCAATTGAAATCATAAGTCTAGTAAAACAACTAAACCATGGTAAAAAAAAAAAAAAAATAAACGACAAAAAAAGCAAACAACAGTCTATAAAACACCACACAGAACATTATAGACTGAGCAACATGAACCTCACAAAAACGTGGGGATATTTTTATTCTTTTAAAATTTCTTTATTTCCATCAATTGCTTGTTACATTGTCTTCAACAAGTCCAAGCTCCAAGTGAAGATGAAGTATAATTTACAATTCTATCATATTAATAATATATAAAACATCAATCTAATAAATGTTTTTTTACATTAACTAAGAATTTAACTTCTTCTAACTTTTTTGTATAACACATTCGTTTTGTAATTTCTCTAATGAATAGACAAAATACATCAAGTCCTTTCATTTTCTGATCAGAAACATAGTAGTAGGATTTTTAAAACTGGGGGATAATTAGGAGCTCCAGAAATTAAAGAAGATCCTTCTCAACGTGTGGCATGTGTCATGTTTCTCGCGCAACTTTTTTTTTCGAAATCATGCATTTCAGATCGATAGATGTATGCTGTATTTCTCTAAGACATTACTAAATTTATAACCATCAACATATTAATTCAGCCAAATACATCACCAAATATAAAAATTTGAAAGGAAAACATAAATAGTTTTTTTTCAAGACCAATGACAGACAACACTTACCGATATGAATGATACAAAAGGATTGTCATAAAATAAAAGATAAAAAACCAAAGCAAAGCAAAACAAAACCCTTTAAAAACAGAATAAAATTATTCGAAAATGTTAGCAGTTGACAGTTCACTAGTGAGTGGCACCTGTCGTGTAGCTCATGGCAAGTAATTATCCGGTGACTAGTCGCAGTCGATGCCAAGTCATAATTGAGTTAACATGAGCGGGATTGTAGCTACCAAAACTGAACATATTCTGGTCCAATGGTGTAGAGATTTTCTGTCATAATTATTGGACACGGAAAACTTTCAAAGAGATGACTTTGATTCAGTAGTTTGAATTCCTTATATAAAAAATCTCGAATTGACCATTAGCTAACTTCACGGTAAATATTTGAAAGTCTGTAATATCAAGAGAAAACATATGTGACGCAAGATTCAGCCAAAATAAATACCCTTAAATGAATTTAAACAAAATTTACCAAGATACTTCTTGATACAACTATCATTCCCCTGCTGGTGTATTGACATGATAAAATGTTGCTTTTTTCACTATGAGTTTTCAGTTTATATGTCTTTGGTAGTTATTTGATTCCTATTTGTTGGATTTTATAAATATATTTGCATTGAGCTTTACTAAAGAGACATTTATTGAAGAAATGAGCATCTGGTGCAGTAAAATTGCCACCGTTGATATTTTTAAACTCAGTTTGCAACTACTTCAGGCAAGTTTGACTCGGACGATTTTGGCTGTTCTGTTTTGGCAAAATATGTGATCTTTTCCGTACCTGATGAAAGTTATTCCAAAAACATGTGTTTTGCGCACGGAAATCGGTATCCTAATATATGGTATATTGTAGTCAATGTAATCAGTTATATCTTGAATACATTCACTTATTTCATACGTGTTATATACATGAATAAATGAATAAAACTAGAGTAATCCTCATCATAAAATAGTTCTTATTTATCTTATCGTTTATCAAAAAAGTAAAACATTCTTATCAATTAAATATTCAATTTTTTTTTCACATTTCTCAGGATGACATCAAAGACATGTCAGAAAATCCGGAAAAGTATGGAATAATAAATGAAGAAGACAACAGTGTTGAATCGGAAGAAGAAACTGAAGCGTACTTAGATAGTGATGATGTTATCTTTACATTTTAGCAGCAGCATTTGGTCTTGACTATTCAGATGAAGAAGACGATAGCTTTATGTAAAAGACAAAAACGACAACAACAAAAACAGTCCTCTTTCAATATTTAGCCCAGTATCCAAGTTTTGTTCCGTCCCTTGAATGAATATCAATTGAATTGTATAAAAAAAAAAAAAAAATAAATAAATAGTAAAAGCCTTTACATTTATAAGAGTGTATTTAATTATCAATGTTCTAAGCCAGTATAAATACAATATTTCACTTTTTTAAAAATGTTTTGAAGATAAGTATATAGCATGTTGAGTACGTCATACAGATGACGTGATTATTTGTCAGTGACTATGTTGAACGCATCTATCCCATCGAACTTGAGATAAAGGATACAACAGATACAGTTAAGTCGGCCTCATATCTTGACTTACATCTAGAAATTGACAATGATGGTCGGTTGAAAACAAAACTTTACGACAAAAGAGATGATTTTAGCTTCCCAATTGTGAACTTCCCATTTCTATGTAGCAACATTCCAGCAGCACCTACATACGGAGTATATATCTCCCAGTTGATTCGATATTCCAGGGCTTGTATTTCCTTGATAGAGGGTTGCTGCTCACTAGGAAGCTATTAAACCAAGAGTTCAAAGTGGTGAAGTTGAAATTATCCCTTCGTAAATTTTACGGACGCCATCACTAGTTGGTTGACCGTTATGAAATATCCGTTTCACAGATGACAACGGATATTTTCCAATTGTCGTAACTACAATCCCGTCCCCTTTTCCCCGAATGTGACCTACCGAATTAGACTTATCACCGGGTTTGTACTAACATGAGCAACACGACGGGTGCCACATGTGGAGCAGGATCTGCTTACCCTTCCGGAGCACCTGAGATCACCCCCATTTTTGGTCGGGTTCGTGGTGCTCAGTCTTTGGTTTTCTATGTTATGTTTTGTGTACTATTGTTTGTTTGTCTTTTTTTTTAGCCATGGCGTTGTCAGTTTATTTTCGACTTGTGAGTTTGAATGTCCATTTTGCATCCTTCACATCTCTTTTAAAGTTTTTTAATGGTATCATGAATATGAAATACTTATTCTCTAAATGGTTGTGACCCTTTAGGGTTAGGGTTAGGGTTAGGCTTATCTATTTCTTTTTCATGAAGAGATAATTTTCGTATCACTCTGCACGGAGTGATATGAAAAAGTGATACGAAAACTGCGTTAATTTAATTGGCTTATCCAGCATCATGAGACAATATTACGACATTTCCATTGGTTATTCGTTATGTCATTGATGACTTTTAAAGGTTAAGACTATCTACATTTTGTCCATGGCAACGGACATATGTGATTTCTTCAATACTATAGAAAACACGCACACTTTTGACCTGAAAATCGTTTTTTGACAAATTTTATTACATTCTGAAGCGTACACAAAGCATACTGGTATGTGCAAAAGACTAGATCAACGATTCGCGGAATTTTTAATTTAATACAATGAGAGTGTTGAACATAAGAGAAATAGGTTTAACAACTCGTGATAGTTGGATATCGCTTGATATCAACTCTCGTTATGTAATTTAGATAGTAATTGTAAACTCGCCGAAGGCTCGTATATTATTATATTGTAATTATTTAACTCGAGTCGATATCAAGCGATATCCAATTCTCACTCGTTATAAAACCTTTAAATATCGTTCTCTCCCATCAATATAAGAGGCATCCTTCACTCCGATATTACCTTTTACAATAAGGTTACCATCTCCTATATTTGTCTATAAGGATCTGTAGTGATTCTTTGAAGTTAAATTAGATAAAGTAAATATTTAAACACAAGTCACCATATTTTAAACAAGAGGCTCCTTAGAATCTTAATCGTTTACCTATCAAAAATAAATATTGTATAGCTAGTCATTTTTGTTGCTAACAGTTTATATCCCTCTATTATAGTTTTTGAGATAATTGGCAAAAATTCGAAATTAGTCAAAATTGTCATTAAGGACAATGACTCTTATTATGAGTAATTCAGTGCTTTCGGTCATTTAGCTGTTTTATTGGTCTCATGGTGATCATTTTTGCAATTTACAGTTTCTATATTTCAATGACCGTTTTCGAGATAATAGGCAAAAACTAGAAAATAAGTCGAAAATTGATATTCAAATGCAACAACTATATGGAGTCATCTAATTGTTTCGGTCATATTAGCATTTTTTGTAGATATTGTATTGCTGATATTTTTTTATGTTTACAGTTTCAACATATAGATAATTATAGGCAACACTACCAAAATTAGTCATTAGTCAAAAATTGTAAATTTAAGGCAATTACTCCCATATGCTAGATACATTTAAGATCATTTAGATAAAGTTTGGTTGAATTCATTGGTCTTGTGGTTTTAGAGAATATTTTTTTTTGAAAGTTTACGACGACGGCGTCGACGGACCAAATAGCTCCCTTGGCCCATATGAAGCTAATAAAAAGAAGAAAAAAAATATGTAAATCATGTTCAAGTGTGTTTCTCTTTAAAGCAATTGAAACCTAGTTTTATGGGGATATCTTTGCGGTCTTAAATCTTTTGATACCTTTAATTATAGTCGTCTGATTTGTACATTTACCGATTGTGTACTTGAATGGCGGATGATGCAACGCTCTTTTTTCTCTCTTTGTTGAGTTCATGCGATTTCGTCAGTTATTTGTTTCTTACCTTGATTTGTATTTATAACATTTGAACATCAGTAAACTACTGAGTCCGCATATCAAAAGTGTAACTTTTCCAGAGTCAAGATATGTGAACAGACAATTAAAAATCATATTTACCAATAACAAAACGAGCAATTTCAAGTACGAATGAAATACAGTTACATATCATTTGGACACAAAGGGGGACAACTTTAATATATAGTTAATACGCGTTAAGTAAAACCTGCATTAAAGTGCACTTAATTCAATATAAATTATGAAAAAACAAAGAATGCTCATCGTAACGTAAACTTAGCTGAGACCTCTAGAGGAATGATGTGTCGTAAATATAATCATTCTAGTCACCGTACTTCTATATATCCACCCAAACATGAATCATAGTTTCTATAATTAAGTAATATTTTCTGCCATAATTGATGAATGTTACAATCAGTAGCCAAACAAAAACACAAGATGTGTCGACGCGGTATGTGAGTTAAATAAGGGACATACACTGGCAACCCTGAGTTTACGAGATTTATAGTGTGGCTAATATGACAAAGCTGAGAAATTCATTATTTATATGCTTTAAACAAAATTCCAGACAGGAACATATACTTTCCATTTAACATTTTAAGAGCAAGAGAAGTATGACAACACATGTAGTGCACACCATTGTTGATCAACCCAACATATTAAAAGCAAACTTACATTCCGCACGAGGTCCGTCAATCTGAACGCAACGCAAACTCAGCCGATCGTCATAATACTAGTACCCTAATGTTCAAAAAATTCGGCTCCAAAATCTAGACATATAAAAACATCCATACAAAAAAAAAAAAAAAAAATAGGAATTATTTTCCTTATTCAAGGGCCTAAATTCCTCGAAAATAAGGTCAACCGAAATGAAACGCAAACTCAATCTGTAGGTCATTTTAAGTGCATTAATGTACAAAAAAAATCAAATTTATTTAATCAAAAAGATGCGGTCATGCACTGTCTTTTTCATACATTAAAAGAAGTAATTTTGCATTTTTTTTTAATTCTCTTCTTGAATGAAATGAATATGTTGTTCATTGATTCAGTTTAATAAAATATTATCAAAACAACATCGATATGATTAATGATAAATAGTACACTCCCAATGTTTTATAAATTGTTTATTTCGGCCTTTGCACAGAACATCAATTTATTTACGTTTTCAATCCTAAATGGCGTTTTGATATAGTAATAACGTTAACAATTATCACTAATTTAGAAAAATAATCCATATATAGAATATGTAATTTTCAAGAATAAAATTGAAGCAATTCTATTTAAGGAACAAAATTTTACGAGGTACCCCTTGACGACAATGATACATATCGGACCGTCCTCGAATACAACGATGCATGATGTATCCTAGCTCTCCGTTTACATTTAAAATAAAACACCAACAGACTTCAAATTACAACGAGTTTGGTCATGTAAATTTGAAGGTTCAAATACTTGTTAGCTTATGTTTTAACTAGTTGCTAAATAACGATCAATGCTTATATTTGGTTTCAAAAATCATAGAAATACCTTTTTGCAAACGACAATAAGCCTTTTCTGACAATATAAACAAGGAAATTGCATACAGACTTTCTGACACGCTCTTTAAGTAAACCACAGAGCATAATCGTATCCATCGAATTTAAAAATATGATTCAGGCCGGTGAGTACTGGCACAACAAAAATATAAAATAGTCATGACATCGGTTTGATTTCAGAAAAGCGGAAGGATGAACATAGTCAACACGTTTTGGCCCGTTCCCTTAATTGCGGCCCATAACAAGTAGGAAAATACCTAGTACAATAAACTGGGATTTGTGGATTGAAAAAATAAAATCACAATACAGGAAGACCTTAAAGACGGAAAGATAAAAAAAAAAGTCCATATCGGGTCTTTTATAGCTTACCATACAGTCAATACAGAGACCAACTAGGACTCCAGTGGATTGTTGTCTCATTCGCAATCATATAAAAATAAAATGTGGTATGATTGCCAATGATACAACTCTACACCAGAGTCCAAATGACATACGAGTTAACATTTAAAAGTCACCGTACGGCCTTTGACAGTGAGCAAAACCCATACCGAATAGTAACACAAAAAAGGCCCCGAAATGACAAATATAAATTAATTCAATCGAGAAAACTAACGGACTGGTTTATGTACAAAACAATAAACGAAAAAATACATGAACAAACGACAACCACAGAATTACAGGCTCCTGCCTTTGGACAGGCACATACAGAATGCGGCGGGGTTAGACTTGTTTGCTGGCGCCAAACCCTCCCCTACTCTGGTACAGTGGTGAAAGAGAACAACATAAGAACAAACCATAAAAATATGTTGAAAAGGGCTAACTCATCAGATCGATACAAAGCACAAAAAACACTGACAAAAACAGGAAGGGCACAAAGTACAGATCTGAGAGTACTCGCGATTAAGCTAGATAACGACAAATGAATCATGAAAATGAAGACAAGGTCAAACGAACCCTGTCAGAAAGTCATGTACTCCTAACACATATTACAAGCATTCTTTAATCAAAATATAGAAAAGAACATTATCACAAAAACTTAAAATCGACTAATGAACCATCTAAAGATATTTAGGTCATGTTAACCCAAAGTTCGTGAATCCTTCTATATATCAAATATATTGACTTTTAATCATGAAAACTTAAAATTAACCTCTGATTTATATTTGGTCAAGGTCAGATGAACCCTGTCGGATGGATATTAATACCTTACAATGATTCTTTACATAAACCATAAACCAAATACAGAGAACCTATTATCATCAAAACCGAAAAAAGCATGTGATAAAAACTATTCAGTTTTGTTGCTGTCATTGAACAATGGAAATGGGGTCAAGGACAACAGACACATGCCAGAAGTAAACAGCCTGTAAGGTATCTCCGAAGTTTCAATCAAACTTCTGAAACATAAAGCTTTATACTAATTGTTAACACTGTTGCTGTCAGATTGACATTCTATTTATATTATAAGAACATATTTGGTTTCAGTCAGTGGTTCCAGACAAAGATATTTCAAAGTTTATCACAAATGGGTGGAAGATTGTGAAGTATTTCCAAAGACTACAAGAATGCTTGTGGATTGATGGTCAGTGTCAACTATGGATTGGTTGATAAAAAGTGAAAAAAATGATATGGATGTACGTCAACATTTACATTTATTAACTAGATATCATTGAGATGGGAGCCATCTCTGTGGGCCCCGCTGTGAATAATGTGCGTTAAAAAAATTGTATCTTTACCATAGGACATGGGGTTGTCTACTGAAACCAAAGTTTTTGACCTTGACCTTTGACCTAGGAAGTTGTACATAAATTATGACACACCCTTTGGTGTTGGTTTATATACATGTCAAGTATAAACTTTGAAATCATAACAGTTCTCATGATATAGAGCGGACACGATCTTTACCATAGGACATGGGGTTGTCAACTGAAACCCAAGTTTTTGACCTTGACCTTTGACCTAGTAAGTTGTACATAAATTATGACACACCCTCTGGTGTTGGTTTATATACATGTCAAGTATAAACTTTGAAATCATAACGGTTCTCAAGATATAAAGCGGACACGATCTTTATCATAGGACATGGGGTTCTCAACTGAAACCAAAGTTTTGACCTTGACCTTTGACCTAGGAATTTGTACATACATTATGACACACCCTCTGATGTTGGTTAATATACATGTCAAGTACAAACTTTGAAATCATAACGGTTCTCTAGATATAGAGTGGACACAATTTGTTACGGACGGACGGACGAACAGACTGATTACTATAGGGCGTCCACCATTTGGCGGGGCCCTAATTACACAATAAACAATATTGATGCACTTACTTTACTGATAGTTTAGCTGGGTGTAGGTATACATAGCTAAATTTTCAGTAAACTTGCCAAAATGATAAATCTAGCTCTCTCTTCATATTAAAAGTATTGCTAAATTCAAAATGGGGAAGTCCATAAACCTAGACAAAATCAAACAGAAGACTATATCTACCAACAGAACAAATTGAAAACAACTGTCATATTCGTGACTTGATACAGGCCATTTCCGAAATTTGTACTATCAATAACTTTATAATTATTATAATATGTACTCATTATCAGCTAAGACAAGTCAAGAGTAAAATATGTATCAAAAATTTATATTATTTCAAAATGATCAGACATGGAGAACAAATTAACTTTGCTATGTTTGGCCTACTGTGCTTTGTATTTGCCTGTCCAAGGTCAGGAGCCTGTGATTAAGTGTTGTCGTTTGATGCTGTGAATTTTGGTTAGTTAGTTGTTTTTACATAAACTAGGCCATTGGTTTTCTCGTTTGAATTGTTTTACATGTCTGACATTTGTCATGTCGGGCTTTTTATGGCTTGCTATGTAGAAAGGGATTTGCTGATTGTTGAAGGCTGTTTGGTGACCTATGGTTGCTAACTTCTTTTTAATTTGGTCATTGGCAATCATACCACATCTTCTTATCTTTATATGGCATAACCACTGAGAAGCAACATACCTATGGTCTACCAAAAACACCTCTACCCCATTCTGGAAAAAGAAAAGAAAGCAAGGTACTCCAACAGGCATTAAGGATTACAAAAGTCAATACAACCAAATAAAATATCAATTTTTATTAACATGTAAAAGTCAATATCACAGATCATTATTATATAGAAAGGACGGAATTGGTTTAATATAAATCATTTATAAAAATGAAAATAAATAAATAAATGCTTAAATTGTAAAGAAAAACTGTTTGAAAGTGTGAAACAAAAACAAAAGATAAATTACTATAACCATCATCAAACGACAAAGGCGATCTTTCTACACAAACTTGTCAAAAGTTCACTTAATTTAGGTTGAGAAATCAAACCAATTTATCATCTCTGCAAAAAATTTTGGAGATGAATAATAGTTTTATGATTAGCTTCTTTGTTTATCACAACGAAATATACATCTTTTTTTTAGATTTCTATTTATAAGCATTAAAGCAATCATTATAGAATGTTTGTTATATTTATTAACAATAGTTAATTGCTGATTGTTCTGAGATTAGGTGGTGTTTGTGGTAATGGCGGCTGAGCAGGTGGCAGTATGTGGCCACCTTTTCGTGACAATAACATTATCTCTTCCTTCAAGGCATCAATCTCCTGTGCTTGTAGCTGTACTAACTGTATCAGTCTCTGTTTCTCATGGACATCTGCTTTACGAATACCAGAATATTCTTCACCCTGAAATTATGGACATATAAAAATCATTAGTTATTTAAATGTTTAACATTTTAAAATATACTTGTCTTTTTCCAACAGTCCTATGTCTTAATAAGAATTCATATTTTCTCTATAGACTTGATTAATAAAACATTTGTTAGGACAGATAAAAATGAAATACTGGAATTAAACAAGCATTTTTAAAACATGACATCTTTTATCAATGTCATTTTTCAAATTAAAAAAAACTTTAACATTCTTTTTTAACATGTCTGTCTCTTCTAAATAACCAAACCATCAATCCTACATATTAAATTATCTTCATAAATTCCCATCATATTTATCTTTCATTACAATTTTCAAACTAAAGAATTATTTCCATCCAATAAATATATTTTTACTTCCATTTGGTAATAGGACTGTGTATTTTTTTCACAGATCAGGCTTTCATAATTTGAGATTACAACTACTTATCTATGGTTTAAGAACAATTTTCCATCTAGTGAGAAAGATACTTGATAGTTGTAATTTTCTTTTCTTTTTAATTCTGTTCCAATTCAATCAATTTCATTTGATAACAAGCTAATTCATTCACTTTTATTATTTTACATAGTAACATACATACCAGATTTTTCTGTCTGGAATCCAATGATTTCTCAAACTGCTTTTGTTCATTCATTAGAAGATTAAGCTGATCCAATCTGTTTGTGTTATCTCGTATCAATAATGTTATTTTATTCTTTTTATCTTTTATTTTCTCCTGAAAGAGATAAACAGCAATCTAGTGCATGCACTTACACAGAGCTTCATTTTCAACAGTTCATTCCTAGTTTGAGCACATATTATTAATCAGAATGGTGTAATTGGTATATATAATAAAGCTGTTACGATTCCCCCAAGAAATGTCCAGAAATTACAATAACATCGAAACATTTTACATAATCACATGTATAAATTTGCAGTCACATCCAGTCAGAACAGTTATGTGTTATTCCTAATGCAGGGTGAGTGTCACTCTTTCTGCATGTTAAAGAAGCCATCTAACATATCCTAACTTTCTAGTGTAAGTCCAAATTTCCCACCCTAATCCCAATCTTACCACCTTGCAGAAAAATACTTATTGTATTTAAGTTGTTAATTAGTTCTGGTCCTGATTTTGCAATAAAATAATTGCCACTTGACATTAAGCTTTAAATAACTTATCAATCATATCTTTTTTTTTCCAATTCACAACATAAAAAACTCTAAGCACCTTATTTGTCTTTGATTGTCTTAAATATGCCTCCAACTTTTTTGTAAAAGAATTCCCTAAAGGTTTCTTTTATTCTAAGTTTTCTCTTTCATTTCATCTAAAGCTATCATTCTTTTTTATTCACATAAGATAAGTTCATCCCATTTCAGAAAGTCTTGGAATATTGTTTTTCTTTAATATAAATTGTTTTCTGTCGGTCAAAGTTCTACCACCCCTTTTTACAAACAAAGGATGCTTTCAGACCCATATATTACTTCCTAAGAAAACTATATTAACGATACCCATAAATTTCCCTTCAATCTCAAGTACTGCTACCTCTCCCCTTCCTTTCAAACAAACATAAGATACTTACATCCCATTCTGACACTTCTTCAGAACATTGTATTTCTGTCATTCTAAGTTTCTCCTTTAGTTCCTCTATTGCTCTGTTGACTGTAATTGTCTCTAATTTCTCAATATCCACATGTTGACCAAATTTAGCAATCATCATTTCATTTGTCTGTTCTTCCATCTCTCGTATCTTGGCATCAAATACTTTTCTGTCTTTGATTAATGTAACATGGGTTTTTCTTGCTTCTCTGTTAAAATACAAATTATGTAATTTATTTGTAATTTCTTTCTTTTAAATATCTAATTATTCAGTGCACCCTTGCATTTAACCAACAATAAAGGAAAGAAATAATTAAAGCACAGAACATAATTGATGAGGAAAACAAATAATGAAAAGCAAGTGTTGGGACACAATGAATGGCTTTGCCTGCTTTCAAATTCCAAGGGACATTATTCTGTAAAAGTAGGCCATCTGAATTAAACTGTAACTCAGCATTATACACTTAAGCACTAAAATGACCTTAATATATTCAGGCAAAACAGAAAAAAGTTAACATAATTTCAGGACAGAAGATTAATGGAACTTACTTCATTTGTTTTTTCTGTAACTGTTTTTCATGTTCTAATTCTTTGATTCTGTGTTGTAATCTGTTGACACCATTAGATTCAAACACTAAGGTTTGTGACAAGTCCTGTGGCAATACTGCATTAATCATATACTGTATCTGGTGAAGTTTTAGAGTCACAACCACGTCTAACTCGTTCAACTTTTGTTGTTTCTCTAACTGTAATAAACAAGCATTAAAACAATAAACAACAATGCATATAATCAAAAGCTGCAAACTTGTCACAACTGGATGAAATAAACTGAGCTTTATTTTGAATGTCAAGGATCTAGGAACGCTAATTAAATTTGTTTCCTTGTTTTGCCATGACTTAACTACAAATTTAGAACATGACAGTCAATCAAGAATTGTTCTCTTGATGACCCTTTGAAGAGATTTCCCTTAAAAGTATGAATGAATGTACTATGATCTTTCAGAAGATACCTTGAAGTTTAGTACAAGTGTTATTTCTAGCTATACTAAAATGTCATTTATATCTTACAGCACAGAATTAATCATATCTTAAATGAATGGGTCATTAATTTGAAAGTTGCTGAACAGTGAGAAAAAATATATATCTTAAATCACAATAAAGACAATCTTTAGTATTTGCACGAGTAGAAATCTATTTATTGATAAACCAATTATTTGCAGCTACAAACCTGGAAGGCTTCTAAATCATTCTGAGCTGTCTTCAATGCTCCTATGATGACCTTTAACTTTTTGTTCATACTTTCTAATTCTTTCTTTAATGTTTCATTATTTTTCTTCTCCTCTACTAAGGCTTCCTCTATGTCCAGTCTCTTTTCTCTCATGGCACATGTATTGTCATATAATGTCTGTAAATAGAAAGTAGGGAACTGTTTATACAAAGAATCTTGTTGGCATATCTACATTCAAATAAATGTTTAGTGCCATGACGTTGTCTATTTTCAACCTATGAGTTTGAATGTCCCTTTATATCTTTCACCTCTCTTTCACAGAGCAGACAAGTAGAGTAATGAAGCACATTAATTATATACTGCAATTAAATCTGCCACCTAATAATACCAATGGCAGTTAATACTTTGTTATCAGCATAACTTATATATTACAATTCTCACAATAATCTATTGACAAAATGTAAAATATGACAGTTTTTTATTTGAAGACCAATATCTAGATTACTTACTTGATCACAGCCTGGAGGACAAATGTCAAGGTCATAACCCCAGCATCATCATCAGATTCATCTTCATCTTCATCCCATTCAGAATCATCATCTGAATCATCATCACTCTCCTCACTTTCATCTAGAAAAGATTAAATCTCAAACTTAGGGCTTAATTCTTCTTAAATATCTTAAAATTTAAATACATCCTAATTTTCAAATTTCTTACGAATCTAAAATTAGCTTACCTGTAAGTTCAATCATTTTTTCAACAGGTAAACACTCCTTTTGGCATTGAATCTTTATTTGGTATAAAAAGCTAAAACTGTCATTAATTTTAAAATCAAAATACAATTTGTTTCAATTTAACCAATTATGAATTTTGTTTCTATTCAGCATTTACATTTTTGAGCACATTACAACCATAAAACTGTGTTCTCCCTAAAAAATCTGAAATAGTTATATAAACACTTAGAACACTTAGTATGCACAAAATATCTGTTGCATAACATTTAGCAATTAATCAATCAATCAATCAGCAAAACTGAGAAGTTTAAATCATCAAATAAATGTTTTCTAACAATTAATAAAAATCTTTAAATCCATGACCTACCATCCTCCGACACTTTTTTCTTTGCTCTTTTAATCTTTTTCTTATAAACTTTTGTAAGATATTCTGCCCACTGATTTTTCTCTCCTAGTAAAACTAAGAACTGTGCTTGTAGTGCTCTGTCTTTTTCTCCCATCTTCTCTATTTCCTTCTTTTTCATTTCTATCTTATTTGTTATTTCCACAATCTGTAAAATAAGATTTTATAAATCCATGCACCTGTGTAACTTTCTGGTTGTTTTTGTTGAAGGGTGCTAGACAATTGTCTTAAATTCAATAAATATTACAGGGTTCATTTGATTTTTTCTTGTAGCAGGCAGTCATTTTTTTTAATATGGTTCAATGACCCGTTTGATGTGCAATATGAGTTGGTAAGACAAGTCTGATATATAAATATAGTAAACATGTTTAACCCGCCACATTCTTTATGTGCCTGTCCCAAGTCAGGAGCCTGTAGTTCAGTAGTTGTCGTTGGTTCATGTCTGTCATATTTGTTTTTCGTAAATTGTTTTGTTTTAAATTAGGCCGTTAGTTTTCTCAATTGAATTGTTTCATATTTTTCATGTCAAGGCCTTTTATAGCAGACTATACGGTATGGTTTTTTCTCAATGCTGAAGGCCTTATGGTTGCCTATAATTGCTTACATTCACTTTATTAGAACTTTGTTGGATAGTTGTCTCATTGGTAATTGTACCATATCTCCTTATTTTTATATTACGTAGCTTCTTCTGATGTCTCTATGTTTTGTTCTCAAGATCTAGACACATCTATACCATGACATGAAACCAAAGTTTTTGATCATGAAGTTGCACAAACTTATGACACACCCTCTAGTGTTGGTTAATATAATGGTTCTCTAGATATAGAGCAGACACAATTGGTTATGGATGGACAGACGGATGGACAGACAGATGGACGGACAAGCGGGCCGACTTTGATAAATATCTCCTTTATAAGATCAATAACCTGACACCAATGAAAGAACATTAACCTAGCAAGTTCACATACCCCAAGCCCACTACCAAAAAAAAAAGGTCCCAAATTTTCAGATTTTTCTGATTATAGAACTCATCTGCTGTTTTGATTAGTCCAAATTTCAACCAGATCTAACAAATAATTAAGTATAACACTAATGTTCTATATAATATTTATAGCAAACCAACCTTATTCTGCATATCAATTTTCTCCTGAGCTTTATTAGTGACTTTTTCTGCCAACACGTCCTCCCTCTTCTCAAACTCTTTCAGTAAAACTAACTCCTCAAACAAAGTGACCTGTCTGTAAACATTCAATATTCAATATCAAAAGAAACAAATACTTTGTACAGGTATTAGTTTTCAAAACATTGTTTTAACCTTGCAAAATTATATTTTCCTTGTGAAAATATTAAAGATAGAGTTTCAATATAATGATCTACTTTAATTTTCTTTTATTCTATTCCATATTACTCCCTTACATATGAAGCCTAGTTAAGTCCTGTGAGGAGCAGAATGTAGTAACTCTTCCTATGCAAATGTGTTCTACCTCATTTTTAGCAGCAGTTCATGTTACTTGATCCAATTTTCTTGGTAATCAAATGTGAACTATTGTATGTCCTTTCCTCATTTTTCTTTTGGTCATGCATGGTAGTGGGCATCCTTCTTTTAACTTGATTTTTTTTGTCCTGTTGGTATCTTTTTTATGTGCCAAGTTCACATTTAATTTGAAATGCTAACCTCTTCAGTAAATAAATGGAGAATGTGTCCATGGGACACAGATGATGCCCCGCTAGCATATAACATTATAAAGGGACTTAAGAACGGTAAAAGTGACGCCATCCATTCAACCTTGATCTGAGTTATGCTGTAATAAGCATTGTGTATAACCTTCATAACATTTAGTTGAGGCAAACTTTAGTTAGCAAACGGAAACAAAAAGTTCAGTAATTTTTCCATTTGTAAAGGGGCATAGCTCTAGAACAGTAAAAGTGACACCACCCAAATTCAAACTTGATCTGTGTTTGATGGGAATAAGCATTGTGTATAAGTTTCATAATATTTGGTTGAGGCAAACTGAAGTTAGAGAATGGAAACCAATTTCAGGACGTGCATACGTATGTATGGACGTACAGATGGACAATTTTAACACTTAATGCCCCCTCCACTACTGCTGCGGCATAAAAAAAGAAGATGAATGTCCTATTTGTGAAGTATCTCTGAGACAACATACCTTAGATCAGCGTTTTTCATGACAATATCCAATTTGAATTTTTCATGTCTGAGAATTCTGAGTTCGGCATCGAAGTTTTGCACTAATTCATTAATTCTGTTTAATAATCTGTCTTGTTCATACAACATTTTAATGTCCTCAGCTTGTTTAAGTTCTATTTCCAAGGGAGTTAACTCGACATCTTCTAATACTTCACTAGATGCAGAATCTGTTTTAGCTTTTGTTTCACTCACAAGTCTTGCTGGAGTTGGTGAGACAGCCTAACATAGAAAAGAAAGATGAATATAAACTAAATGATGTGACTGTTAGATACAGATGTTTATTCTCAAAAGAAATATGCAAAAGCCTATACATGGACTATAAAGCAAAATATCAATATACTGGATACATTAATCACAAGTTTGTCTGACATTGAAGAATATAAAACGTTTTCTCATAAAATTGTTTTATACACATCACTCAGTCAATTGAAACAAAAATGAGATCATTTGGAGTAAAATCCCAGAACTCTAAGTTAATGTATTATTTAAGGTTGTTTATCACACAGCTGTGTTTATGTTGCCTGTTATACTGTTATTATTGAGTGAAGTGATTTTCATAGTGTATGTTAGTGTTTTTTTTTTTTTTTTTATTGGTCCCTTTTCTTATTCCCTTGATCAAAACATATGACTACAGTATTTGCAACTAAATAACTGGCTCTTAAAAACAAGTTGTGATTGTATCAACATATGTTTTCCGTTCCATTTCGTTGCTTATGTCAGATGTAATAGTCTCTGTTGAATTTATGCATCATGTGCATATACTTGGGATGATTTTACATTTGAAATGTACAATTTACAACTGATTTTTGTTTTTATGTTGTACTGTTACACCACTGTCCCAGGTTAGAATGAGGGTTTGGAGCCAGCAAATATGTTTAAACCCACCACATTCTGAATGTGCAAGTCAGGAGCCTGTAAGTCAGTGTTTGTTGTTTGTTGCTGTATCTCATATTTGTTTTTCGTTTGTTGTTTTGTACATAAATCAGGCCGTTAGTTATCTCGTTTGAATCGATTAACATTTGTCATTTCAGGGCAGCTTGACAGCTTGCTGTGCAGTATGTGTTTTGCTCATTTTTGAAGGCCGTATGGTGACCTATATCTAGTTGTTAACCTTTACACCATTTGATCTCTGGTAAAGAGTTGTCTCATTGGTAATCATATTACATTTTATTTTTATATGTAGTATGGATAATTGTTTATCTTTGAAAGTCTTATGTTGGCTTCTTGATGTCTTCATTTTGCTTCCTCTAGTTGCGTTGCGATGATGTTTTCTACACATTTTCTTATATGTAAAAAAGGATTATTTTATCATCCAGATATGTGAGTGAGGATCTCCTCCATTTCTTACTAATAGGTTGTATGTTTGTAAAGAATCATATCTTTTATCAGCCTTTCTATGTAATAATCTCTTCAATATTTACTCTTTAAAACCCAAAATAAAGATTTCTCGTAGGCTAACAATAAACGAACGTTTGCTGTTTCTTACCTTAGTTTCACCACCAAAGCCACCAAAGCCACCAAAGCCTCCTGTTGAGGATCCTTTAGATGCTTTTTGTTGCTGTTCATACTCCTTCTTGAACTTTATCAAAGTTTCCCTTGTATATTCTAATTTTCTGCAAAAGAAACCAACTAAATGATCGGAAAATAACATTAAAATGTACTTTAAAGTACATGGTCAGTATGGGGTCCAACTTATTGAATTATACAAAATTTAATACCATGCAAAGATTGGTTGAAATTATTTCTTTAATTTCAGAGAAGATTTTTTGAATAGACTCCTAGTGATTGCAATGGCTCAAATGGTAATGAGAACTGATACATAAATATTGAACATTGATAGTATTATCAAAACAATATAATATGTTTGGAAAACCTTATGCATCAGGCCAGAAAACACAATGATTTCATATAGCATTTCTTTTGAACAATAAATGCTACTTAAATAAATCACACTTACTCTTTCGATGAGATTTTTACTGTGTCAGTACTACTTTTGGGACACATTATATCAAAATCATAAAAAACTTCATCAGCTCTAACTTAAAATATGGACAATTCAGTTTGACTGCTTCAAACATATCAATTATGACCTTTTCAACTGGAACAAATCTCTACTTTGCTTTAAATTCATAACCAAATTTTTTTACAGTGTAATTTCATCCCCAACTTGCTATCTGATGCATAAAACATTGAAAAATAAAGGGGGGAGGAATATGAAAAAAAATTGCAAGTTACACTGTCCAGACGAGGGACTATATTCGTAGACAACAACTATCAAAGGACCATGATTGTGCTCTTGAACCATCATATTTTTGTAATGTTAAACATAGAAAACAGATAAACCATGCAGAAAATTCAATCATTTCAAAACTGAATGATAAAACTAAAATCTGTGCCAATCTCTTTGAAAAGAAACTGAAATAATCAAGATAAACTAAAGGTCCAAGACTTCAGAAACATTTTTTTTCATTTTTATTGAAGTTGTTGATTTTAAAGCACTGTATTGAATGACTTACTTTTCAGGCATTTCACATAATTGCATCTCTGGTACTGGTGGGATTGTTTTACGATTTGTATCATCTAACTTTTGACGTACTTCTTTTAAATTGCATACAACATCTTTGATTTCTTCAATAATTTGTATCTTTTTGTCTCTTAATGATAGTAGCTTGAGATTGAAGTTATATTTATATTCATGAATCTACAAAACAGAAAGTTTTGTCAAGTTAACGAAATCCAGTTGTATGAAAAATATATATGGATACTGTATTCCAACTAATTTTCAGGAGCGATTATTTTTTGCGGTTAGAAAAACAATGTGAATATTTTTATCATTTAAAAAATATTAAAGTATCATTGGAAATAATTTGGTTTACAGAATTGTATTTAGATATTCAAAAGTCAGAAAAAAAATAACTGTCATTTTCAAAAGTCCTATTAAATAGAAGTAAAATAATAGTAAATGTTTTTACATAACGAAACTGTTATTCAATGTGGCTGCCTGTATATTATACTCTTAACAAGGTAGATATATAAACAAATTTTCAGCTGCAAGGTAGATGAAACTGAATAAATATGTATCCATTTAAGTGACTTCCATTACGAATATTCGTATAGAGTTTTAAAAATGCTACTAACCAGATCTTTCAACACAAGTAATCTTCCTCTGGCTTTTTCTACATTCATCCTCAGATGATCTGGTACAATATAATCCTTCGCTGTCTTCAGATTGAAATAGCCCATGTTATCTTTAGCTTCTTTGATAGAAGCCACATCATTGGGATCTTCAAAATCATCTTCTGGTTTTGTACTGTATAAATCATCCCACTGTAAATAGAAGTTTGTAATCAAAGTTAACAATGAAAAAAGCATATGTTGAAAAATCAAGGCCCAACATAAAAGTAGATATGGACAACACCATCTTTTAAGTTCCTAATGTCATTTGCCTTTGATGAGGAGAGGATTTTAACTGACTTGTCATACAAACTTGTTTAAAAGTTTATCTATAATAAGATAATTTTCAAATTTATCTAGTCTTATTTTCTACAATACTCTTGTAGGTTTTAATATAATAAGATAACACAATTTAAATACAAATCTAACAATCAGATTTTAAAATATGAGACAACTTTCACTGCATAAATTATTTCAAAAATATTGCATCAAATTTGTAAATTCTGTAGACATTTGAGCACTGTAACTGTCTCTTGCCATTTTCATAAAAGAAAAATGATTTGGCATAAAGGTTTTTTATGATACAATACATTTATCCTAAAATTAAACAATTAATACCTGAGCCCTTCTTTGTGCTCTCTTTTTCTTCTTTTCCTCTACTTTGCCCAGAGCTTTTGATATACGTTCACCCATGCTACCTTTCAGTGTGGTAGTAGTGGTCACTTTGGCTGTTGCATCATCTTGTTTGCCTCCTGCATCAGTTCCCATCTCCGTCAATCTTGTCTGACCTTTAAAAAATATATATTGAATTCTTTTATGCTGTTACCAACTCTTAAACCAGTCTTTTCCTAATTTTAGACATCTTAAACAAGGTAATGAAATTGACCTCAGAAACAAAATACTTAAAGTTCAAAATTTATCACATGTATTTAGTATTGTGGATATCTGGCAACAGAAAATAATGCAAGAGTAATTCATATGATTCCTAAATATATAGTAGTGGAATATTACTTTTTCTGTACTGGTCTTTCTTTTACTTTTTCTCTGTCACTTTAGTTTTTCACTGATCTAATCAGCTGCAGTTATCCTTTTAGTGTTTTTGTCCTTTAGGAATTCAGTTCATACTTTGGTTTTATTAATTTGATTTTTTAAACAATTTAAATATTGAATAGACAGAAAAACTCAACTCCCCTCAAGTAACACTATCCTATGGTCACCCTCAAGTTTGTGAGATTCCCCTTCTTACACTCTTGCAGGTGTTAGATCTTTCAATGTCTTAAATAATCCTAAATACCTGTCATTAATTCTCTAGTAGGGTCTCTTGTCAGGTCATCTCTAGTCATGTTAGTTTTCCTCCTCTCAAACTCAGCCTTCATATGATAGAAATCATCTGATAATTTGGCTGCTCTAAAACTAGCAACTTCGTGACTGGTTTCAAAAGCTTTGACAACTATTCTCTCACATTCAACTACATCTTTGTATCTTAGAAAGAAGAAAAATTGATTTTTGTTATAAATGTTCTGTGTATAATTCTTCAATAATAATATTAAAAGAAAAAAATATTTTATATACAGTCACAACAATTCTATAGGTAACAGAGCAACTATGAATATTTTTCAAACATACAGTCATCTCACTTGTACTTTAATTTAAAATATATTACTTCTAAATCAGTGTACAGGGTGATATTGACAAGTTCAAGGTCAATCTATTTAAATAACCAATAATTTTACATAAATTAAGAAAATTCTAATTATATCAAGTCATATATTTAACAAATACCAAAAACAGAATTACTTTCACATAAAACACTTCCATTCAAAATAACACGGTTTCTTAAGTTGATTAGATAATCAATTGACTTAAAAATATACTTTTTATTTAAAATTTACTTAAGTGAACAGGTAGAATGTGAAAATATTATTATACTTAACCAAACTTAAAATAATCAACAACTGCTTTAAAACAGAATTTTTGGAATATAAACAATAATAAATTTTGCAAAATCAACTCAATAAAGTTGCCTCTAAAATTGTTATCAAATTTAGCATCAATAGAATATTGTAACTATTGTAATATGCACATACCTTTTCCTGAGTTTTTCTAGTGCAATTCTTTGTTTCTCTGATTCCCAAGCTAATTCCTTCCTTACAATTTCTATCCTTTCATCTCTCTGTTTTTGCAATTCTTCCTTAATTTCTCTGTCCATTTCAAATTCCTGAAAAGTTATGACTCTTTATAACTCAAAGTTCATTTATTAAACAAGAATACTTGACTGTTAGATATAGATGATGCCTGAACAGGTGTACGGAAGAAAGACTAAAATATGAACCTACCAGTTAAAACTTAGAGCCATTTAAGTGTAAAATGTACATTATTTTAACCAATGTTGCCCAAAACAGTGATTTGCAACATTTGCAACATCAATACAAGACTATGACAAGCATTTCTGTCCTATTTTGTGTATAAATAAAATATATATTTCGAGACAATGTATAGTTGTTCTCTTTATATTGCAACTCTTATAACTGTTCTATATCAAACAATTTGGGTAAAAATTATTACTGTATTTTTTATTGATGTCATAAATAAAACTATACAGTAACACATTCATCACAAATAATCTGCTATACAGTCAGTGAATGCATATCACAAATTAAATGAATATACGGTCAATGTAATTTGACTGGCAAATAGCGTAGTTGCGGAATAGATAAAGGTACATTGATATAAACATCCATATTCATGAGCAAGCATTCTAATGTGTCATTTTGTTTTGGTATAGTAGAAAAACAAAGGATATAGGATATAGGCATATTTCTTACATAACTTATACATGGTGTTCAGTTCAGGCAGATTTTTGATACACCGAGTTCAGTGAGTTTCGTTAAAGTGACATATTTATATACCATGTCCAGTGAGCTAAGTATAGGCAGGCTTCTGATATACTGAGTTTAGTAAGTTTCAGTATAGGCAGGTTTCTGATTAACTCTTTTTTATGTGAATAAGAAGAGATTGGGATATAAGTCTTTGAG
The DNA here is from genome assembly GCA_017311375.1 of Mytilus coruscus. NCBI lineage: Eukaryota > Metazoa > Mollusca > Bivalvia > Mytilida > Mytilidae > Mytilus > Mytilus coruscus. Next base: position 95,074,751 of record CM029600.1, on the reverse strand, counting down.
ATTATCGAAGATCTGTTTACTATGAATTCAGTTAAAACATGTTTCACAATACTATCTTATACATTGTCATATTCAGTATAGAAAGACATGCAATAACAGTGATCAATCACAATACAGTTTTCAATACTTTTACACCAATTTACAAATCCCTACCTCCTTCTTTAGTTGTATGTTCATTGGTAAACCTTCATTTTTCTCTAACAGTCCCTTGAATTGTCTTCTGAACTTAGAAATTTGTCTTCTAACTTCCCTTTTCTTCTCCTCAGCCAGTTTCATCATTTTGTCATACTCAGCTTTCTGTTTAGCATCTTCAATACTGAAAATTCATAAAATGTTCAATTGTGTAGAATTATGTCTTGTAAGGCCAAATAAAAATATATGTGTGGTTCCGATTCTGTTTTTTTATACATGCCCATACCAGAAGTTTGTAATTTTTTATATGTTTGGTTGTAAAATAAACAGAAATGTTACTTTTTAAGTCAATTTTGTTGCATATTGTTAAGAATTTGTTGCATTTTTAGCCATAGTGGATATTTCTAATGGAAATTCAGATGACAAAAGTCTGTGAATTTAATTATTGAAGTTCACATTCCACAAAATGGGATTGTTCAAAAAACAGTTCTAGGGGCAGAGTTTATACAAGGGTTGGCCGGTTAGCTGCAACCACTAATACATTTTTATTTGGCTTAAGTTAACATCCTCTCACATTTAAAGCCACAATTTATGAATTAAGTTAATTCAGTAAAAAAAAATGATTTCTTTTTACTTTGCTGTTTCAGATTTAAAGAAACAAAAAAATTATGTAAATCAATTGAAATAAAGCATAGTCATTAATTATTTATGAAACAAAAATATTGTAAAACATACCTGTAAGCTGAAGGATCATCAATATCATCTCCAACTTTGTCATCATCTTTCTTCTGCAGAACAAAAATGTATGTATCAGTTTTTCCTGTCATATCTATTTCTTAAATAATTACAGACTGACAGTTTTAATTTAATTTTTTTATTGAAACTCCAGAATATTCCGAAATGTATAAGATCTAAAATTATCAATCAGAGACTGCATAGGAAGTGTCCTTAATAAATAAATGCTGCTGATAATGTACTTAACTTCAATTCATCCTAAATGGACCTTAAGCAAGCAACAATCTATCATATCATTCTTTTGATTTAGAAATAAGATGTTACAGAAATTATAATCCTAATACCAATAAATAATTATTTCAAAAGAAATAGAAAATGCAATGGAAAAAGACAGTATTTTTTTATCTCAGTAAAAATATTTTCAACTACCAATGCCATTCAAAAACTTGCTTGCACTTTTTAAATCTATAGCTTTCAGACTTTTAATCAATTAAAATCAGAAATTTGCATTTTGTTAAGTATTGAAATCTTAGTTCATAGAAACCATAAAACAATGAAAATTGATAACCAACAAATTATAAAAAAAATTATATATGAAGAAAAAAATAAACTAACCTTTGCTGATGGTAGTTTAGCTTTTGCTTCTGCTATTTTCTTGTCCAGGTTTTCTTGTGTCATCACGTTGTACATAAAGAAGTTTCCATCAGCACCTACTGATATCAAACTTAATGCATCGTAACCTAGTTTCAGACCAGTCAGGTGACCATAATTGTTGTCATGGATATTGAGTTGCCAGAAGAAATTAAGTGTTGATATATCAAACTCTACATCTACACTGTGTATTCTGATAGCTCCATCCTCCATACCAAATAATACTTGTTTACCATTATTACTGAAAAATTAAAGGTGAAATATCCATCAAATACTGTAGGGTCTTGTCTTCCTAATTTTGAGATCATTTTTTTTTACTCGCTTGAGATAGAAAATTATCATCAGAAACTAAGGGTGTATGTGCCGTTGTCAATGTAAAAATCAACAACATCATAGGCAAAATAGCAATAAATAGATTATCAATGGTCATTCAAACTTGAGGATGTTTCTCGGCCTCATCTCATCTCCGGGCTATCACCCTTCGATGAGATTGTAGCTGAGAAACACCCTCTCGTTTGAAAAACCATTGATAATCTCTAAATATCATTTTTTACTTCAACTGTGTGATCTCTGAAATTTGAGTGCAAACTATGAAAATATTTACCTAAATGTAATATTATGTATTGGAACATCATTTGATTCTAACACTGGGACATATCTGATAGGTTCGTCATGTACTTCTTCTGGTAACCCTGCTTTCTCTGCTTCATTTAAAAATTTACACTCATACAAGTAACCAGCATCAAACTCTCCCTAAAATAAATATGGTGTTTTAATAAGCAAGTTCCAAAAAATACCTGGCAGGTTCTTTTATTTACTGTTCACAGTGATAAAGTTTGCACATTTAAGTGTATACATGTTCCGAGAGGTCGAAATTCAACTTTATCTTTATATTCAGAGTTGTAATGTTCTGGAAATTGATAATCAGAATTTAACTACTGATCTTCCATGAAACTTGAAATTGAAGTTTCTAAAATAATAATCTGGTAAATAAATTTTTTTTTCTTTCTCACATTTGTTGATTTTTTAGATCTTCATTCAGATTTGAATATCAGGTGTTGTATAGGATCTGCTTTGACCTGTGTGGTTCAATTTAAAAAATAAGTGTCCCATCAAATTTGACAAACTCTAGAATTTATGAATTCTACTTAAATTGAAAAAAATATATTAAGACTGATATGCATAAATAAGAGGAGCAAACGTATCAAAAATGCACAATTACCCAAGACAATGATAAAGTTAACTCACCATAGATAGCCAAAATTTGCCTTCCTCACTGTAATATCCAGTTAATATAGGACTTGCTTTCTCTGGGATATAAGGGTGCCATTCAGGCTCAGGTTCTTTCTTTGCCTCTAAAATACAATAAAAAGTTGTTTTAAAATCTAAAATCACTATTACACAAAGACATCATAGCCACCTTCCAATGTAGAAATCACTTATATTCTTGTATAAAATGTTGTGAAAGGATTAACAAAAGATTTATCAAATCATTCAAATGGGAATTTAAAATTTTAGTATTTCAAAAATAGGTTTTGAAATAAAAAAATAAATTATCTACAATACTATTAAAAGCTCTGCCATGAATAACAGTTGGTTTTTAGCACCCTAATGTGAAAAATACCAAAAAAGGCTACAAAAAGTATATCATTAATACCTGGTTCATCTCCTTGTTCAGATTCTGTTTCTAATCCTCTCTCAATCCTTCTTCTTCTGTCATCTTCCTCTTTTTTCTTTCTTGCAGCTTCTTCTATTCTCTTTTTTTCTAGCTCTTCTTCATGCTGTAGACAATCAGTTCATTTTAAACATAATGCCTGTATATCTAATTTGGGTTCACATATCATTATTTAATGTAATTACTGTAAGATAATAAGGACACTTTTTAAGATCTAGAAAAAATTCCACAAAAGCAGATAATTTTGGTAAATGGTAAATGACCTTAATTGCATTTTTCTCTCTTTTTAGGGGGTAGGGGGTGCTAGGCACTAGGTGGGCCTTTATCTTAATCTCTGTCTAAACTAGCATCCTAGCAATATTTGTTGTAATTTGAAATTTTGACTACTAAATGGGACTTGTGATTTAAGTCTGATATTTTGTATCACTGGACAGCCTTATTCCATACTTCTTCACTGGAACATTTTCTTTGTTAAAGAATTGAATTCTGTATCATTAAAATCAAACAAACTATTCACTTTAAGTCAAGATTGAAGTGTGTATGTTACAATCATGTATTTCTTAGTGCCTAATGACTAAAATCCTCATTACTTTACACCTAATATTTGAAACTGTTCCTCTCCGTGAATGAGAGTGGTAAGAGAGAAACAATTGACAGTAGTGTCTGTGTATCAAGATATTTTCCCTTGGTTCAATTTTCATAGTAATCTTTTTTTATCCAAATTCAAAGGTAATTTTATGTCATTTTTGTCAGTCACCAAAAAACATTTTGTGTTATCAGTTTGACGATATGATTGTTTGTTTCTACATCTTTTCCACAGGAGGAATGAAAGCTGTGACAGTGCTCAAACTAACTTGTGGTGCACTGCCTATACATGCTGGGCAGCAATCCTGGGCTAAAAATTAATAATCAAAGTAACTTGTGGTGCACTGCCTATACATGCTGGGCAGCAATCCTGGGCTAAAAATTAATAATCAAAGTAACTTGTGGTGCACTGCCTATACATACTGGGCTAAAAATTAATAATCAAAGTAACTTGTGGTGCACTGCCTATACATGCTGGGCAGCAATCCTGGGCTAAAAATTAATAATCAAAGTAACTTGTGATGCACTGCCTATACATGCTGGGCAGCAATCCGGGGCTAAAAATTAATAAAACTTATAGCTATTGAAAATCAAAATATATCATTATGAAGGTTTATTATTTTTTCCCTAATGACAAGTTTTTACTCACTCGAACTTTAGATTTAATACTTTTAAACTGGTACTGTTTCATGGGCAAGCCTGTTATGTGATACGTATGGGAAGTGTCAAACTTGGCTCCCTCTGGTGAATCAATTTCTACCACATATCCTTCTTCACAAAATACCAATAATGTTGACCTTTTCTGAAAAATAAAATAAATAATTCATAGAGTAAAACTAAAAAGTTTTTGCCTAAAATATTTTGTTGTTGCAATGGATTCTTTAATTTCAAAACTTTCTAAGGAGCATAATGAATGAAAGTTTACATCTCACTAAATATTTTTGCAGTGAATAATTTAAATAAAAATAGATCTTCAATAATTCAATGTTCACGTAAAATTTGAAAGGCACCTGAGCACTGAAATGTACTAGATTTTTTTAAGCTTACATTTTGTTGCAGTAGTTTTTAACTTCATCACAGCATAAAGATTGGTTAATTGTACAAACTTGTAAAATTTTGCATAAGTATGAAATGAAAATTGAGAACCTACAAATTTTCATATAACTGTAAAACTTACAAATCTACCAGGTGACCATTGAACTTTCCTCACAGGTGCTGGCACTTGAACAAATCCTATAGGTTCATATGATAAACCATTGATATTCATAAAGAAAACTGTACTATCCTCACCCTGCAATATACAATCAACATTACTAATGTTCTAGTCTAACCTATACTTCTGTATTGATAAATGTTACATTCTATCTGAAAGCTAGAGTTTTTATTTCTATTTTCTTATGATATTTTTAAAATTACATCCATAGTCTTAATTTTAGCTTTTATTAAGTGATCTTTCTTTCTATTTTAAGATTTTTTCATCTGTAATCAAATCTTGCTCAAATAAAGTAAACAACCTATAGAATCTTTGAAAATAAGACTATACCAGGTACTAAGGATGTCATTGACATAATTATACAATTTATATCAAAGCATCACTTGTCATCTCAGTTATTCATCTTCTCAAATATTACCTAATGTTACTGAAGTAATGAAAATATACAATTTACATATTTTCTAAAAGCTTTAATATGGGGTGGATTGAGTACTAAAAAAATTGGTTCAACCCAATCACAATAATGTGCCTGTCTCAAATCTGAAACCTCACCAGTGGCTGTTTTTTTAATATATATCTAAGTGTTTTCATTTTTTACATGATTTGGTGTTATATCAGACCATTGGTAGTCCACATTTATTCACAACTTGTCTAGATTTGTTGAACTTTCGAGCTTTCATCAATAAATAACATCTATTTGATCAGATAAAAACTTTCTGACTTGCTAAGTTCTACAAATTTTGAGAAATTTTTGATTAAAAAAGTATGACTGGATGAATAGATAGGAGTTAAAAAATTTCAAAGGAGTAGGCCCAGTAAGACCCCTTTTTGGCCCCAAAATATAGCATTTTTACAAATTTGCTGAAATGTAAACTTTTAGCTATTTATTTGAAAGTAGAATACTTTTTTTTCATAAATATGGGCCGATTTTGACAATACAATGCACATGCATCAGGTACTAGCATCATAAATTCATGCAAAATTACTGAAATCTTCAAATTTTTAGCATTTGTGCTAATTTTAAGACGGTTTTTGTCTCAAATAGAAGTGGCCGCATTTGTGTTCAGTCTTAATATTTAATATATGTTGTATTTGATGATAATACATAATATATATAAAGATTGAGAGTGAACACAAATGCAGCCACTTTCATTTAAGACAAAAACCATCTGAAAAGTGACGTTTAATGGCATTTTTGATAGATTTTTCATATCTAAGCTTCAATTTGAGCATCTTTAATGACTTAATCAGTTCAAATCTTTTACATAAACTAATTAAATCGACTGAATTAGACACTTAAATGTTTAAAAAATGTAAAAAATCTCCTTTCCAAATTATATGTACTGTAAATTCAGAAATTATTGCGTGCATTTATTATTGCGATTTTCGAAGAATGGACAATAATGCGAGATTAATTATTGCAAAATGGGATAAATATGTGTGCATATATATGTATTAAATATGAGAATGCGAGTTCTTATTATTGCGATACTCACACAGTCGCATTATTCGCATTAATAAAAACCTCGCAATAATTTCTGAATTTACAGTATGTATTTATTTGGAAAAACCATTCAGATGATCTATTGTGAATTCCCTAATCAGGGGTTAATTATAATAAACTTCAGCATGTCATACTTGTTTTATACTTAGTTACAAGTCTTACCCCTGTTGCTAGAATTTCTCCAGCATGATCGGTTGCTATAGATACAACAGATTTATTACAAGTCTTACCCCTGTTGCTAGAATTTCTCCAGCATGATCGGTTGCTATAGATACAACAGATTTGCTGTGAGGTTTGAAAGCCTGTATGATGTCAAGTTCGACTGAGTTTTTATGTCGTTTACTATGTAAAGATTCCTCATCTAATTGTTTGATGGCCAGAACTCTAACTACTCCATCCTGGAATCCAGCAATCACTGTAGCACATTTGGTATCCACCTGAAATGATTAAATATTTTACCTTGTTTTATTTATCTAAGAAATACTGTAATCTTAAGGACACATTCATCAATCAAAGAATCTTATGATATTACTTTTTGATCAAATGAGTTCATTTCAAAGAGAGATAATAAGTCATCTGCAAAGCATTCACATTTGACTTAAATTTGTTAAATAGAGTGAAGTTACCCCACTCTTCTATATTTCTTGAAAGTGACTCATTAATGACAACCCAGACAACGAACTTCAGCATTTAAATGCGTATAACATATATATAAATTGTAGGAATATACTAAAAAAAAATATTTGCATTAGCTTTAGAAACAGAACAAAAAACAAGACTCCCTGAGCTTTTTCTCCTGTTTCCTAGCTAGTACACATAAATTTTATATTTTCCCCTCAATGTATGCGTTTGATCTTATCCTGCAATTTAAACATGACACTGTCACTTTTAGTTTTTTTTTTATTCCAAACTGTTGCTTTTGTTCTTTATTGGAATTGAAATGGCTAAAACACATAACAAAAAAGAAGAACAGTGACATAAACAGTTATCTTACATGTTCGCTCGACAAAGAAGCAGGACACAGGGAGAATTTAATTTATACTATATAAATACAGAAAATTATTTATTTGTATACCTGTTATTTGTACAAATGTTAAACTGCAGGATAAATGCAATTAATAAGTTTAACTTATTCAAGGAAATGTTAACTGTTATAATTTGATGTTCCATTCCATAAACAACTTATACCTGTACTTACAAGTTTAGGTGCCCATAACAATGATGAACCCTTAGAGGCATATTTCTTTTCACAAATCTGTTTTCTTTGCACATAATCAAATAATCTCACAGTTTCTGAAATATTAAGAACAATTTATTACTTGTCTTACATACTCTTGTAATTTGAATAAATATCATAATATGCACAACTAATTATCATATTTCCTACATTTGTTTTAGTCTATTAGATTTGAAATGCTGTATAAAGTTGTCTAAAATCCATAATAATACATAATTCAGTAACCTAAAAATCAGAAATATGTATTTTATCAAAATTTCTCTCTGCCCCTTCAATTCAAGAAACATAGTAAAGTACATTATCAAAACCCTGAACTACATGGTGTACAAAGGGATATGGTATATTTATTCCTGAATGCACTTTACCTAACCCAAAGAAAAGGCACAATTCTTTTATTGCTGATCTTTATCTCAAACAGGAAGGTCTTCAACAACAAGCAAAAGCTAGAACCTCACTTTAAGGTCAAGGAATAGTAAATTGGCTGTCACAGATTTGGGTAAAATCATGAATACAAAATACAGCTCGATGAACTATAACTGAAAATTGAAAAAAAATAATGCATTAATCTCTTTTAAAATAGGTGAAGCACATAAAACAAGCAAAAAACTTTCTTAAATTTGTCTTTAAATTATCTAATCTCCAATTTTAAGTCCATAGATTTTTATAAAAATACTATATGTTATTGATACATAAATTTTCGTTTCAATGATATCAAATAATTATATGGTCACCCACATGTTTTTGGTGTATTAACCAATCTGTCTCCTAGTTGGTAGTGAAATACGTAAAAAACAGAGGTTTTATTACCTACAACGAGATGATACTAAGCTTAGTTCAACATTTTGTGGTATTTTTTCACCTAAACACTACTTTGAATGATGTATACCATAAACACGAAGTCGGTGATCATTAAAAAAGGAAATTTACGTCCCAACAATATATAGTTTTTTAAGAAAAATCTATGGATTTGAGATTTGATGATTTAAAGACAAAAAAACAAACGTTTTTCGCCGATTTTATGTGCTTTTTATGCAAATAATCACCTACCTTTCAAAGAATTCAATCAGTAACAGTTCAGTCAATAAAAGTAATAAAAGCATCATTTTCACAATTTTCAGTTATAGTTCAAAGAGCCAAAGTTGTATGCAAAATTTTACCAAAATCTATGACATAGCCCATTTACATACTGTAACTTGACCTTAAGTTCAAATGGCCCCATGCATTTATTTGAGCAAAATTCTTTGCTATATGTTTTAATTCTTAGAGAGGAGAATAAATGCAATGAATGATTGCCAAACTTACGATCAACTCCAGTAGAGGCAACCAAGTGACTCTCAGGTGAAATGTCACAGCCTAAAATAGCACCAGCATGATAAGTGAACATTTTCTCTGGAGCAGAAGATGTATGGGAAAACGATAAATCTAACTTCCAGATTCCACCATGAGCATCCTTAAATACAATAAATTTAAATAAAATATATTCTACTATGATTATAATATAACAATATGTAAGCTATTATATTGCCTACTTTATACCAACAACCTTCTGCTATATATAGCCAAACATAATTTCTTCTGCTATATATAGCCAAAGGTAATTCCCAAAAAGTAAATACAACTTCAGCTTAAAACCAGATCTTTCTAGTTTATTAAAATTGTACATTAAATTCATTAATAAATAAGATACTGTGGATTCATTTATTTTCGTGGGTATCAATTTTCGTGGATTGAGGAAAACTTGCATTTTCCAGGATATTTGATTTCATGGTTTTGACAATCTCTGCATACAAAGCCTATAGAAAATTTGTAATTTGTTGAACATTTGAATTCGTGGTTCACCTGTACCCATAAAATCCACAAAAATTGATATCCAACGAATAATTATGAATCCACAGTATATTATTTTGTTGACCAAATGAGAGGACTAACACTTCACATATCCTTTGATCTAGCAAATAAGATTCACAGTTTTTCCATACTGGTGTGATATATGAAATTAATAGACACTATTTGCATCAAATGGTTATGTAATGAATCAGGGCTATTCCAGGAACAAGCATAAGATAGAGGGTTAAAAAGTAATTCACATTTTAACCAAAAATGAAAAAAATATTATGATTATGTCTTTTTTGCACAATTATCCAAATCCATATCCTATTTTAATAGAATTGCACATTTTTTCCCAATACAAACATTACTTAGAAAAGCCTTTGATCAGAATTATGATAGTCACATTTGAAAATTTTGAAAATAATGTTCTGAAGTATATCAGTAATTTTTTAGTCAGGTTCCCTTAAATTTGTCAAAATTCAAATGTCTACAAACAGTCTTTACTTTCTATATCTATACTAACCTGGGCATACCAAACTGTGATCTCATTTTCTGCATCTGTACATTTTATTATTGATTTGAGATTTACATCATTTCCTACTTTCAGTTCATTCATTGGTTCCATTTCAAAAGTAGCTGAGTCATCAGTAGCATCAGCTGTGTCAATACTCTCAAAATCCCAAACCTAGAAATGTACAATGTAATCATTGACTCTCTAAAATATAAACATTTATAAAAGAGAAACATTTTAACATAAACAAAATATGAGGTTTAAACAATCTTTTTGACCTGACCTTTTTCTTAATCAAACACACATTTACAGTCATAAAAGTGACATGAGGTAAACTATTTTGTACCAACATCGATCAGGTTTTTTTAAAAGCTATTTTCTGAAATTTCACTGGTTTGCATGTAATTAATATAGTGTATAGTGATTTAGTCTACCAGATATACCTTTTCAAATATGATTAGATGATCAATTTTAAAAGGGAGCAAAAAAGGTATTTGGGGAAAAAATTGACAGAACCATGTTGTTTGAACTAGTACAGGTTTGCGTATGTGTGCAGGAGTGAGATTTAATTATGCATTCAAATTCTTCCAAAATGCTAAAAACATCATTGATAGCTTTATCTTATGTATATTTAAAGTATTTTCTTGAAGAATGATGTGAAAAGAACTACACACACTCAATCATGCTTGATAAACACACATGGATTTTACATCTCCATTTCTGGTCTGTGTTTTACTATTGTCAAGTCAACATCACGTTATAGGAAAATGTGCTTTTTAAAATGAAAGAAAAGTTTCTGAATGCATGTTTTTGGATTTTTAAAGTCTAAGGCAGATGTTAGTATTCTGGTATTACACACTTTAAATGATGCACTGTCAATGAAACAGTTTACATCAGAACAATGAATTTATATCAAAAGTCTGAAGTCTTATTTGGTTTTTATGTCAATCATTGTTACAATGCCTAAACTTTAACCTTGATTGCGCTTTATAATTAAGTCTAAAGGAGTTTAAAACAGCATATGAAAAAAATGTCCGGCTGGCTCAAACATTTTTTGGAAGCCCTGATATACTGCATATGTAAGCTTACCCTTATGTAACCATCACTGCCAACAGTAATTAACTCCCCTTCATCCAGCAATATCTGTTCTATAGGACCTTGGTGACAGGACTTCTTTCCTTTTCTGGTAATCTCTACCTTAATCAGACCACCTTCCCACAGTAACATGTTACCCCATTCTGAACCAGACAATACCTTCCCATCAGGCAGTTCAACATAACCTTCAATGTCAGTTATTTCTGTCCTACCAAACTTTCCTAACTGTCCTTGCAGTTTGAGACCAGTAAAGGTGTCAGCCATCTTCCAGAACCTGTAAAAAGTTTACCAATTTGTATTTTTTATGAAGCATATTGAAATAGTATTTAAACTAGAATATTTATACATATCATCGTAATTACTGTAAATTCAGAAATTAGTGCAAGGATTTTATTAATGCGAATAATGTGACTTGAAGAGTATGGCGATAAGAACTCAGATTATAATATCTGATACACATATCTGAATGCAACTTTTCCTGAAATTGCAATAATTAAAATCGATTTTTGGTTGTTCAATAAATAATAAATGCTCGCAATAATTTTTGATTATACAGTATTAACAAAGGAATAGTTCATTCTTGCTTTTTATTTACTTATTTTACGTTTTTAAGAACGAATAAAATGGAGTTTAGACTATAAAAAGTTTGGAAACTTGTGGTCTGTCCCTGTGTAAAGTTCTTTGTATTACTGGACTTAAATCTGACTGAACTGCAAGAGACCATTACCTGATATGAGATGTTCCAGCAGTAGTCAGCTGACCCTCTAAGTCTGCAGAGAATGTTACTCTGAAGACATCCTGAGAGAAAGCTTTATATCTAAGAACTGTCTGTTCTTTTTTCCATTCCCATAAGGTTAACATGAAATCTGGATCTCCACCTTGTGATGCTAATAGGTTACCATCAGGACTGAAAATATAAATAGTATACAAAATCACTGACAAATATGAGTTAAGTAGCCAATTAATATACGCTTGATTAAAAGATAAGGTGAGAGAAAAACGCTGAAATAATACAATTTTTGCAGTCTTGAATTGTACGATTTTTGATTTTTGATTTTGGTGTTTTAACGCCACTTTTAACACCGCTTTTGGGCTATTTCGTGGCGGCCAGTTTTATTGGTGGAGGAAGCCGGAGTGCCGGAGAAAACCACTGACCTTCGATAGGAAAACTGACAATCCTAGTCAATGAAGATTGAGTCAAGTGCACCCACGAGCGGGATTCGAACTCACAACCTCAGTGCTGACTGGCTAGTGATTACAGTAGTAACTACTTAGACCACTCGGCCACCGAGGCCCCTTGAATTGTACGAAAAGCCCCAAATGTACTTCCTCACATATTTTTACTGATTTTTTGTTCAAAGGGGTTAACATCCCTGGCTTAACATGGTACAGCTGGTCAGTGTTATTGGTACAAAGGGGTTAACATCCCTGGCTTAACATGGTATAGCTGGTCAGTGTTATTGGTACAAAGGGGTTAACATCCCTGGCTTAACATGGTATAGCTGGTCAGTGTTATTGGTACAAAGGGGTTTACATCCCTGGCTTAACATGGTATAGCTGGTCAGTGTTATTGGTATAGAAACCAAATGTTATACATAATTTAAACTCCTATTTAGAAATAATACACCTTAGTTGCATAACTTAAGATGATTTTTACCTAAAATTTAGAGAGGCATATGATTTTTCTGTTCCACCTCTGAGTATTCTGTACAATTTCAATGAAGGGTACTCAAATATGTTAATATTTGGTGTGTGGCCTTTCTCTCCAACAGCAAAGTATTTCTGACTTGGATGAACCTAAAAAAGACATATTAGAATTTTTTTTACCAGTATGAATCTTAATAATATTTGAGAATGCCACAAACAAAACAGTAATAAGACAATCAATATCTATAAAATTTGTTGTTTATTAATAATGTAAAATGTTCAACTGCTATTACCTAATCTAATCATTAAAGAATCTTCTCACTTTTATCGTTTTTATTTTAATGAATACAAATAGGAACTCATCAAATTGTTAGCATTGTTCTAACAGCTTCTACAGTTGCTCTAGATTTAAACATTTGTTCACGTTTGCTTTCCTTTGATAAACAACTTGCCTACCCAGTGGATATATTGCCTACTCAGTGGATATCTTATCTCAATGAGTTGAAATGTTGATGACAGATCTGTTGTTAAATTTATTCCCAACCTGAGAATTTAAATGTTTTTGTGATCCTGACTCATAATTTAAATATAGCCCACATTTTTTATTCACATAAAACAAACAAAAATATTTATGACATTTAAATATAAAAGTTACCGTAATGGCACCAATACCACCACCACTGGTACTACGCAAATATTTCTGTTCCTTTGTATTCAAATCTAATATCTGAATAAGGTTACCAGCAGCAAAACAGACAGTGTGATCATCTAGTAAGTGTAGATTGTTACGCTTGGTACAGTCATAACCAAATGAATATCTAGTTACTTGTTAAGGAGTTTTAAAATGCAGATAATATGTTTATGGTTTGATATTGTTAGGCCACTCTAAGTTGATTTTTAGTTCATTCCAAATTTTACAGCTATTCCCTTCAAGACTTCCAGAATTTTCGCTCCATTTAAATGAAATCAACAATTTCTTTTCTAAAATGTCCTCCCTCTCCACCTCCACCCATTCACAGAAAACGCCTTCCTTTATCAAATTTAGGATATTGATTTCTAAAATACTCATTTTGGGAAAACATAAAAATCTAAAATATTTTGCTCTCTCGTCTCAATATCTTCAAATAAAAGGCTAAACTTATTTTTAACTGTTTGAGACTCAATGCAACTAGGTGCTTGAGAATGTATAGAGACATGTCTATTATTGCAGGCCCCATATGGATCTCAAGATATCTAACTGTTTTTTTTTTTTTGTGTGTTATGATATTGACATGCTTTTGCTGGTTCTAATACTGCAACATGTTGGTTTCATGAAATCTACTTATCAAAATGCCACTAATAGGGGGTGTTTAACAACTTTGACTACCTATGACGGTCGGTAATCAAAATTCCTAGGAGATCTTGACTGGACAGTTGAATTAATTCAGCAGTTTATAAAATGTTCCCTATCTTTTAAAATTACTTTTTGAATTTTTAAATGAAAATAATTTTCACTACAGTTTGTTAGAATTAAAGGATACTGTAAACTAAGCATGTCTTGTGGAAGTCCTGATCCTTCAGATACTGTGGCCTTAGATACAAAAGTTTCATAATCATAGAAGAAATCATCTGCAATGGTTTTTTCTGTTTCTTTTTTCTTTTCTTTCTTATGTTCACTTTCATCTGTCTCTTTTTCCTCTGGAAATTATATTTAAAAAAAAATAAGAAAAAGTAGTAAAATAATGGTGTAAATATAAGTTTATAAGCTTTTAACACATTTCAATACTCATTTCAGTTAACCAGAAGGTCTAATTGGATGTATTTGTGTTATTTTTGTAACAAACAGGAAACAGTAGGGTTATACTTGTACATGTATTTCATAAAAAGAAGTGCTTTTGCACTGAAAATTACTTTCTTATGGTTACAGCTTTAATAGTATGGACACACTTTTTTCATTTGAATAATTTTAAATACTTTATATAACATATCATTTTGAATTTAGAATGCAAATTCATAATTCACAAAGAAATTACCAGTTTTCCTATTGGAACCAGTACAACTGCATTACTAATTAAATTAACATCTGATAATGACAAAACAGATAATTACATAATATATATACTAAATTGGACAGAATATCTAACATACAGACCTTCGACACCTCTTTACAACTGCATTTACTAATTAAATTAACATCTGATAATGACAAAACAGATAATTACATAATATATATACTTTTGACAGAATATCTAACATACAGACCTTCTACACCCTCTTTAGCACTTTGGTTTGTATCACCCTCACCATCCTTATCTTTTTTGTCATCTCCATCTTCATCTTCACCCTTCTTCTCTCCTTCTCCATCTTCTTTCTTTTGTCCTTCCTCTTCCTTCTTTTGTCCTTCCTCTTCTTTCTTTTGTCCTTCCTCTTCTTTCTTTTGTTCTTCCTCTTCTTTCTTTTGTTCTTCCTCTTCTTTCTTTTGTCCTTCCTCTTCTTTCTTCTGTCCTTCCTCT
The DNA here is from genome assembly GCA_017311375.1 of Mytilus coruscus. Classification (NCBI taxonomy): domain Eukaryota; kingdom Metazoa; phylum Mollusca; class Bivalvia; order Mytilida; family Mytilidae; genus Mytilus; species Mytilus coruscus. The sequence goes on along the minus strand of CM029600.1, from coordinate 95,059,444 downwards.
TCTTTCTTTTGTCCCTCATCTTCTTTTTTCACTTCATCTTCTTTTTTCTCTCCTTCATCTTTTTTTGCTCCTTCAGCTTCCTCTTTCTCACCTTCTGCACCCTCTTTCTTTTCTCCTTCCTCAGTTTTTACTTCCTCCTTTGCTTCAGACTTCTCTGCTTCTTTTTTATCTCCTTGTTGAGTTTCTTGGGTTGTCTCCTCTTGCTTCTGAACTTCTGGAGCTTTTCCTTCAGCTGTTGTTCCTTCATCAGGTTTAGTTTCAAGGGTTTCATTTTTAGTTTGCTCAGTTGGAGCGGTAGTCTCCCCTTCTGTAGGTTTTACTTCCTGTTCCTGGCTTTCTGAATCCTTTGCTACTGATTCTATTGAAAATATAAAACATGAAACAGATTATTTTGTTTATCATCTTTTATCATTGTACATTTGATTGAAATTTTCCGTCAGGAGTCACACAGCCCTTTTCTGAAATTTTCATGAAAATAAAACTATTGACAGCAACGAATTACTGGTTCCTACTTGAGCCTCGATAATGTGTCATTTTGTGTGTACCTTAATGACAAATAACGGTAAAGAGCTGGACTATTCAGTTGTTAAACTCGTTTTTATCACTTCTAAAACTTTGAAACGACAGGCAATAAATAAATATAAGAAGATGTGGTATGAGTGCCAATGAGACAACTCTCCATCCAAGTCAAAATTTATAAATGTAAACCATTATAGGTCAAAGTACGGTCTTCAACACGGAGCCTAGGCTCACAACGAACAGTAAGCTATAAAGGGCCCCAAAATTACTAGTGTAAAACCATTCAAACGGGAAAACCAACGGTCTAATCTATATAAAACGAGAAACGAGAAACACTTATGAACCACATCAACAAACGACAACTACTGAACATCAGATTCCTGACTTAGGACAGGTGCAAACAAATGCAGCGGGTTTAAACGTTTTAATGGTACCAAACCTTCACCCTTTTTCTGAAACAATAGTGTAACATCACAACATAGAAAGACAGACTATAAAATATCAACTGAAATAGCTTAACTCAATCAAAGGACATAGTAACACCAATGAACATACACTGAACAAATAAATTTGACCTATGATACAATGTAAATTCAAAATAAATAAACTAAGGAAGAATAATAAAAGTAACATGTTATATCGGTATGAAATGTTAAACAATTTAAGAAAAACAATATGCTCGAACAAAATATCAGCCATTTGCAATAACTTTAAACACAGGTAAATAAAATAATTTTGTTGTTAGGTATACATATACAGTTACAATAGAGAAAGGAAATATTTTAACAAAATAAATAATTTTGATGTTCATAGTACGAAATGGAAATTTATATTAGTACCAAACACTTATCAAAGCTGGTATATAGACCAGATATAACCCTGAATAACATTAAATAACAAAAAAGCATTACAATTAGTATCAACAGGTCAAATAAACAAGAAAGTACGATTTGAGAGTACTGCAGTTACTGACAACTAGTTAAAAGCCAAAACAAATAATAATAAAAATCATGCATCAGAGACTAAAATCAACTAAAACACATCCCAGGGATTTAGTATTTTAACGTCATGGACAGTCAAAGAAGACATGACTAGTGCAATGCCAAAATAAATGTATCGACAGACAGTAGAATAGTTAGAGTTTAACCTCTTTATAGATCAAAATAAACGTGGGTGTGTCTTTAAACATCCCGTTTGAAAAGAATACAAATTTAGTTGTGTTTTAATTTGCTGATGACAAAATCGATATTAGTGCCAATGTAAACTATATTCAAAGATCTAATTACAACATTGGTAAGATAACCTGAACTAATAAGTTTATTTAAAGGTTCGATGAGTTTACACGGATCATATAGTGAATAAAGGCAATTATTGGGGACATTCCAACAAGGACCGACATGAAAGCTACGATTTTCAAAATGGAATCCACAACAAACATTAGTTTGTACATAGATATTTCTGTCAACAAACAGTGCATCGTTTGATGTGTAAAACACCAGCAGATTCATATGTGCGCTTGACTTTTATTATCGCAATAACATACTTAGATAATCAAACTTTCGTTTTCGCAATAACATACTTAGATAATCAAACTTTCGTAAAAACAAAAACAAGATGGATTGTATGAATATAAAACTGGAATATGACTTAATTGATTGCATTAAAGATCTGAACGCAGACGGAACAACTAAATCCGTGTATTTTTTAAGCCTTTCTTGATTTGAAGTCGTACTCTCCACGTATATACTTGACTTTTAACTCAAGATGGATTGTATGAATATACATGATATATGACAATTCTGTTTATCAGTATTTTGAAACTTTCAGATGTGCAATTAAATTTCCCATTTGTGCACATGCGCAGATAGGTAACAAACGTGGTTTAAATTAACCCGAATAATCCAGTTGTTTTATTCCGATAATTCCAATTATTGATCAACCAAAGACAATTATTACAACAATCAGTGAGAATTATTATCATGACCTATTAATGCTCCAAAACAAGCCATCAACTTTTAATTAATTTTTTTCAAGTGTGTTCATGAATTTCGAGAATTTATACCATATAAATATCTGAGTAAGTTTATTAAACTTTAATACCCATAATATTATTATTTTTAATAATTGCAAGGACGATAAACGTCCTTGATAAAAGCAGTCAATTTAATACTTCCACGATAAAAGTAAGGAGTACCCCAGGGTGAACGATCCATGGGGATGAACTCAGGCGAACGGACCAAGGGGCGAACATGTAATCAGGGCGAACCGACCCGTTACCAAATTCACGCATGCGCACTACAAACTCTACTTTAAAGACATCCGTTACAAGTAAACAAATAACATTCATGTAAGATGAGATGAAAACTAATAATTTACATAAATAAAAGGGTTGATATTGATACATTAAAAAAATGCTTAAGAAGATAACAAGATTCAAGAGAAGGATTTGACACATGTGCTAGAACTTTTTCCTGTCACAAAAGGTAGGAAAGATACCTTCTACAAGCTATTCTTAAGAAATTAATAATTTTTAATAAAATTTTGAAGACAAATCTGGCAAGTATGCTGCACAATAATGGACTTTTTGTGTTGGTGTGAGACAAAAGGATTTATCAGACAGTACATCATACAAACTCAAACATTTATTCTCATATTATATTTTCAATTTTCAAACAATATAATATGAGTGCTGATTTCAGATTCATGAATGCTCTTCTAAATTAAATTTTAAGTATTGATCCTTTCTCCTTTTTGAGAAATGTATCAGTGCCTTTGTACTATGTCAGTGAATGGTTCTCAAAAGCAGCGGCGTAGCCAGCTGGTTGTTTTAATGTAGGCGAGGGGTCTGGGGGCTGCCTTAGCCCCATCTGATGAAATTTCAGCACTTGTAAGTGTTGTTTTAATTAGTCAAAATGTTCTTGATTTTTGTAAAACTATAACCATCAAGTTTATAAAAACTTAAACAAGAAATTGTGTCCACGCACAGTACACTAATGTCCTGCTCACACTGTCATTTTCATTTTTAAGTGAATCATTAAAATGGGGACAAAACTATAATTTAGAAAATTAGAAAGACTACATCATTCAAGATGGACAGATGGATGGACAACTTCAAATGGATGGAAACATGGACACGGAAAAAACAAAACATAATTCCCTCATAAACTATAGTAGGCGGGGCATAAAAATAAAAATAATGTGATTGCAAAACGATTTACTCTTATCCATACATCACAACCAGTACAAAACAAAACACTACTGTCTCATTTCAGTTAAGAGCCATTCTACGATTTTTCAGCCCAGCAAATATCCTAATGACCTCATCTATATCAACTGTGAATGAGCGATGTACATACATCAATGCAAGTGATGATAGACAATCATCACCCATTGTCGATCTCAAATAGTTCTCTATTCTCTTCATTGCACTAAAAGAATGTTTTGCAGTTGCAGATGATGAAGGAGCTGTGATAAGAATTGTTTTTATATAAATAGCGACCTTTTTCATTGCTATTCTATAATAGTCATTTATGGTTTGGGGTTGGTATCTCAATCACATGTTTGATTACCCCATTTCCGTTCATTTAAAAACTTGTGTATTTTTTGTTTCTGATCATTCAGTCAAATTAGAGTTTATAATCGAAAAGAAATTATTTCCAGATATCGTGACCAGGGAGGCCAGGGGTAACTTTTGCCATTTAGGTGGTTACGGATGTGTGGCCCCAAAAGGAGTCTACTTTTTATGGTTGCTGATATATGAAAGGGGTAGGAATTTAAGAAATTTTAAATATTTTAGGGTCTTACTTTCAAAAATGACATATAAGAATGGGCTGTATATTTTGGAAGTCTTAAAAAACACGGACTCAAATCCAGTATTTAACTTAGATGCTTTTTCCTTGTATTAATCTGTAGACTGATTCTGTTTATTCAATTTTCAATTGGCATTGTTTAAAATGTACCTATAAAAAGGTTACATAAAACATATGAATGGGTGCCTTTTTTTCATTTGTAATACATGTAATATATATATGAATGGGGTGGGTAAAAATTTTCAGGGCTGGAAAAAAAAAGTTACCCCTTTGATGGTGATAGGTGTTAGCAAATCAGGAAATTAAGAACTTGATATAGGAGAGGAACTATTGATGAAGATGAAGAACAGCAATAAAAGCACTGTTCCTATGCTTTTTGTGTGTTTTTTGCTGTACATGTACTGACTTTGTGTCATGGATAGATACCCCATATCCTTTGTTTTTCTATTATAGAAGATCATGGATGGATACCCCATATCCTTTTTTTTCTATTATAGAAGACAATTAATGATTTTGACCAATTTTTATAATGATTTATATGATTTGAGCAGTCTGACTGTCATATGCAAATTTCTTTTTTTTCCTTCCTTTTTTAATCAGGTGAATTAGAAAACAGTTATGCATGCATGTATAGTCACCTTGACGGAAAATTAAATTTGTAAACTTCTTTCCATTTTTCTGTTAAAAGTCTGCTTTTCACTGCACTATTAGTAATGGTGCTGTCTGTAATGCACTCATATTACCGGTATATATCCAGATATGGTGTAAGTAAACCTTGGTCAAGCATGAATGTGTCGACTGTCCTGTCAAAGTGTCATCTTTCCCGGATGAACTTGCAGCATTTACCTGTTTGTCATTAATGTCACTTTCAAAACTTTTAACTGATTTTTATCAGCTGTTTCTTTCTTTGCAAAATACAAGTTAACATGGTGCCATGATTTACCAAAGTTCCTAATATATTGAAAATAAAAACTGGAAAACGGGTGGTGTTACGTTTCGCTAAATGCAATCACTAGTTATTCAATGTGATATCCATGAATGAAAAGCGTAATTAAAAAACCTGAAGAAAAATATACAAATACCTTGAATTTTTAGCAGCAAATACTTGACAAAATGATGTGAAGGCAAGTGCCTACATTGCCTATAGGCGGCTACGCCACTGAAATGATTACTTAAACATATTTTTTATATGCTGTTACCTTCAACTGGTTTCTCTTCCTGTTTTATCTGGTCTCCTTCAGTTTGTGGTTTACTTTCTGTAGGTTGCTCTGTCTTCGTCTCCTCTGTAGTGCCATTTGTATCTGATGTCTCTTTTTGTGGCTCAGCTAAAGTATAAAGGGAGATCATTTTAAAAATTTATAGCAAGACCATCAAACATTATGTCATTATTTATAAAAGTTAAAAACTTGAGAAAAAAAACAGATATAATCGATTATAACATCTGATGTCCTCAAACAATGGCCTGAAATGAATGAAATTTTCAGAAGCAAAAAATATACAGAAACCATTTTAATAAATGAAAACGGTAATGATTATATATAATATAAAGTGAGAAAAATGAAAACTGGATAAAACAGGAAAATAAATCACTGATGTTTGAAAACAAATGTTAGTTAACTAAAACTTCTAAATATAATTCATAAAATGAGTTGTAAAACAATGATCATTATGAAAACTTTCAAATAATAATAATTTACTGTAAACAAACATCTGGAATGTACAAGTGAACCATATAAACTGCCTATAAAAATAAATATATATATCATGCTTTTGAAATCGGTAAGAAAAGATATGTGTTCATGCACATGTATACAGTTATCAGCAATAATCTTTTATTTTAATTTTCATGAAACCAGTGCTTTTTTAAAACCCACACCCAACCTCCCCTGTAAAGTTTAAACAACAGACAAGTAATCTGGGATTGTTTACCTCATTGAACAAATGATTTAATATTAAACTGCACAATAAAAATAACAGAAGAAATCAATTATTGTTGATCAACTGTTTATATAAATATCTCAATGTCAAACAGGCAAATTCTTCAGATAAAAGTGAGACTTCTGAGTGTTCAAAGCTGTGATTTAAAGTGAAACAAAAAGATCACCAAGGCAACGGTTGAACCTTCGACCTGAATGCAAATTTTCTGCACATATGTGTAACAAAAAATAAATCTACAATGTACCATGTGTAATTCATATTCCGAAAGACATACAATCAAGTGAATGTGTGATTTTGCAAAGATCTCATGCCATAATTTCATAAATATCATCAGGTACATTGCACCATGCTTCCTGTCATGCCTGTTTGTGTATTAAAGTCATGCCTGCAAAGTTTGTGATGATTTTGTCAATCCATGCAAAAGTCAATGACAATACTGCTGATCTAAGCTGAAAATTCAGATTTTTTATTATGATGATTCAAAAGTGATAGTTATATAAGAAATACACAAATCAAATTATTTTAACATGAGAGTGCATTTCATCCATCTATATTATAACAGATATATAAGTAGTTTGAAATTCCTCATGGTAACTATTTTGCCAGATAAAAATCATAAATAATTTGATTTGTATATTCTTACATCGAGTCACATGATCATGCTGAATACTATGATATTGCTGCAGTAAGCTGAAATGTGTATCAATAAATTGATTGCGAAGGAATACCCTCTTGTATAAATGGCCTGTTTATATCAAAGGTTAATATTTCCTGATCCTTTTGTCCTTCTATACTCCTCTTGTCTGCTTTCTTTATTTCTGTAGCAGATTCTCTCCATTCTTCTGTTGGCATTTGTTGATTCATAATGTCATCTTTGTAAATATTTCTTTCTTCAAAATTTTTATTATCAATTTCTGTCTTGTTTGTTCTTTGTTGAGTTTCCTGCAAACCAATCCTGACTAAACCTTTGTTGGTAGACCTCCTTTCATCATTTTTAGTATCTAATTTAGTAGATATATCTTTAGCTATATTTGACTCATTTTCTTTTCCCAGTTGTTCAAGCTTAGGTTCAGTTTTATCCAAATTACTGACTGATTCCTTGTTATCAAGGCTACTGCTATTTTCTTCATATACAATTATCCTTTCCTTTCGCAACAAACTTTCTGGTGCTGTTGGGACAACTTGACTACCATTCTGATGCTCCTTGTCTTTGCTAGTTACATTTTCTTCATTCTTAGATTTTTCAGGTTTATCTAAGAGATCCTTATTATCTAAATAAGATTGTTTCTCCTTCTGAACAGGAGAAGGTGACTTGATTCTCGCTTTTGCTTCAAATGTATCAACTTGACCAACAGAGGTTTGCAGCTCATTATGTTCAACCTTCGGATCTACATCTCCTGTAAAGGTTTTGTCTTGTTTAGTATTAACAGTTCCTTCATCAGATAAATAATCATCTGGTTGAATTGGTGGCAAAACTTTCTCCCTGGAAAAAGTCTCCCTTCTATCCTTTGCAGTGTTTCCTCCAGATTTCTGACTGACAGGAGACAGGATAGGAGCCATACTAATGCTTTCACCTGCTTTAGAATTGACACCCTCTTTAATTACTGATTTATCTCCCTTTGCAGTCTGAGGTGGTTCATATTCAGGATCATCTTCATGTTTTATTCGATATCGACGTAAAGCCTCAGCACGTAAATGAGATGTTGCATGCTTCAGATTTTTAGATTTTTTGGCCTTCCATAAATCTGCACCTTTGTACACATAAGAAACAATTAATGTGCTAATCAGATGTGAAAAGCAGTAAATATCTCTTAAGAAATCTGAGACTTTTCAAACATATTCATTTACTTGAAGAAAATATATTGAACTACAGGCTACTTAAATTAATTGTAAGGAAGGTAATAATGTTAAAAATGTTGTGGTTATATTCACAAAGTCCAACCAAAAAAACCCTTGAAAGTAATTAATATCTTCTAAACAAATAAATAACAGAATGCATATATTAATACCAATGTACTAAACTGATTGAAGACATTATAGCACATTTGCATATAAATGCATGAATGCATGTATGCTCTGAACACTTTTATATGCATGAATGCTAGCCTATGCTCTGAACACTACAGACTGACAAATATGGCTGGAGGCTATATTTGTGTTTAATAATTCAGAAATGTATTGAACAATAAAAATCAAACGATGGCAATTGTATCTAAAATTGAATTTTTTTAGGAAGAGTGGAAGACATATCTTTTTCAACTCTATTCACACATTCCCTTTTTGCAATAAAACAGTGATCCAAAATATACTTTTACTTGAAGACAAGATTTCTTTTACATTAAATGTCATTAAATGTTGTATCCTGGAAGTTGAACTTTCAGACTCAGTGATAACATTGAAAAATCATAATAAGACCAAATTTAAGAAACCCAGAATTTCCAAGTTTAAACATTTATCTTTATTATTTACATACTTGAATTTGCCTTAGGGATAAAGAAATATTCTCATTAGTAATGGTGAGGATTGGGTAAGTGACATAAAAAAATCTACTTTATGTTAGAAAATTGACCATCAATGATTACTTTTGTTATACATTTAACAGTTTCACAGGGTTACAGACAATATAGTCTATTGGAAAAACAAGGGGCCTCTGTGGCTGAGTGGTCCAAGAAGATCATCTGCTGTATCACTAGCCTGTCAACACTGAGGTTTTAAGTTTCTCACCCAGCAGTGTCAAAGTGTTGGACTCTAATCTTAACTGACTAGGATTGTCAGTTTTCCTAATGATGATTGGTGGTTCTCTCTTGGCATTCTCAACCAATAAAAAATGGTCGCCACGAAATAGCCAATAGTGCTGAATGTGGGGTTAAACACCAAAAATCAATGGATCTATCAAAAAACTTTGTTAACTGTATCATTTAATAATATATATGTGAATAATTCAACTAATGGGAAAAATATTGTGTAATAAATTATAAGAGATCCACATATAAACCAAGATGGTGCAAAAACACTAGAAACTCCTTAAGGAATGTGCATTCCAATCATGTTAAACATTGTCAAAGGTCATGTTCAGGTAAGTAACTTGAGGTGATCCTTTATTTATTTTGTTTTTTATTCAGTTGATCCTTCATTTATTTTGTTTTTTATTGTGTCTAAAATTCTGCATTTCCAAGTATTTATGCAGAAACTGAAATTTGTAACAAAACAATACAATTTACTGGTATAACATTTTGAAGTTTGGTGGGATTATATTTTCACAGTAAATTTGAAAAATTATCTCAAAATTATATTCTTAGTGTTACCATATTTTATCTAATAAATTCGAGTTAAACAATATAAACAAATTGGTGTGGACATATTAACACAATTGAATAATTAATAGGATTTAGAAACAAGTTAACTTATCATTGCTTATATTAAACATTTCATAATTATTATTGTTTTAAATTCCTTCTTTTTTTTGCCCTTCTTTGTCATGCCTGTTAGGTTTTAGATTGCATGTCCAAATACATGTGTAGTTAGTGAAAAACTGAAATTTCATAAAATTAATTGCAAAAGGAAATATTTTGTTTAGCCCAAGTGAGCATACATCTATATAGTCAGATCAACCTACATGTATATGAGGGCTTCATTTCTATTTTCTTTAATATATGTTTTTCTCTTTCCCTATTTATTTTCGTCTATTCTTTAAATTTTAGCACCCCATTAATCTCTATTTTCACCTAAAATTGTTTCCCCATTTTTCTCTATTCTTTTATTCCTCCACCCATTACTTTTATTTTGATTTCTGTCAACACCATCCAGGCTATCTAAGGTCAAAGGCTGCAGAATACTTAATAGCTACAAGATCTATTGAGTGTGGCTATATCTGATTAGTCAGTGTTAAGTTGAAATTCAGACCAGTTCAGCAGTTAAAAATCTTATTATTATGTTGTGTTCATGTTGTTTACATGTTACAAAACAGTTCACAGTCAGTATGATAGTAATAGGTATCATTTTCTCCAATATTGTGAAATGTGGGTATTTCTGGACGATACTGAAAAATCATCCTGCCTCAACATGCCATCTTTCGGCGAATTGTCTGCTTAGCTAAAGGTTTTTATACAAAATTAAATTTGCAAACGGGCACTGACCAATCTAAAGTTTGATCCCATTCTACACTCACTTGTCATGAATTCTTAAAGGCAGACATTTAACATCATAAAGGTGAGTTGCTGTTTATATCTTATTTACAAATTGAAAATTTAAAGTTTTTTATACCTGTTTCTTCGGGTTTTGGCGAAGATTTATCGCCCTCACCATCCATCTTGAATTTACACCGTTGCTACGTCAAATGCGCATGCTTGCAGGGAAATAACTCTATTTACCCGCGGTTTTCTAAATAATTCATTTTAAATCACGTAATTCATACACATCAAAAATAGTTTTTTATATATATCTCTGAAAGGATGTACATTACTAACTTAGAATTCAAATTATAAATGCTATTTGTTTATGACATTTAAGTGGTTTATGAAAAAGCTAAAACCGTCTGTATTTCTGTTTTATCATCTAAATTAAATACAATATAAAAACTAAAGGCTCGAAAGAGCCGATGCCGCTCACCTTGGTCTATATGCATATTCAACAAAGGACACTCTCCAACATTGAAGACGAGAATATAATCCATGACAAAAATCTATGTTTTGTTGATCTTGTACTGCTGATCATTTAGTCTGTTTTCTCTATCTTCTTCAGTTAATTTTGCTCAAAACACAAAAGAGGGTAAACAAAAATCCTAATTTAAGTGCACCACTCCTGTAAAGAGTTACAGTCTACTAACTATATCGACAGAATTTGACTTGTTGGTAGATCTTGTCTTGCTGATCATTATTGCTTCTTTAAGTTTCTATCTATCTGTTATAATTTTTAAGATATAAGGCAAAAACGCAAAAAATGGGCAATAACTCTAATAAGGAGTCGACTGACGATTTCAACCATAGACTTATTTGGAGAACTTATCTTGCTGATCATTTTTACAATTTAAAGTTTCTCTCTATCTATTATAGTTTTCAAGATAATAGGCAAAAATGAAAAAAAAAAAAAAAAATTGGTAAAATTTGTCATTCATAAGGGCAATAACTCCTATAAGAAGTTGTCTGACAGTTCTGACGTAAGTGAACAATTGGTAGAGCTCAACATTCTGAACATTTCTGCCACAGTCAGATTTTTCGGTTTTGAACGGTTTTCAAAATAAAAGACAAAAACTTGCATTTTACCCCTATGTTCTATTTTTAGCCATTTCGGCCATCCAGATTGGCAGGCAGGGGCCATCGGACACATTTTAAAACTAGATACCCCAATAATGATTATGGTCAAGTTTGGTTAAATTTGGCCCAGTACTTTCAGAGGAGAAGATTTTTGTAAAAGTTAACAGACGACGACGGACGTCAAGTGATGAGAAAAGCTCACTTGGTCTTTTGGGCCAGGTGAGTTAATAAGGAGATATGGTATGATTGCCAATGAGACACCTATCCACCAAAGTAGTTCAAGTAAAGTGGATGTAAGCAATTATAGGCAACCGTACGGTCTTCAACAATGAGAAAAACCCATACCGTATAGTCGGCTATAAAAGGCCCCGACATGAAAAATATGAAACAATTCAATTGATAAAACTAACGGACTAATTCATAACAAAACTATTTACGAAAAACAATTATGACAGACATGAACCAACGACAACCACTGAACTACAGGCTATAGTATAAGTATATATTTTCAAGATTGTTGTCACGGTGATGGCTATGACCAATATATATTCATGAATAAGTTCCAGGTGATGCATTCACGGGAAAAACTAGGCATAACGCATGTTCGACAAAGAACGTGAAGCACCGGGATATTTGGTTACTGTATTCTTTCACTTATGATATCAATATCGGAACTTTATGTAGAATATTTTAAAATGCGTTTCACATAACTATGGTACATTCTGTCAGAGACATTTAAAAACCATTTTATGTTTCTGGTGATAGCAGGTATTATATGACTTCCGACCTGGACATTTAATAAATCAGTCAGCGTGTAAACAAATATTTACACCAGTAAAATTCCTTGTTTAAACGAATACATTAAGTTATTTACTTCTTGAAATATATAAGCAAAACAATAAGTTATTTATGATGAAATTGATTGGAAAACTTGAGCTGAACGAAGGGAAAAGAGGAAGTAACAACTATTTTATAATATTCAAGATAATAATTTACCATCTTATCTTTGAAAGTTAATTCCACCAACAATTCAAAGTACAACTGTTAACCCCTTACGTAATGGGAATGATGTAATATACCCTTTTTCAGTAGGCTCTCGTTCACCCACGAATCGTTCATATCTTTTGACTTTACAACTGTGGAACAACCGAAATGATTTTACCATCAACATGGATTCTTTAGGTACAACCGAATTAAAAAATCATAAACTGAATTATAAAGCCCAAGTACATAGGCATTATGAATTTGGAAATCGTAACCTCAACATCAAGTTGACTCAAATTAATTCATTTTTGAAATATATGATCTTCACAGACCGAGTCAATATTATTTTAGATCCGTCTTGTCGTTGTGGTGCTAAGCGTGAAGATTCATAACAGGTTGTTTTAATGTGCTAATTATGCTTATATAAGAAATAAACTATTTAATAATCTGAACTGGTTACCAGATAACTGTCCTTTAAATTTGAACATCATAACTTCTGGTCATATGTCACTAACTTATGACCAAAATGAAAACAATTATAAAAATTGTGTATGAATTTATTAAAGTCAAAGAGTTTCTTAGTTTATAAAGTAGCATAGTAATGACCGCGCTGAAGTACGTTCATTATTCATTTTCATTATTCAAAATTCAATAATGAATAATGAAATAGTTCACTATTCACTATTCAATGTTATGATGAATAATGAATAATGAAATAGTTTATGTATCATTATTCAAGTTGAAGAGGTGAATAGTGAAATAAAAATAAAAAATTGAGGCTGTGACACTATAGCTATATCCCGTATTTCTAAATTAGTCTTTTGGTGTTTTCTAACAAATATTCAAATTGATATCAGAAAAATAAATAAAAACACTAGCTCTTTAAATTTTAATTTGATTTATTTATCTGGTTCCTAGTTTCGGAGGATAAACTAGTGGGTTTTCCTAACTATTTTTAACAGAAATTCCTTGGTTCAATGTATGGACGACCTGAATACCAAAACATATATATATATAAATTAAAATACTCCACGTCGTCTTTTTTATTTTCACTGGACCTTTGCTATTCTTCATTCTCTAATTATAGATATAAAAGTCGATTGTTCAGCAATGACCATTACAGGGGTTACGGAGGACCTAAATGCCAAAATACGGGTGAAAATTAAGAAATAGCCAATTTTGAATAATGAAATGGATATTTTGAATAATGGAATGGACTGCTGCGACCCTTTAGCCCTAATTATAGATATACCTAATACCTCATTCGAAAGCTTATCAATAGAGGAACAAAAGGTATATAGTCAATATGTTCCGCAACGCATTTTAGAGGAGTAACGAAGGACCTAAATATCGAAATACGCGTGAACATTAATAAATAGTTTATTTTGAATAATGGAATGGACTGCTGCAACCCGTCAGCCCCTAATCAAGGAAAAATTTATACACCAAATAAAAGCTTATTGATAGAGAAATAAACTGAATATACACGATATGTGCCGCAATGACCATTAGAGGGTTTCGGAGGACCTAAATGCCAAAATACGCGTGAAAATTAAGAAATAGCCAATTTTGAATAATGAAATGGATATTTTGAATAATGGAATGGACTGCTGCAACCCTTTAGCCCTAATTATAGATATACCTTATACCTCATTCGAAAGCTTATCAATAGAGGAACAAAAGGTATATAGTCAATATGTTCCGCAACGCATATTAGAGGAGTAACGAAGGACCTATATATCGAAATACGCGTGAACATTAATAAATAGTTTATTTTGAATAATGGAATGGACTGCTGCAACCCGTCAGCCCCTAATCAAGGAAAAATTTATACACCAAATAAAAGCTTATTGATAGAGGAATAAACTGAGTATAAACGATATGTGCCGCAATGATCATTAGAGGGGTTACGGTTATCAATAGAGGAACAAAAGGTATATAGTCAATATGTTCCGCAACGCATATTACAGGAGTAACGAAGGACCTAAATATCGAAATACGCGTGAACATTAATAAATAGTTTATTTTGAATAATGAAATGGACTGCTGCAACCCGTCAGCCCCTAATCAAGGAAAAATTTATACACCAAATAAAAGCTTATTGATAGAGGAATAAACTGAGTATAAACGATATGTGCCGGAATGATCATTAGAGGGGTTACGGAGGACCTAAATGCCAAAATTCGCGTGAAAATTAAGAAATAGCCAATTTTGAATAATGAAATGGATATTTTGAATAATGAAATGGACTGCTGCGACCCTTTAGCCCCTAATTATAGATATACCTTATACCTCATTCGAAAGCTTATCAATAGAGGAACAAAAGGTATATAGTCAATATGTTCCGCAACGCATATTAGAGGAGTAACGAAGGACCTAAATATCGAAATACGCGTGAACATTAATAAATAGTTTATTTTGAATAATGGAATGGACTGCTGCAACCCGTCAGCCCCTAATCAAGGAAAATGTATACACCAAATAAAAGCTTATTGATAGAGGAATAAACTGAGTATAAACGATATGTGCCGCAATGACCATTAGAGGGGTTACGGAGGACCTAAATGCCAAAATACGCGTGAAAATTAAGAATTAGCCAATTTTGAATAATGAAATGGATATTTTGAATAATGGAATGGACTGCTGCGACCCTTTAGCCCCTAATTATAGATATACCTTCTACCTCATTCGAAAGCTTATCAATAGAGGAACAAAAGGTATATAGTCAATATGTTCCGCGACGCATATTAGAGGAGTAACGAAGGACCTAAATATCGAAATACGCGTGAACATTAAGAAATAGCTTATTTTGAATAATGGAATGGACTGCTACGACCTTCAGCCCCTAATTACAGAGAAACCTTATACACCATTTGAAAGCTTATCGACAGAGGAACAAAATGGTTATAATCAATATGTGCCGCAATGCCTATTAGAGGTGTTACGGAGGACCTACTCCTACAGTTACTGAGAGCTAGTTCAAATCCAATTACTATTAATAAATAAATCATGTTATCCAAAACTAAAATATCAATCATTCATCCATCAGATTTAGTGTAAAGACGTCCAAAACAGTCTGAGAAATGCATGTATACATTATTGTTTAGGGCCAGCTGAAGTGCGCCTTTGGGTGGATGTTCTCGCGGTGTTAAAGACCCAGTGGTGGCCTTGAACGGTTTCTGCTCTTTGGTCGGGTTGTTGTCTCTTTATCGTATTCCCCTTTTCCAATCTCAAGTTAACAGTATCGACTGGATGTAGGATCATATACAGCAATATACATTCATTTATGTTTTACTTTTTCAAAAACAAAATTAATGTTAATACCAATAAAACAATATTCAAACATTTTCCTACTACGGTAAATTGATAACGTTTAAGAATGAATTTATTCAACGGTCAATTAGTTTACATGGATCGTATTTAAATTTACGGGCTGTATAAACAACATCGCCGTAAAAAATAGAATGTGATATTCCGCTTTAAATAAGAACTCTACAGGTACAGCCAAACTTTAAAACTAAATATTTGTATCTATAATGAAAGAATTTGGTAATTTAAAGATTATATTCTTTTTTTTTTGGTGACGAAACCCTGACTTAATAATTTATCATTGTACATAAATTGTGTTCATTGAAATCTAAAACGCGACTATAGACACGGGCATAGCTAACACGTTGTGACATATACACACCGTAAAAAGGGCGGAAAGAACACCACCGTGCAAAGGCGAAAATAAACAATGGGGAAAAGAAAATTGTCACTTTTGTCGAAATTTTTATATAGAGAAACTGAAATATCCAAAATCTAGAAAGGAAAAGTATTGCTGTCTGTATTGGATTTATTTCAATTTATTTCTTTTGGGTAAATTCCGGCAGTGAAATTAGAAAATTTTGATGATTTTAAAAAGCAAAATATATTCAAGGGTTTTAGATCTATAAAATTAAATGTAATCTAGACAGAGTTTGACAAGTCTGCTATTAAAGGGTGTAACTGGTAACCATCGAATTCCTACAGCGTGTCGATAAACTGTATTGTCGAAACGTACATTATTATATGTTGTCAAGAAGAAAACTAAATTTAAAGCTTTAATTATCTCATCACAGTTCCAGTATGTATATATAATAGAAAAATAAAGGATATGGGTTATCCATCCATGACACAGCAAAACAAAACGCACAAAAGCAAAGGAACAGCTCTTTTATTGCTGTTCTTCATCTCAAAGTCACAGTGAGGCATTCAACACTTAGCAACAACAAAATCTCGCAAGTTTAAGACGGCCCCTATCACCGGTTTTAACGGAATTCTTTGTAAAATAATTCGAGTAGACTTTGTAAGATGTTACACCACCAAACAAAGGATATGGGTTATCCATTCATGACACAAAATCAGTGCATGCAAAGCTAAAAAACACACACAAAAAGCAAGGGAACAGCGATATTATTGCTGTTCTTCATCTCAAGGTCACAGTGAGGCATTCAAAACGGAGCAAAAAAAAAAAAAACTCTCACCCAACTGCAAGTTTAAGACGGCCCCTATCACCGGTTTGAGCGGAGATAATTAGGATAGACTTATTCAGATGTAACACCACAAAATCGGGCCCAGTAAAAAAAAAACATACTGGAAAGTAGCATATTTCTCGTTTTCATTAAAGAAGAAGGCTTCCTATGAGTTTTAGCAAACAAATCTCTTCAACCAGATTTGTTAAAGGACCGTTTAAATAAATTAGAGAACATCTGTTTGATATAAAAATTTAAAAAAACTCCAATTACGATACCATTATATGTGATAGTGTAATGTATAGAGTTGAAAATTATAACTGTCAACCGAATTGAACAGACCATCAAAAGAACTTAATGTATCCAAAACACCCAAATACTAGTAGTTAATGACACTTCAAAATAGTTTATTCAATTTTTTCATATGCTTTATTATAAAAATTAATAATCAGTTTTTTAAAGAAGTAAGGAAACTAGTTAAAACCGAGAAAGATTAGCAGTAGAACATTTACTAGAAGCCTGGAAGAAACAAAATATAAACGGATTTTTGTGTAGTTTAGGATGCCGATACATAGTAGGGACTTTTAAATTTTCAGAGGAGAGCTTAAGATGACCGGTGGTAGTGACATGCAAAACACCCCTCGCACCACACGATAAGAAATGGACGTGAGTCGCGGCTTATCGTAGCCCCATTAGGATTATTTGACTCTGTGTGGAACGCACGGCCTTAAATGTAGTTAAATGAGTAATTTCATTCTTAAGGACTTCCGTGTAGTATTTACGTCATACCACCACCACATTGGTGGCTGCTTTATAAAACTAAGGAGATGTGGTAAGATTGCATCTGAGACAATTATCCACCAAAGTTCAAAGGAAGTGGATTTAAGCAATTATAGGCAACCGCACGGCCTTGAACAATGAGAAAACCCATACTGTATAGTCGGCTCTAAAATGCCTTGACAGGAAAAATGTAAAACAAATCAATTGAGAAAACCAACGGCCTGATTTATAACCGAACAATTTACGAAAACATATGACATACATGAACCAACAACAACCAGTTAACTACAGGCTCCTGACTTGGGACAGGCACATATAGAACGGGTTAAACTAGTTTGTTGGCGCCTAACCATCCCCTGTGACAGTGGTGTAACAATACAAACAAAAAGCAGTTGAAAAGGGCTTAACTCATCAGATCGATACACATCATGCAGAAAACATCTAACGAAAAACAAACCGGACGTGGAAGCGTATCTATACATCCCACAACAAAAAGACACTGAGTAAAGATCTGAGAGTACTCGGAGTTACTGACGGCTAGTTCAAAGCCAATAACAACTTATAATAATAAAAAATGTATCGATCAGTACAAATCCATCATCCAATGGATTTAGCGTAAAGACATCATTAACAGTCAGAGAAATTCATGACCTTGTGCAATGCCAAAATATAGGTATCGATAGATAGTTCTCAGCCGGTATGAACACAAAACGCTTTTAGAGTACTTACATTTTGTCTTTAGTCCTAGAAATGGGTGTATAACTTACTTTTTTAATTTCTAAATTATTTTCAAAATGTGATATTCGGATATCAACAATATTCAGACATTTTGATAATGAAATAGGAATCAAGTGATTTTTGTCAGATTTTTTTACATCAATTTTACAATACATGCAGGATGAAAGAGCATCTCTAATGACCTGATAACACACTTTCCAGTTTATTTTCGACGGTGGATAGTGGTCATTTTTCAGAAATTAAAGGTGGTTCTATGTTTTGAACGGTAAATGTCAATTGAGAGAACAGTCTGTGGTGACAGAAAGCTGTAATGATACGTTTACACTCATATTTTGGACTGAAAACGATGTTGTATTACACTCGTTATAAATATTGTGCAATTTACTAATTGGCATTTGCATAATAATTGATGTTTACCTTTACTTTTACCAAAAAATGAAGAAAAAATCCAAAATAATATTTATCATTAATACAATGTCTTTCAAAAAATCTATAAAACTTTCCTTTAATTAATTTTCAAAATATCTAATAATTAACAGTAAATTTCAAACTATATTTATTCATAATTTCTAAAATTAAAATTTGATGCTATATGTATTTTTAATTATGAATCTACTAACAATTTCTATTAATTGTGCTATACAGCTCTGAATTTGGATTGGGATTGAAAATTAGACATAGCATAGGTTTCTAACTCAGAATGAATGTTGACTTAAAATAACTTGAAAATTTGAAATTGAACATTTCCTATTATGGTCCAATATCCAAAATCTGAATACATGGTTAGATTCAGCATATGAAAGAACTCCAAGAATTCTATTTTGATGAAATCAAACGAAGTTTAATATTTCACCCTTTGGATCTCAATATGGACCAATTTGATAACGGGGCCCAAAATCTAAAACCTGAATGCACAGTTTGATTCAACATATCAAAGAACCCCATAAATTGTATTTTGTTGAAATCAAAGAAAGTTTAATTTTGGACCCCAATTTGAACTAACTTAAAATTGGACCAAAATAAAAACTAGAGGCTCTCAAGAGCCTTTGTCGCTCACCTGTATTGACTGTTGTTTTGGAAATCATGTAAAATAAGGTTAAAATCATAATTAATAGTATTAGATACCATAATAATGATTGCTTTGGTTTAATTTGGCTCAGTAGTTATATCAAAAGCAGGTCATCCCATTGAAGTCTTACAATAGTTACAGAAGATATTTGAAAACCAGGCCCAAAATACAAAATCTGAATTACACAGTTAGATTCAGTATATCAAAGAATCCCAAGATTTCAATTTTCGCTGAAATCAAACTAAGTTAAATTTTGACCCCTTGAACCTCAATGTGGACCAATTTAAAACAGGGCCCAAAATCCAAAATCTAAAAACACGGTTATATTCAGCATATTAAAGAACCCCGACAATTCAACCCTTTGAATTAAACCCTATTGAATTTGGTCAAGAAATAAACAATTCATACAAAGTATTAGAAAAGTATTGTTTTTGCTCCTTTTGGTCCTTAATTTTAAAACAATTCGGACAATAACCCCAAAGTCAATCCCAACCTTCTTTTCGAGGTATGAAACCTTGTGATAAAATTTCATAAATATCCATACACTTATACACAAGTAAGTGTCCTGAGACAAGAAACATTCTTCTTTTGGCTCCTTTTAGCCGCTATTTCTTAAACAGTAGGGATAATAACCCCAAAATCAATCCCAATCTTCCGTTTGTGGTATGGAACCTTTTGGTACAATTTCATAGAGATCCATATATTTCATCTGTACGGAAAATTTAAAGGTGAATTATCTGAGCATAGGTTTAATTTTGGACACTAAAATATTTGCATCAAACAAATGTAGCATGTAGATATATACATATATATATGTAAAATGTATTTTTTGTGTGTGTGCATTAATTGTAGTCTGTATCTATATGTTGTTCATTTCTTGTAATTAGTATACTTGTGTTTAAAATGTAAATATTCAGTTTAATGGAGGAAATAAAGAGAATCAATCAATCAATCAATCAATCTTATAATGAAGTAATTGTCTGGTAACCAAATGTCTTTGGACGATGGCAACGACGACGATGACGACACTGACAATGTAATATTAACATCACACAACCATCCATTCACCAAAACATAAACAAATCATTATTTTTTCAAGTTTCTATTCAAAGGCTATCAATAATATGAATATAAACTTATTTGGAGAGGGGGCCCAAAATGCCCCTTATCGTACCTTGTCCTTTATACAGATGGTTGATGTAAGGAATAAATTTTGAGGTTTACAGGTCAAAAGTTATTGTAAGTTAAAATAATGAAGGATCGCAGACGTTTAATTCATTATTCAAAATAAGTTATTTCTTAATTTTCACGCGTATTTTGACATTTAGGTCCTCCGTAACCCTCTAATGGTCATTGCGGCACATATCGTTTATACTCAGTTTATTCCTCTATCAATAAGCTTTAATTTGGTGTATACATTTTTCCTTGATTAGGGGCTGACGGGTTGCAGCAGTCCATTCCATTATTCAAAATAAGCTATTTCTTAATGTTCACGCGTATTTCGATATTTAGGTCCTTCGTTACTCCTCTAATATGCGTTGCGGAACATATTGACTATATACCTTTTGTTCCTCTCCTGATAAGCTTTCGAATGAGGTAGAAGGTATATCTATAATTAGGGCTAAAGGGTCGCAGCAGTCCATTCCATTATTCAAAATATCCATTTCATTATTCAAAATTGGCTATTTCTTAATTTTCACGCGTATTTTGGCATTTAGGTCCTCCGTATCCCTATAATGGTCATTGCGGCACATATTGTTTATACTCAGTTTATTCCTCTATCAATAAGCTTTAATTTGGTGTATAATTTTTCCTTGATTAGGGGCTGACGGGTTGCAGCAGTCCATTCCATTCTATTTCTTAATGTTCACGCGTATTTCGATATTTAGGTCCTTCGTTACTCCTCTAATATGCGTTGCGGAACATATTGACTATATACCTTTGTTCCTCTCCTGATAAGCTTTCGAATGAGGTAGAAGGTATATCTATAATTAGGGGCTAAAGGGTCGCAGCAGTCCATTCCATTATTCAAAATATCCATTTCATTATTCAAAATTGGCTATTTCTTAATTTTCACGCGTATTTTGGCATTTAGGTCCTCCGTATCCCTATAATGGTCATTGCGGCACATATTGTTTATACTCAGTTTATTCCTCTATCAATAAGCTTTAATTTGGTGTATAATTTTTCCTTGATTAGGGGCTGACGGGTTGCAGCAGTCCATTCCATTATTCAAAATAAGCTATTTCTTAATGTTCACGCGTATTTCGATATTTAGGTCCTTCCTTACTCCTCTAATATGCGTTGCAGAACATATTGACTATATACCTTTTGTTCCTCTATTGATAAGCTTTCGAATGAGGTATAAGGTATCTCTATAATTAGGGGCTAAAGGGTCGCAGCAGTCCATTCCATTATTCAAAATATCCATTTCATTATTCAAAATTGGCTATTTCTTAATTTTCACGCGTATTTTGGCATTTAGGTCCTCCGTAACCCTCTAATGGTCATTGCGGCACATATCGTTTATACTCAGTTTATTCCTCTATC
Source organism: Mytilus coruscus (assembly GCA_017311375.1). NCBI lineage: Eukaryota > Metazoa > Mollusca > Bivalvia > Mytilida > Mytilidae > Mytilus > Mytilus coruscus. Next base: position 95,037,309 of record CM029600.1, on the reverse strand, counting down.
AATAAGCTTTAATTTGGTGTATAATTTTTCGTTGATTAGGGGCTGACGGGTTGCAGCAGTCCTTTCCATTATTCAAAATAAGCTATTTCTTAATGTTCACGCGTATTTCGATATTTAGGTCCTTCCTTACTCATCTAATATGCGTTGCGGAACATATTGACTATATACCTTTTGTTCCTGTCTTGATAAGCTTTCAAATGAGGTATAAGGTATATCTATAATTAGGGCTAAATGGTCGCAGCAGTCCATTCCATTATTCAAAATATCCATTTCATTATTCAAAATTGGCTATTTATTAATTTTCACGCGTATTTTGGCATTTAGGTCCTCCGTAACCCTCTAATGGTCATTGCTGAACAATCGACTTGTTATATCTATAATTAGAGGATGAAGAATAGCTAAGGTCCAGTGAAAATAAAAAAGACGACGTAGAGTATTTTAATCTATATATATATGTTTTGGTATTCAGGTAGTCCATACATTGAACCAAGGAATTTCTGTTAAAAATAGTTAGGAAAACCCACTAGTTTATTCTCCGAAACTAGGAACCAGATAAATAAATCAAATTAAAATTTAAAGAGCTAGTGTTTTTATTTATTTTTCTGATATCAATTTGAATATTTGTTAGATAACACCAAAAGACTAATTTAGAAATACGGGTATAGCTATAGTGTCACAGCCTCAATTTTTTATTTTTATTTCACTATTCACCGCTTCAACTTGAATAATGAAACATAAACTATTTCATTATTCATTATTCATCACTTAACATTGAATAGTGAATAGTGAACTATTTCATTATTCATTATTGAATTTTGAATAATGAAAATGAATAATGAACGTACTTCAGCGCGGTATAGTAATGTGCATATATTTACTGTGTACAACCATTCACGTCATCATTTTACATATCGTAATCCAATTGTATGCATGTAATGTATTGTATTGTATGAATGTAATGTATTGTATTATATGCATGTAATGTATTGTATTGTATGCATGTAATGTATTGTATTGTATGCATGTAATGTATTTTATTGCATGCATGTAATGTATTGTATTGTATGCATGTAATGTATGCTTTGTAAATATTCTCTGTTTGTTACAAACTGTTCATGGAGAAAACTTTATAAGTTTGATTAACTCGTGTCTCATACCTTTTGCATATTGAAGCAATTAATTCATACATATAAAATTGTTTGTATCCTTGCTATAAATATATAAATGCTATATATGTTATATTTCGATATTCTGTTCAAAATTTCTAAATGCATATTCATAAAATCAGAAATATCGCCCATGCAATTACGTGCACTTCGCATTAAGCATAAGTACAATATAACTTCATACTTCATTCTATACACATTCTTGCTCATTTATACTGATAAGAAAAAATGCAAATTACTTAAAAACATATTCGTTTGTTTTTCTTGATGTAAATAATCATTCCATGTAAATAAATTTTCATAAGAAATATGATAGATTGTATTCACTTTTTTTCTTAATTAGGAAATGTTTACTATGTTGTTTCGGGAAGATTGAGATTATTTTTTTTTTACATCAATTAAATACTTCGGAGAACTCTTAATATCGCCATGTAAATAGATACTGAAAACAATGAATTTATTTGAAATTCAAAAGCCTGAGATTTTAGTACTTCATCTGCATTTACGCCAGTTGCATGGATGATGGAAAATGTTAAATATTATAAAGTACAACTTTTCAACAAATTGAATCCTAATAAAAGAAAGTTTGGATGAGGACAACATATTCTTACGAATTTTGTTTTGTTCAAAGTGAGTTTTTAAATATTGAAAATATGTTATGGTACAGTTATAATTTTAAATCTTACCAGTGAACATATAATTATAATAGATTTCCCCGAGGCCAATATGTACTGGTCCCACTACAATTCATCACATTCCACTTTACACATCATCTTACAAGAATGACGACATTGACAAATGATTACAGACTTTGACTTAATTAATGTTAGAATGTACATTATGGGAAGTATTATATGACGTGTTTAATCGAAACAATAACATCGCCATTAGTAAATATTTCTGTTGTTTTTCAACAGTTCACAAGATAGAAAAAAATCCTAAGATGAAGCTGATATTGCCCTGTTGTCTAGTTGGTAAGTTCTCTTATATCTATAGTTAACATACATATAACGTACACGGTATCAGCACAAAGGTATAATATTTAATTCTAACATCATTGTAAAACTAAAAACATATTAATGTATTGCAACAAATGGAATGCATGTGAAATTACTGAATTTGCATAGAAAAGTCACGTGAAAATCAGTTTCATAACTTCAATCATCACATTTAGGATTTAATATGATGAAACTTTTAATAGAAAACAAAAACAATCAAACAATGCCTTATGCACTTATGAACTTGAACTCTGGTGGATAGTTGTCCCATTGGCAATTCTACCACATCTCCTTATGTTTATATGATACACAACTGTGTACAACCGATTTTAAGGACAATAATATTGTCAAACTTACAACTTGAAAAACTTCTCAATAACCCATTATACATGCAGATTCAGAGACAAACGAATAACGACAATATCCTTTGACTGATATAAAAATTATCGGTGATTACATTTTATTCTAATGTATGTCAAATGATTCTATGTCTTTAATTTTTCAGCACTATTGGTGCTTAAATATGTACAAGGTTCACCTTCTTTACCGAAAGCCACAGTCAAGAACACAGTCAAGAACACTGGACCAAGCTGTCCTAGATATCCTGTCAGATATGAGGGAGACTCGTTGGTCATTGAGATTGAAAAGGGGGAGTGTGAAATGTAAGTGTTATTGAAATATTATCCAAACTAGAGTCCTCGTTGTTCCGTCGTCCAATTCGCATGAGGTCCTACCTAACTGTGCTACAGTAGATGGAGATCAGAAATACGGCTCGGATCAGACCATTATCAAATTTACGTACAAGAACAAAGACAATGCACAGTCTGTTTTTTTAGATAGCACTTGCAAACTTTGACGGGTTAAACTAAGTTTTATAGTATCTAACCCCTACTTAAATACTATGTACGTATACATTGAATTTCAGTATTTGTATTTGCAAACTCTCTAAAATTAGACTGAATACCAGCATTGTTGAAGGTAGTAAATATATGTTTTTCTTTGAAACCGAGAAGACATAACTGTCTTCCATGTTAACAAGCACCCCCTTCCTACCCTCATTATGTTTTTTTTAAATCAAGCAAGCGATATCACTGCAAATAAGTATTATTTCATTTTTATTTAAGTGTAAAGGGCATAGTAACCAATTAAACATCTAAATGTCACAAATTTGTTGAAAATGATCTTAACTCAAGAAAACTACGTTAACTAATGTATACGCCCCTCCCCAAAAAAAAAAATAATCCACTCAAACTTTACTTTGGTGAATTGTGCCGAAAAAAGGATAAACGTTAGTAATTTAACCTTAAACATATACATATAAATACATGCATGTGTACTGATAACTCGATTTATCAGTCTTGCACTTTTACATGTACTGAAAAATTCGGCTCTAAGACTTTTGGTTATCAACATACAATAAATTAAGCAGAAATTATCAAAACTACACGTATTACGATGGTTTACTTGATCTTTCAGGGTCATAGCATCTGTGAACATGCACGAAAAGAATTCAGATAAAGTGAAGTCTTTAAGAAAACGTGTAAAAGCTGTATTGAGGTTAGTTTTTCACACCTGAATAACAGACTCAGGAAGCAGTACCGGGTATTTGTAGTGAGCACAACAGCTAGTAACCATGCATAGGTCTTATTTTTGACTAGATAATTTACATGGACATGTCAGTACTAATATGTGTTAAAAGACTTAAGGAAAGGAAAGTTAACGTTAATGAGAAAGCAACTTAACAACATCAAAGACAAGTATATAGCAGCCAGCATAAATACAATTTGGTTCAACCAAGTGCAAAGCGTGAAATTATTCTATACACTTAGTATATATATACGATATCATGTTAAGTGAGCGTGTTTGTAGATTATCATTTATGAGATGATATACGATTTGTTTTGAGAAAATATTAGAACACAATTATATATAAATAAAAAGTATGAAAAATACACAGGCAGATAAATGATATTCATGTAAAAAGACAAATATATATGGCATTTCAACATGATGAATTTGATTTCTGTGTGTCTCCCCAGTTAGTTATGTTTGCTTTTGTTTCAGAAAAGTTAACATGCCCACTGTTACCTTTCGTTCTTTAATGACTATTTCTGAAGTGGGATCCGGTCGTACGCCTAGTGATGGAACAAGCGACAATGCAGTTCCTGGAAGTCAAACCTCTAAAAAATCTAAAATAACAGTCATCAATCCAGATATAGGATCGCCAAATCCAGGAAAGGAAGCTGCCAATAAATGTACTAAAACGAACTACAGATTTGTTGGACCTGTTTTAATTATCGACACGGTCCCAGGAGACTGTCAGATGTAAGTTGAAATACTTGTATCAAAACTGTAAAAAAACTAAAAAAAAAAACTTTAAGATGAAAAACAGCAAAGCAATTTAAAGTTGTATTGTACGTATACAGGTAGCATTCCAGGACAACAACAAAACAATATGTATAAATATATAAGTGGCTATTGTTTGGACCTATATGAGTTGCATTCCAGGACAACAACAAAACAATATGTATAAATATATAAGTGGCTATTGTTTGGACCTATATGAGTTGCATTCCAGGACAACAACAAAACAATATGTATAAATATATAAGTGGCTATTGTTTGGACCTATATGTATAAATATATAAGTGGCTATTGTTTGGACCTATATGTATAAATATATAAGTGGCTATTGTTTGGACCTATATGTATAAATATATAAGTGGCTATTGTTTGGACCTATATGTATAAATATATAAGTGGCTATTGTTTGGACCTATATGAGTTGAATCGTTCTAACAATGGATATAATAGTAAAATGCTGCTTGTTTTTTTTTTTTTTTTTTTTTTTTGCGTTTAATTGTATAGTGTATCTGCATATAAAATGTTACTTTACCATTGTTTGGGGACTGGTACTTTTTACATGTTCAAAACCTAAATATAAATGTTTATATAAATCCATACTTAGGATGATAGTTGCACATGGCAAAAGAAAGAATAAAGTGTTCAAACGTCTGAATAAAAAGGGAAAACCAATAAGACCAAGGTAAATATAACAATATTAAATAGTTGGTATTGTCAATGATTCAAGTATCCACCAAACGATCAATAGGACAACTGTTCACAAAAGACTAAGTAAGATGAAACAGTTAATATAAAAATAAGGAGATGTGGTATGGTTGCCAATGAGATAACTATCCACCAAAGTTCAAATGAAGTGGATGTAAGCAATTATAGGCAACCGTACGGCTTTCAACAATGATAAAAACCCATACCGTATAGTCGGCTATAAAAGGCCTCGACATGAAAAATATGAAACATTTCAAAACTAACGGCCTAATTTATAATAAAACAATTTACGAAAATCAAATATGACAGACATGAACCAACGACAACCACTGAACCACAGGCTCCTGACTTGAGACAGGCACATTACGAATGTGGCAGAGTTACACATGTTTGTAAGCGATCAACAACCCCCTGGGGTAGTGGTGTTACAGCACACAACATAAGAAAAAACTATAAAAATCAGCAAATATCTACTTTCCCATGTTGTTAATTTTTGTTTTGCAAAAAAGGTACACAGATCATAATGCGCGTTAAACCATACACAGAATACCGTTGGTGTCATATCGAATGGTTCAATTTACAAAAAAAACATTATATTTGTCAGAACCAATTAAGATTTAGTGTTTTAATGTACACCATCGAGGCCAATACCATGCAATATCAAATATCCATGAAAGGAAGTCCAGACAAAATGGCAAACTTAAAAGAAAACTTTTTAAACAATAAATGTGTTACTAGACTTATTATGAAGAAAAAATGTCTCGACAATATATAAGCCTTCCTCACGATACTGAAACAGAAGTAGGCCAGTACAGCTCGGGTGTCCGTATTGGTCCAGTTTCTCTTGAATTGGACCGAGAAAATCCTTATTGGCCCAGTTAGTGCTTTTAATTGCTCAATGACATAATTATTTGGCATAAAGAGTATGTTTGTTATGTTGAATAGCAGAAAAAATGTATTACTACAAACAATGGAACTTGTTACAAATGCATGTCTGAACTTGAATATCATTTGACTTTTACTTGTAAGAATTTCAAAAGACACGTATATAAGCTATCGTTACCCGATGATGGTCTTTTAATAGCCATCACAACAGACTTCGTGCATTCACGACCTATACAAAAATCAACATGCAATAATACTACAATGATACTTGTAGAATTTAAAGGTATATATGCAATTTATAGTTACACTAGAACACAACTACTCCTTTAAAACATATTTTCAAATTGTAAGTTTCAACGCAATTAATCTGTAAATTTTGGCATGTTTTATACTATGGGTAACACTTCCTTGAACCCCCCTTTTTCATGTATGTATATGCTATTTTCGTCAGTAAGAGGGGTTCAAAAGAAAGTTTTCCATACTTTGACAGATAATTTTATACTGAATGTTTCGTACTTTATTTTACAGGAAAAAGATCATGTTTGAATATATCGACGAACAATTTTTCTGACCACCACAACATAATAATTCTATGAAATCCGTTGTACCATTTGTAAATTTTTTAATAAAATATATATGATTAAATCAAGTTATATTTAGCCCGACGATCACTCCATTTCTAGTCCTAAAATGTCTATTAGAAAACAGATATATACAGATCTTCATTCAAAAAGAGTAGGGTAATTAGCAGAGTACGAAATTTCAGCTATGTTATTGATATCAGTTTAATGCTCTGCATACGATAGTATCCGGCGGAAACCCAGTTGAAATTAAACAAAAGAAATGGAACTGTTTGTTAGAGAAGGTAAAAAAGGCCAAGTTGGTAAATTTGAATTGTTTACATCTGTTTCTATGGGCTTTAAAAGTTTAATGAATGTGCCTAATTTAGGATTTTATGCATCTCATGTAACTATGTAATTTTACTTAAATTAGGGTATGGAGCTTCGAGATATTTTAAAACTTTTGAATTATTGACAATTTTTCACAAAACAGACGATTGTAGTAGGTGCAAATACATATGGATCTTTTTTGTGCATAAGCATAAATTCCGCCGAAAAAAATTCCAAAGAAAGATAATAAATTGATCTTTTTAAAGCCTTAATTTGCATCTCTGCCCCCGGCGACAGTTTTTTGGGATAAATCCCCAAAATGGCCAATAATTTCATCGAAAAGAGAAAATCGAGTACACCTTTTATGTTTAGGTGTGTTTGAGTTGAGTATTCTGTCTTGAAAACGTATAAAAGAAAAATATTTGATACATCATCTCGCTTCAGATTGTATTATTCTTATATATTTAGGCTCTAGGTTGATATAATCATATTAAAAATTTACAGTGCTAAAAAATGAAATATATGGGTCAAGTGAAATACCTTTCTAATGAGTCACAACAACAGAATAGGTGTGTTCGAAAAACAAATTTTCACTAAAAGTACTTGACGACAGACTTTTCAAGTGGATCTTAAAAATGCATAACTTCAAAAAAAAACTTCATTTTTTGTGTGTGTTATCTAGGGGAATTAGTCTTCAACCTGTTAATTTTTTTAGTCTGCCCTTCCACGAAATATTTGATTAGAATTTTTTAAATATTTTTGAACTTTCGAAAATTCCCCCTGACAACCGATCAGACAATTGTTTTAAGTTGACCAAATGCATAAAAGTACATTAAATGATGTTAAATAGCTAGTAGATACATTTGTCTTTGAAAACACAAATGGCATATAAGGATAGAAATGATGCTATGTGGATAAATTTATCGGTTTTCAAGAGCTAAATTGACAGTGCGTCATCACTACAATGGCTTTCATTTTTACGATTATAAAAAGTAGATTGCGTAATGGGGAGATAATTTTAACGAAGTAGAATTCTGACTGAGTATGAAGTAATGTTTTAATGGTCCGTCTGTCCCGTAACAAGTTAAAATTTTGGTCTACGGTAATTTATCATTAAGTTGTGCTCACACGGAACATGATAATGTGAATGTGCGAGTAGGCATGGTGTATTATGGACACGTAATCTTGTTAATAATGATTTTCCATAGTTTCACCTAACATTATTCAAGTTCTGGATAAGTGGTAAGGAGAAGTTTTAATAAGAACCATTATTCGGGCACTGAAATAAGAAAAAAATAGTAAGTTTACTCAAACCTTGCAAAACTACGTTATTTTTTTTGATAAGTGAACCAGCTGCTTTAATCTTGAAACTTTAATGCAGAAAAGTCACTTGCGATGTCACTTTGTTTTCATACACATGTCGAAATTTAGGTATTTGACCTTAAATTCAATTTCACGCATACTTTTTTGTCAGAATATATATGAGCAAGAGCTTTGCAAAAAAGCTATTTTACACACATTAACGTCTTTGTGAAATACAAAAGATATCTTTTGGGTAAAGCTTTTGTTCATATGAAAATATTAATGACAAGATCTCAGAATGAAGCTATTGTGGCAGTTTTTGGTGTTTTGTACCAAAAGTAAAAAGTTTGAAGCCCTATAATGCCAATATGTAAGCAAAATTAAAATAAATTGAATACTGATTTCAGACAGATTTAAAATGTCTTATGAAAATCTGAAAGGTGTAAATTGGTAGAATTATAATACATTTTGGTTTTCGAATTCAAGGGGCCAAAAAATGGCCTTGTCATAAGTTCTCCTTTCTGATTCTTGGTGACGACCATAACACGTATGATTCTTGTTGAAGACCATAACATATAAGGTTCTTAGGTGACAGCCATCACATTTTGATGCAACCATTAAATTCATAAAGATCGATGTATGGCTTATACCAACATAACAAAAGCAAAACAAAAAAACAAAAACAATAAAAACTGTGTCTGCTCTACGTTTACTGAATTGAAAATATCAATTCAACTGTATATATTTGACTAAGTTTAAATTACTCATCTTATCTATATGTTATATATGTATATGTAAATGTACATGTCTTGTCTCTTTGTGGTTGTTTTAGAGCACATTAAGTCTGGATTTTTTCTACTTGTGAAATTTGAATTCATCGACGATATTTTTTTTTTCTTTTTTCAATTTTTGGCATAAATTTATGATGCATCCATGTTCCAATAAGAAGAAAATAAATTATTTGCTTTTACCAGAACCTTGTTTTTACTGTTTTTGTTTACTTTTGTGATTGAGTGACGCTGTTGTTATTAGATTGGATCAAATCTGAATAATGTATACTGTTACTGAAAATTATAAACTTTTCCATTTGTCTTAATTTTAGTATGCGCTACACCTTATATACCTATTTCGGTGATATATTATCCAAACTTTCTTAATAGTATACGTGTATACTTATTGGTATCTATTGTTGTTTATTTTGTGTTGTTGATTCTCCCTTTTTTAATTGTCTTTTTATCATGTGTTGACCTCTGGTTCACCAAGTTTGCTAGTAGTTCTGAAAGAGAGGCGAAAGATATCAAAGGGATATTGAAACTCGTAAGACGAAAACAAACTGACAATGCCATGGCAAAAAACAAAAATCGACTGTTAGACAAATACAGTGTACAAAACATGTACTCTAAATGAATTTTCAGTTTTAATACTTTTGTTGGAACTTTTTCTATTCAACACACGTTAGTGATTCTCCCCCGAATGTTATCAATAAACATTAGGAATCACTGTAAAATAGTTTATATCTTTTACTAAAATACCCCTAAACATTTCTTGTCATCAATGTTTGCAAATAAAGGCAACAGTAGTATACCGGTGTTCAAAAGTCATAAATCGATTGAGAGAAAACAAATCCGGGTTACAAACTAAAACCGAGGGAAACACATCAACTATAAGAGGAAAACAAAGGAACAACGGGAACACTGAAGTGCAACAAAAAACAAACGTCAACAAACATAGAAACGAAATTTTTGATAACAAATAATAATAAATTCATGACCCACATTACACTGGGTAGTGCTTTGTGAGTGAGAAAGTTTAATGAATTGATGGTTTGAAAAAAGCAAAATATTTTACAGATTGACAGACAATACCATGACTGAAAATGATATAGCAAGACATACAATGCTTTGACAGAAAAGGCAACATAATGACAGACAATGCTTCGGCAGAAAATGTTTAAAAAGACAGACAATGCTTTGGTAGAAAATGTTAAAGAAAGACATACAATGCTTTGGCAGAAAAGGCTACAAAATGACAGACAATGCTTTGGTACAAAAGGCTACATAATGACAGACAATGCTTTGGCAGAAAAGGCTACATAATGACAGACAATGCTTTGGTAGAAATGTTATAGAAAGACAGATAATGCTTCGGTAGAAAAGACTACATAATGACAGACAATGCTTTGGTAGAAAATGCTTCATAATGACCGACAATGCTTTGGTAGAAAAGGCTACATAATGACAGACAATGCTTTGGTAGAAAAGGCTACATAATGACAAACAATGCTTAGGTAGAAAAGGCTACATAATGACAAACTATGCTTTGGCAGAAAATGTTATAAAAAGACAGATAATGATTTGGCAATATAACAACAGACAATGCATTGGCAAAAAAGCTTACATAATGACAAACAAAGCTTTGGCAGAAAAAAAGGTTACATAATGACAGACACTGCTTCGACAGAAAATGTTATAAAAGACAGACAATGCTTTGGCAGAAAATGATTTGGAACGATAGACAATGCTTTGGCAGAAAATGTTATAGAAAAACAGACAATGCTTTGGAAGAAAACAGTAACAAAATAACAGGCAATGCTTAGGCAGAAAAAAATAAAGCATAACAGACAACAAATTGGCAGAAACAGCTAATAATGACAGGTAATGCTTTGGCAAAAATGTTATAAAAAGACAAACAATGCTTTGACAGGAAAAACAAGAATGAATGCTTTGAGAGAAAATGTTAGCGAACGACAGGCAATGCTTTAGAGAAAAAACTTGCATAATGACAAACAATGCTTTGGCAGAACATGATTTAGAAAGACAAACAATGCTTTGGTAGAAAAGGCTACATAATGACAGACGCTGCTTTGGTAGAAATGTTATAGAAAGACAGACAATGCTTTGGTAGAAAAGGCTACATAATGACAGACAATGCTTTGGTAGAAAAGGCTACATAATGATAGACAATGCTTTGGTAGAAAAGGCTACATTATGACAAACTATGCTTTGGCAGAAAATGTTATAGAAAGACATACAATGATTTGGCAGAATAAAATATATAACAACAGACAATGCATTGGCTAAAAAGTTTACATAATGACAAACAAAGCTTTGGCAGAAAAAAGGTTACACAATGACAGACACTGCTTCGACAGAAATTGTTATAAAAGACAGACAATGCTTTGGCAGAAAATGATTTGGGACGATAGACAATGCTTTGGCAGAAAATGTTATAGAAAAACAGACAATGCTTTGGAAGAAAACAGTAAAAAACATTACAGGCAATGCTTAGGCAGAAAAAAAAATAAAGCATAACAGACAGCGAACTGGCAGAAACAGCTAAAAATGACATAATGCTTTGGCAAAAATGTTATAAAAAGATAGACAATGCTTTGACAGGAAAAACAAGAATGAATGCTTTGAGAGAAAATGTTAAAGAACGACAGGCAATGCTTTGGAGAAAAACTAACATAATGACAAACAATGCTTTGGCAGAACATGATTAAGAAAGACAAACAATGCTTTGGCAGAACATGATTTAGAAAGACAAATAATGCTTTGGCAGCACATGATTTAGAAAGACAGATAATGCTTTGGCAGAACACGATTTAGAAAGACAGATAATGCTTTGGCAGAACATGATTTAGAAAGATAGACATTGCTTTGGCAGAACATGATTTAGAAAGACAGATAATGTTTTTGCAGAACATGATTTAGAAAGACAGATAATGTCTTTGCAGAACATGATTTAGGAAGACAGATAATGCATCGGCAGAACATGATTTAGAAAGACACACATTGCTTTGGCAGAACTTGATTTAGGAAGACAGATAATGTCTTTGCAGAACATGATTTAGAAACACAGATAATGTTTTGGCAGAACATGATTTAGAAAGACAGAAAATGCTTTGGCACAACATGATTTAGAAAGACAGACATTGCATTGGCAGAACATGATTTAGAAAGACAGATAATGCTTTGGCAGAACATGATTTAGAAAGACAGACATTGCTTTGGCAGAATATGATTTAGAAAGACAAACAATGCTTTGGCAGAACATGATTTAGAAAGACAGACATTGCTTTGGCAGAACATGATTTAGAAAGACAAACAATGCTTTGGCAGAACATGATTTAGAAAGACAGACGTTGCTATGACAGAACATGATTTAGAAAGACAAACAATACTTTGGCAGAACATGATTTAGAAAGACAAACAATGCTTTGGCAGAACATAATTAAGATAGACAAACAATGCTTTGGCAGAACATGATTTAGAAAGACAGATAATGTTTTGGCAGAGCATGATTTAGACAGACAAACAATACTTTGGCAGAACATGATTTAGAAAGACAAACAATGCTTTGGCAGAACATGATTAAGATAGACAAACAATGCTTTGGCAGAACATGATTTAGAAAGACAGACATTGCTTTGGCAGAATATGATTTAGAAAGACAAACAATGCTTTGGCAGAACATGATTTAGAAAGACAGACATTGCTTTGGCAGAACATGATTTAGAAAGACAAACAATGCTTTGGCAGAACATGATTTAGAAAGACAGACGTTGCTATGACAGAACATGATTTAGAAAGACAAACAATACTTTGGCAGAACATGATTTAGAAAGACAAACAATGCTTTGGCAGAACATAATTAAGATAGACAAACAATGCTTTGGCAGAACATGATTTAGAAAGACAGATAATGTTTTGGCAGAGCATGATTTAGAAAGACAGATAATGCTTTGTCAGAACATGATTTAGAAAGACAGATAATGCATCGGCAGAACATGATTTAGAAAGACAGATAATGCTTTGGTAGAACATGATTTAGAAAGACAGACATTGCTTTGGCAGAAAATGACTGAGAAAGACAAACAATACTTTGGCAGAACATGATTTGGAAAGACAAACAATGCTTTGGCAGAACATGATTTAGAAAGACAAACAATGCTTTGGTAGAAAAGGCTACATAATGACAGACACTGCTTTAGTAGAAATGTTATAGAAAGACAGACAATGCTTTGGTAGAAAAGGCTACATAATGACAGACAATGCTTTGGTAGAAAGGGCTACATAATGACAGACAATGCTTTAGTAGAAAAGGTTACATAATGACAGACAATGCTTGGTAGAAAAGGCTACATAATGACAGACACTGCTTTGGTAGAAAATGTTACATAATGACCGACAATGCTTTAGCAGAAAAGGCTACATAATGACAGACAATGCTTTGGTAGAAAAGGCTACATAATGATAGACAATGCTTTGGTAGAAAAGGCTACATTATGACAAACTATGCTTTCGCAGAAAATGTTATAGAAAGACATACAATGATTTGGCAGAATAAAATATATAACAACAGACAATGCACTGGCAAAAAAGCTTACATAATGACAAACAAAGCTTTGGCAGAAAAAAGGTTACATAATGACAGACACTGCTTCGACAGAAATTGTTATAAAAGACACAATGCTTTGCAGAAAATGATTTGGGACGATAGACAATGCTTTGGCAGAAAATAGTATATAAAAACAGACAATGCTTTGGAAGAAAACAGTAAAAAACATAACAGGCAATGCTTAGGCAGAAAAAAATAAAGCATAACAGACAGCGAACTGGCAGAAACAGCTAAAAATGACATAATGCTTTGGCAAAAATGTTATAAAAAGATAGACAATGCTTTGACAGGAAAAACAAGAATGAATGCTTTGAGAGAAAATGTTAAAGAACGACAGGCAATGCTTTGGAGAAAAACTAACATAATGACAAACAATGCTTTGGCAGAAAATGATTAAGAAAGACAAACAATGCTTTGGCAGAACATGATTTAGAAAGACAAATAATGCTTTGGCAGAACATGATTTAGAAAGACAGATAATGCTTTGGCAGAACACGATTTAGAAAGATAGACATTGCTTTGGTAGAACATGATTTAGAAAGACAGATAATGTTTTTGCAGAACATGATTTAGAAAGACAGATAATGTCTTTGCAGAACATGATTTAGGAAGACAGATAATGCATCGGCAGAACATGATTTAGAAAGACAAACAATGCTTTGGGAGAACATGATTTAGAAAGACAAACAATGCTTTGGCAGAACATGATTTAGAAAGACAGACATAACTTTGGCAGAACATAATTTAGAGAGACAGACAATTCTTTTGCAGAACATAATTTAGAAAGACAAACAATGCTTTGGCAGAACATGATTTAGAGACACAGACGTTGCTTTGGCAGAACATGATTTAGGAAGACAGATAATGTTTTTGCAGAACATGATTTAGAAACACTGATAATGTTTTGGCAGAACATGATTTAGAAAGACAGAAAATGCTTTGGCAGAACATGATTTAGAAAGACAAACAATGCTTTGGAAGAACATGATTTAGAAAGACAGATAATGCTTTGATAGAACATGAGTTAGAAAGACAAACAATGCTTTGGCAGAACATGATTTCGAAAGACAGACATTGCATTGGCAGAACATGATTTAGAAAGACAGATAATGCTTTGGCAGAACATGATTTAGAAAGACAGACATTGCTTTGGCAGAATATGATTTAGAAAGACAAACAATGCTTTGACAGAACATGATTAAGAAAGACAGATAATGCTTTGGTAGAACATGATTTAGAAAGACAGATATTGCTTTGGCAGAACATGATTTAGAAAGACAAACAATGCTTTGGCAGAACATGATTTAGAAAGACAAACAATGCTTTGGCAGAACATGATTTAGAAAGACGGACGTTGCTATGACAGAACACGATTTAGAAAGACAAACAATACTTTGTCAGAACATTATTTAGAAAGACAAACAATGCTTTGGCAGAACATGATTAAGATAGACAAACAATGCTTTGGCAGAACATGATTTAGAAGACAGATAATGCTTTGACAGAACATGAGTTAGAAAGACAAACAATGCTTTGGCAGAACATGATTTAGAAAGACAGAAAATGCTTTGGCACAACATGATTTAGAAAGACAGACCTTGCATTGGCAGAACATGATTTAGAAAGGCAGATAATGCTTTGGCAGAAGATGATTTAGAAAGACAGACATTGCTTTGGCAGAACATGATTTAGAAAGACAGATAATGCTTTGGCAGAAGATGATTTAGAAAGACAGACATTGCTTTGGCAGAACATGATTTTGAAAGACAAACAATGCTTTGGCAGGACATGATTTAGAAAGACAAACAATGTTTTGGCAGAACATGATTTAGAAAGACAGACGTTGCTATGACAGAACATAATTTAAAAAGACAAACAATACTTTGGCAGAACATGATTTAGAAAGACAAACAATGCTTTGACAGAACATGATTAAGATAGACAAACAATGCTTTGGCAGAACATGATTTAGAAAAACAGGTAATGCTTTGACAAAACATGAGGTAGAAAGACAAACAATGCTTTGGCAGAACATGATTTAGAAAGACAGATAATGTTTTGGCAGAACATGATTTAGAAAGACAGATAATGCTTTGGCAGAACATTATTTAGAAAGACAGATAATGTTTTGGCAGAACATGATTTAGAAAGACAGATAATGTTTTGGCAGAACATGATTTAGAAAGACAGATATTGTTTTGGCAGAACATGATTTAGAAATACAAGCAATGATTTGGCAGAGCATGATTTAAAAAGACAGACAATGCTTTGGCAGAACATGATTTAGAAAGACAGATAATGCTTTGGCAGAACATGATTTAGAAAGACAAGCAATGCTTTTGCAGAACATAATTTAGAAAGACAAACAATGCTTTGGCAGAACATGATTTAAATAGACAGACAATTCTTTTGCAGAACATGATTTAAATAGACAGACAATGCTTTGACAAAAACTGTTACAGAATGACAGACAATGGCAAGTAAAAAAAGCTATAGAATGACAGAAAGTGATTTCGCAAAAAAAAAAAAAGATAGAAAGAAAAAAGAAACCTGGACACCAAAAAAAAAACCCACACTCAGACTAAGCAGTACAAATCCCACATATGGCACATGTATTTTGGCAACAACAAAACCTTTTACTCGAAATACAGAATCAGATGCACTAATCGTGATAAGATCTAATGTGAATGGGTTTTAAAGTTATAGAATATTTTTACAGAACGGGGTTTAACGTTATACTAAACATTTGTTTACAATAATATAATTGGTGTTTTATAATTGTCATACAGGAATATAATGTTTAAATATTAATGCACTAAAATTTCTCCTTTTATAGACCTGTATATGTACTTTGTACAGACAAATTTCCGTGGTGTAACGGAAATCAACATTCACAACACTCAAATGAAATGATGGCAATAGTTTCCTTATTGTCATAGTATTTTTGTACAAATGGAAGATAAACTGATTTATTGTTATCTATATCTTTTAATCATCTTGTCTTCCGGTCATGGTAAGTTTGTCTTTAGTAAGTCTCTACAAAGTTTTATCTATAGTTAACGTCTTATTTTTAAACCAAGACTGCAGTTCCTCAGGTAAACACAATCAAGGAGTGGTTATGCTGCAAAAGTATCTAACTTTGAATCTCTATAATTTTAGCACTAGGTTGAAGAGTTTTTGCAGCAGAAGATTAAGTACAGAGGAACCTGCTTTCAACATTTCAGCAGGAATTTCATCTAGTCCACATGCTTTTCCACTTTTTAGCTAAGATATTGAATCAGAAATTTCTTTTACTGAAATTCTGTAATCTAATTAACAAAACGTTTAATATTTTCCATATTTTCTACTAGAGCATTTATCTCATTTAATCATGATATATTGTTCGAATGTATTTTATTTAGATATGAAAAATAATTTACCCATTCATCTGGTTCAACAGATTGTGCATTATTGTTATTTTTGTGGAATATGATTTTTAAGTGCCGTTATTGGAATTTCTATCATCTGTTTACATAATTATGTGCATCTATATGTCATCAAAAGAAAATAGAAAAAGAGCAAGCATTTTCATTTACTTTCAATTTTGACATATTTAAACCTTCCCTTATTAACTGTAGCACTCAATACAGCAATTTCAATTTACACACATACCATGGTATGGTGCATCATTATCTACATGATTGTACACAATAGCTTTATCAATATTAAGATTTTAGAATACAATTTTACAAAGCGGTTAAGATATGTTTTCACTACTAAATACCATGACTGTTAATATCATCTCGAATAGGCTTGAAATATCTGTCACTGAACGTTATAAACATGATTGCCAATGAGAAAATTATCAACCCTGGACCAACAGGAGATTATGAATGTCTACCTACATATCAATAAGGATCAGCAAGCAGCCTCCAACAAAGATATATATATATATATGGATGTATTAAGCCCATTACTCACCATAAAAATATTCAGGTTTATCTTCACTATCCACAGTATGAGTTGACATGAATAGAGTATTACTCTATATAATATCAAGACAAAAGCTCATTTGAAATCGTGAATATCCATTATCTGCTTATCAATGACGTTGTTCTGTCAACATATATTTGTTCCTCCTAATAGAAATTCCTCTGGAAACCTAGTTATAAACAATGCTATAATATATGTTCCTATTGGAATAAATATAATACATTTATTCCGCCAAGAGCAAATACTGTTATATTTCTTCCAGTAGAAATAATATTACAGAATATTTCTTCCATGTGGAACTACTTTAATTAAAAAGATAATTCTATTTTATGACAGCTCTAGTGGGTTACACTATGATTTCAACGGCATTTAGAAAATATAAACGTATCAAAACGGTGTATGTAGAATTTCATTAAATGGGAATATTATGCATATTTCATTTTTGGTAATAAATTGACAATAACAACGTGAGTCGTATTTTTTTCTTAAGGTAAACCAATACTGTCAACACCACTGGGAAAATTTGCTGTCTTAGGGAAGACGTATTCCATTGGATGTGAATTCGATACTTCAACAAGTTTTGCATTGACAAAAGACGGTAACGTAGAGGTTGAGGTAGAAAGAAGAACTTGTTTTAACATTCGTTCTGTCAAGAATTACCTGCTACAATGTAACACGTCCGGTGACTTGACAGTTACCATTCAGGCAAAGGAAGTAACACATTACCTGGACAATACAACATGGCAGTGTTCTGATAAAATTTCACAAAGTCTTCCTTTTCAACTCCGTGTGTATAGTGAGTCATTTTCTGTGTGTATCTTTTATTTATCCGAGAAACTAATGATAACAAATAGTTAACTAACTACATTCGCTTTACTCTTTCTATAGATTGATGTTTTTTTTTATTATTAAAACTAGGCAATGTCGTTTTGTTTCCTGTTACAATAGTCATAAATGTATAACAGTAACTCTATGCATTAGTATGGAATGTTCCGTCACTATCTTAATTAA
Source organism: Mytilus coruscus (assembly GCA_017311375.1). Classification (NCBI taxonomy): domain Eukaryota; kingdom Metazoa; phylum Mollusca; class Bivalvia; order Mytilida; family Mytilidae; genus Mytilus; species Mytilus coruscus. The sequence goes on along the minus strand of CM029600.1, from coordinate 95,018,616 downwards.
GGATTTGGGTGGTATCAACAGAAACGTAACCCGTTGAACACTAAAAACTCAAGTTTCTTCGACTTAAATTCATAACAATATTTTGCTAAGTTACTGATTTTTAACTACATATATCACTTACTAATTACAGCTCCTCCTACCAATGGACCTTTAACAGGAATTAAAGATGGTAATAGACCTTTTAAATTTGGTGATGTGGTAACATATATGTGTACAGTAATCGGAGGATTTCCCAGACCGAGACTAAGCTGGAACTGTATAGTTCCAATCGCTTCTAAGAAATCAATATACGACGACAAAACCAGTAGAGAGACACTGGAAATACAAATAAATATTTCAAAGAGTTACCACTACAACTATAACTGCAAATGCGTTGCTGAACACAAAGCATGGAGTGGACCACAGCAAAATTCATCAATACCCGTGCTGATCAAAAGTAAGTATTGATAAAAAAATAATGACAGGTCTTTGAAAAGAAAATAAAGTACGTTACCCAATAGGTGAGATTTATATGAATGGGATAACGATGCCCCTTCCACTACCAATACAAAACAAAACAAAACAATGTTAACCTCGAATATATACTGCTTTAGACAGGAGAAATTATCAAATAATTATGGCAAGTCGTTTTACTATTTATTCTAACTTCAAGATATCTAATAAACTTTATAAGATATCTCATATAGTTTATAAGATATCTTATATTGTTTATAAGATATCTTATATAGTTTATTAGATATCTCTTATAATTTTTTTATAAGGTATCTTATAAATTATATGTAATATCTTATAAACTATATGATATATCTTATAAACTATATAAGATATCTTATAAAATATATGAAATATCTTATAAAGTATATAAGATATCTTATATAAAGAATATCTATAAGATATCTAATAAACTTTATAAGATATCTTATATACTTAATAAGATTTATTATTAACTTTAGAAGATATCTTATAAAACTAGATTATATAAGATATCTTATACGTTATATGAGATATCTTGAAGTTAGAATAAATAGTAAAACGGCTTGCCATAAATAATACTTAGAAATATAACATAAACAATATATTCAAAACTGTGACGTCAATTCCGTTGATATTATTTTACAGCTGTCCCGATTATCGGTAAAAACAACAGAAATCTATATACAGCAGGTCCTGGAATGCCAGTTACCATTACAGTAGATTACTACGCATACCCTGGAAACACTTCTGTGGTTGTGAATAAAAAAGATTACACTGCTATTGAAAGTGAAAATAGAACTACAACAATATATGCGAAGAGTAATGTAGTATTCAACACTCAAGGACAACGGTACCAGTATGAAGGGGAATCGGTTTATTGGACACTTGGTATGTTCAACGAGACAGACTATGGACCTTATAAGATGGTGCTTCAGAATGAAGAAGGAGTTACGTATTTCACCTTTGACATAAAATCTCAAGGTAAAAGAGAAGGTTCTATAAGCCTTTGTTCAACTAAAACTTTAAAACTAAAAATTTATTGACCAATAACATAATGAATCATAGCTAAATGACTAGATAGGCAATATAATATGTCTTTTTGTTGAAAATTTACGTATTCGAGAGCAATTTTTTCATGACGTCAAAAATAGCACAAATTTTGATGACATTCGATGAAATTCGATGACAACAAGTAAATTTTCATTGATTTTTAGGACTTGAAACATAGAGCGCATGCGTCGACAAAAATATATTAACATAATGTTTGTGAAATCCAGACGATTTTGTCATCTTTGACCAAAATATATTTTTGGCCTATTTGGGATGTGAATGTCTAAGCTTTTAAATTATCAGAAATTTCTTACATGTGTTTTTATCAATTTGAAACCTGCCGAAGGTCGATTGTTCTCTTCAGTCACTCCGGCTGCCTCCACCAATGAAAACTGGACGTCACGATATGAGGGTCGTAATGGGGGTACCTTCATGACGAATAACGGTAAAAATTCTTTCCAAATGACGTTAACGGTGATTTTTGTTAAATGACGATAAAATGTACATTTTCTTTTAGACGATAAAAAATCGACTGATTTTGACGAACCACGTTAATTTTTTTCCAAAAATAACGGTATCGATAATTATTTAAGACCTCTGACGAATCATGATAGGAATATTTTGACGAATCATTGTAAAATTTTAACCAATTTGACGCTAACGGTAGCCGAAAATGACCGTTTGACGCCTGACGGTAAAGGGCATTCCTACCCTCCGATATAGCCAAGAGTGCTGAAAGGGCGTCAAACATCAACAATCAATCAATGAATTGTTTTTTGTTCTGGAAACAATGGAACCTTATATTCGGTGCCAAATATTGTATTATATGTAAAGAAAATAAACATAAAAATTGTATCTGCACTTATTTATATAGAAATTAGAAGATGTGATATGATTGCCAATGAGACAACTATCCACAGGGGACCAAATGACGTAGGTGTAAGCAACTATAGGTCACCGTACGGCCTCCAGCAACGACCGCAACCAATACCTCATCGTAAGCTATAAATGGCCCCGACATGACAAAATGTGAAGAGTCAAACGAGAAAGCTTTTATGTACTTAACAGAACAATAAACGAAAAAAAAAATATATTAGACAGAAACCCACAACAACCACTGAGTTACAGACTCTTTCTTCTATCTGATTAATTTCTAATTGATTGTAGGTCCACCATCAGAACCGTACAATGTGAATGTCAGCGATATTACAAGTTATGGATTTACAGCAACGTTTTCTCCTGGATTTGATGGTGGATATATACAAACTTTCTGTATCAGTCATTGGCCTTTAAATGATTACAAACGAAGAAGAACTGTTAAGTCAAGCAGAATATCCATCAAAGTCCGTGGTTTGTTTTCATTGACGGATTACCAATTCACATTGTATGCCGAAAACAAAAAGGGGAGAAGTCTAGCCTCTCATAAAGACCCTTTGGTGGCACGGACGACAATAGGAGAAGGGGAAGGTATACAATTACTTAAAATTATGAACATTGTTGGTTCAATAAAGTTGCATATAAGTGTTATTTTCATAAGAATATAGTGGTGTCTCTCGTTGACAGAAGACTTCTTTAGTAAAAAATATTGACAAAGAGAAAAAAATCAGACCTTCAAAACTAACAGTTGACATCGAGTCACTGTTTGACAGACGTTCAACCGGGGGAAAAATATTAAGCTCAGGGTTGATGCCGTTATTTAAAATCTCCGTAACATACAAATACCATAGTCGTATAAAGAAAGGTTGCTGTTGAACAGAACAGTAAAAAAAAAAGGAAAAAACCACTACAAAAGAGAGGCGAAAGATACCAAAGGGACAATGAAACTCATAAGTTGAAAACAAACAGACACTATGGCAAAAACGAGAAACGACCAAAAGATAAACAACAGTTTACAAAACACAACATTCAAAACTAAAGAATGAGCAACACGAACCCAAACAAAAAATCGGGGGTATCTCAGGTGCTCCGGAAGGGTTAGCAGATCCGGCTCCAATCATTCATTCAAAATACATATGACAAACATCCGTAGCCAGGTCAAGACTCGTTTTTTACGATGTTTTTCCTTTTATAAATTGTTCAATTTTAAGCGGCAACAAGAATAGTAATACTAGATGTTTGATTATAGCATTAGAGGTTAATGAGAAATAGAAAGATTTAAGTCAATATCAAGTTAATTTAAGAAATAGATGAACACTAATAAGAAAAAAAAAAAACGAAAACTAAATGAACAAATCTAGGTTAAACAAATCTAGGTTAAACAATAGGTCAATAGTCTGTCATTTCTTTTGTTATTTTAGATAAATAGTTTACTTAAATGTTTATATTTATAGTTTAATTTTTTATGTGTTTGAATGCAATTCTATCAATGAAAAGGCATATACATACTATCTACTTATTTTTATTATTCTAGGAAGTCATAAGCTGATCCATATTGTTTATTTTGTTTCTTCTGTGTGTTTACTGTTGATACTGACTGCTTTCATATCAGCAATTGTTTTCTGTTATAAACAAAAAACCTTTACACCAGGTAAGCAATAACATAGTAGTTTAATTTGGAATTTTCAAATCTTTTTATTATATCATAAACATACATCGAAGAAAACTTATCACTAAACATAATAATATTAATCTAAAGTTTAGGTCAGGTGAGCTGGTAATAAAAAAATATATTTTCCATATTCAAGCGACAGTATTCAATATAAATACAAAAAAAGAATATGTGGTAAGGTGGCAAACGAGACATCCCTCCACCAGAGACCAAAAAAAAAAAAAAAAAACGTAGAAGTTTAAAACAAGTTGATATATCATGTTTTACTATTCTTTCCATCAGGCTTTCCTTGATAGAAGATTTGGTGTATAATAGTAGAGTTGAAGTCATCTTCGAACGCCAACATAACTTGGTTGACATGTATCGTTCATATCTGTCTCAAATTGCAAAATGTAATCGTATTTTTATTTGTTATCAGCAACACCACATGTGTCACGCAACATGAATATTTGGTTACCCTTCCGGATTACACAAGTTCGCCCCTGGCACTTATTGAAGATTTTGATGCATACTTTTTTCTGTGTAGTGTTTTGTGAACTTTTCTTTTCGTCTTTGTTTCCTTTGAACATGACGTCCTCTGTCTATCTTGGACCTTTAAATTTGACCTTTCCCTGGTATCTTCTTTTAAGTAAAGGCATAATAAACCTCGAATATACATATAAATCTCCACAACAGTTTTAGTTTCAACATCCATTTTCAAATCCAAATTAAACAGTTAAGGTATTAGCAAAGTATAAAAATGAATGCATTTGTATCTGTGAAAAAGTGGGAATACTATAAACTTTGCTGTGAGAAAAATTATTGTTGTACTGCATGACTAAAGTTGGGTGTAAAGACTACATGTGAAACGAAAAAAGATACTAAAGATATTAAAAATACAATTCAAATAAATAAAAAGTAAAAAAAATATATACTAAAATATTAACAGAAGTACCTCCATACATACCACCAAGGGCAACACTGAATACAGACCGAGCAGTATACACTGACAGGGCCATATTTAGGAGAAGTCAAGGTCTACCTGATTCTGAAACAGTGGAAAGAATGACTTCAAGGTGCAAGCGAATCAGACGAGGCAAGTAGTAATCATGGACCTAAAAGATATATACAAACTTAAAAAAAAAAGAGTTAAAGGAAGGATCTGAAGGGTCTGCACAATAACGGAAAAGCTTACTAAATATCTTAATCGGCTTCTATTTATAAACATATTATGTTTTATTGTATTTTAATCGGTAAGAGGGTGCTGGTATTTAGAATTATATTCTTTTTCTTTTCTGTTGATATTTCCTTTAAACTTTTTAGTAGTAACTTACTTTGAGTATTTTTTTTTCCAAATAAGATTTGTAGAAATAAATATACAACGTATTGGATAAACTTTTACAGTCACCAATAAATATCTTTACGGCTGTTGTCAAAAACGGGGAGGGGGTTAAAGCCAGGGCAAAATTCTACCGCCTGTGAATAACAACGCATACATAAAATGCAGGTAAAGGAGAATACTTTCAAAGAATAAAACCACATATCTCATTGAATTATAAGCTGTCAAGTTAGGGAACAGGCATAATATTGCACCTCAACTTTGATAATACGGTTGGAGTAATTTTCTCCATCACATTCCGTCACTTACATGTGTGTAGTAAACAGATTGACACAATTCAGATTTTGTTTAATTTGATTTCTATATTTCTTTACAGCAATCAAAGTACCTCCAATTCTTGCTGTATTCAGAAAATCCAGATATCTACCCGACTGCAACGTCATTTCAGATGTACACGAGGCTATTTCAAGAAGTACTAGCAACATTCCAAATGGTAGGCACAAGTAATTCAAGAATTCTAATCTTTGTAAAAACAATGTGCCATGATAAAAACAGACACACACACATAGATAAGGTCAAAGCATATGAATAAAAAAGATGTAAGAAATATATACTCGTAATATAAAAGATTAGGAAATTACACATGTACGTATCTTCAAGGTATAGATTAAAAAGGTAATGTCCATATTTGTATACTTGCTAGTTTTTGAACGCTCTTAAAATGAACACCTATAAAACAACTTTGATTTTGGTACACGCCTTTTTGGGTGACTTTTTGTGAAATGATCAAGATTTAAGGACACCAAACTTTCCATTTGTTTGACAGTCCTTGCAGTTCTAATTATGTATGTTGGAATCATTGTTGCATTGAAACATCCAAATGAACGAGGCTGTGTATACATACATCCCACAGCCCAAAAACGGTCAGTCAGCAGGGATGAATACAAGGGCTTTATTGAATCATAGAAAAAGCATGACATATAGCAAGTTAATATGAAATTTTAGACATTTGTTTGTTACAGGTAATAATCAGACATCCAGTCGGGCATCTGATGAACAGCAACAAGTCAGACAGTCTGCAACCACCTTTGTAAGTTCATTTTGACATGATTTAGTCAAGTAGTACTCAAAACTGAGTGATGAAAAAAGAAGCTACGGACAAGAAAAGTTCATTTTGAACAAATAGATCTTATAATAAATTTCGGTGTTAATGTTGTACTTGTTACATCTCACATTACCTTGTACGTAGATCATTAGACTTATATTCAAATCATTGGTATTTTGAACGGACAAACTTTGCTTACAGTGCTACCTGTACTTATGATATACACGTCTGTAAGTGATTCCAATTTAAAACCAGTTTTATTATTGAGTTGATCGAATGGAAAATTTATAAAACTTCTGTTAAAAATATCGACGGATATTTTCCACTTGTCGTAGCTACAACCACGCCATCTTTTCCTGATTTATAATATCCCTGAATGCCACTAATTACCAGATTGTAGTTGCCATAAACATCACGATGGGCGTCACTAGTGGAACAGGAACTGTTTAACATTCTGCAGCGCGGGAGTTTTTCGGGGATTCGTGTTGCTCGTCTCAAGCTTTATTTTGTGTAGTGTTTTGTGAACTGTTGTTTGTCTTTTCATTATTTCAGCTCACCTGATACAATAAGGCGTCCTACGTCGACGTATAGTTCTAACTATTTCTAAAATGTTCATCTCACTAACTCGAATGATCTTTATGGTATTTTGGTATAAATTCTATGTTTTCATACCCTCCCAACGAAAAAAACATGCCAGGCATGACTTGAAATAAAAAAAAAAGTGTAAATTGCAAGAAATTTTATTTTTCTCGAAATGATGTACTCTTTGCAGATAAATAACATTCATATTTTTATGAGCAATATGCATGCAGAGTCTCTTAACTTTCTAGCACGGTTTTAGTAAATCATACCCATCCGTAATTGTAAATAATAATTAATACTTATATTTTTCTCCCATGAATTGTTTTACATTTGTTATTTTGGGGCCTTTTATAGCTGACTATGCGGTATGGGTTTTGCTCATTGTTGAAGGCCATATGATGACCTATAGTTGTTGACTTTTATGTCTCTGATGGAGTTGTCTCATTGGCAATCATACCACATCTTCTAATTTTAATATTATAATGATTTTAAATTATGTTTTCAAACTAACAAGTGCGATATTGTTTCATTAGCCCAGAGAGTTAAACTATCCTCATATTGAAATACGCCACCAAGGACCCAGGACTTCGCCAGCCTTGCATAGAACTAGAACAAATTACAGTCAAATTTACTTTAATGATCGTGTAAGTTTATCAGTATCCTCTTTAGTCATTAAACAATTTAACAGGTCAACATGTTTAAAATTTACAAATAAAATTGAGAATGGAAACGGAGAATGCGTCAAAGAGACGACAACACGACCACAGAGCAGAAAACAGTCCAAGGCCACCAATGGGTCTTCAACACAGCGAGAAAATCGCCAATGCATTGTCTTTTGTTAAAAGAAAATGTCGAATATGAGTTTAGGCTAATAAGTTGAAATAAGAAAAGTCAACAGTCTGTGTTATACTTGGATCTAGTATGTAGTTGTACTTTCGGTTGTTGAACTGCAACAGATGCCTGAAACTGGAAAATAATACATGCAACCTCTCATTATCTTAAACTATAAAATTTGTGTGGTATATACAATATATTTATATTCTGGACATTGATTATGTTATGAGTGTAATGAGCCCTATGATTAGAAAAATAATAGTATTTGTATTAGTTTATTTGTATTAGTATTGCAGCAACTTATTTATTTGACGTAACATTCCCTTTGTAGACCGTGAAAATCCACATAATTATTGATCACCAACTATTAGACCGATGATGAAACAATCTTGATAAACACAAGAAAAGCCTTTGTAGACCGTGAAAATCATTCTAATAGATTTGAACAGTTTACGACTTTGTACAAAAGTCAGAACAGCACTTCTTATTAAGATACTAGTATTCTATTTATGAAGGCTATCCTTGAACATTGGTTTCCATTAGTCATTTAATATAGTACATGCGAAGGGTAATGATTAACACCTAATTTTAAAAAGTAAAAACTGAATTAGATTTATAATCCTGGAATTAAAAAAGAATGAAAGTTGTCTTTTAACATTAAATAGTTTTATATCAATAGATTTCAGCTGTACCAGAAAGTATTGATGTGGAAGAAGATGGAGACAGCGGAAACTATGGACAGATATTTTTCCAAACGGTGACGTTACCTCCACATGCGGCGAAGTGATCTTCGAAACAGCTCAACCGAATATAGTGTAGCTTGGTGGTGGATTGTTTGAACTTGACATTTGTAGAGTGCTGAATTGTTCATCAATAACACAGTCCACACAGTTAATCACCGTTTACAAATTTAACTTGAACAAATGTACAATACTTATAAATAATAACTTAATTAGTTTATTAATTTGTTTATTGATGTCTATATACAGAAAAGGCTACATAATGACAGACAATGCTTTGGTAGAAAAAGTTACATAATGACAGACAATGTTTGGTAGAAAAGGCTACATAATGACAGACAATGCTTTGGTAGAAAAGGCTACATAATGCCAAACTATGCTTTGGCAGAAAATGTTATAGAAAGACAGACAATGATTTGGCAGAATAAAATATACAACAAAAGACAATGCATTGGCAAAAAGCTAACATAATGACAAACAAAGCTTTGACAGAAAAATGTTACATAATGACAGACACAGCTTTGGTAGAAAAGGCTACATAATGACAGACAATGCTTTGGCAGAAAAGGCTACATAATGACAGACAATGCTTTGGTAGAAAAGGCTACATAATGACAGACAATGCTTTGGTAGAAAAAGCTCCATAATGCCAAACTATGCTTTGGCAGAAAATGTTATAAAAAGACAGACAATGATTTGGCAGAATAAAATATATAACAAAAGACAATGCATTGGCAAAAAAGCCTACATAATGACAAACAAAGCTTTGACAGAAAAAAGGTTACATAATGACAGACACTGCTTCGACAGAAAATGTTATAAAAGACAGACAATGCTTTGGCAGAAAATGATTTGGGACGATAGACAATGCTTTGGCAGAAAATGTTATAGAAAAACAGACAATGGTTTGGAAGAAAACAGTACAAAAATAACAGCCATGCTTAGGCAGAAAAAAAATAAAGCATAACAGACAACAAACTGGCAGAAACAGCTAATAATTACAGATAATACTTTGGCAAAAATGTTATTAAAAGACAGACAATGCCTTGACAGGAAAAAAAAAAGAATGAATGCTTTGAGAGAAAATGTTAAAGAACGACAGGCAATGCTTTGGAGAAAAACTTACACAATGACAAACAATGCTTTGGCGGAACATGATTTAGAAAGACAGATAATGTTTTGGCAGAACATGATTTAGAAAGAAAGATAATGCTTTGGCAGAACATGATTTTGAAAGACAGATACAAATGTAATACTTTGGCAGAACATGATTTAGAAAGACAGACATTGCTTTGGCAGCAAATGATTTAGAAATACAAACAATACTTTGGCAGAACTTGATTTGGAAAGACAAACAATGCTTTGGCAGAACATGATTAAGAAAGACAGACATTTTTTGGCAGAACATGATTTAAAAAGACAGATAATGCTTTGGCAGAACATGATTTAGAAAGAAAGATAATGCTTTGGCAGAACATGATTTAGAAAAACAGATATAAATGTAATGCTTTGGCAGAAAATGATTTGGAACGATAGACAATGCTTTGGCAGAAAATTTTATAGAAAAACAGACAATGCTTTGGAAGAAAACAGTGACAAAATAACAGGCAATGCTTAGAAAGAAAAAAATAAAGCATAACAGACATCAAATTGGCATGGCAGAAACAGCCAACAATGACAGATAATGCTTTGGCAAAAATGTTATAAAAAGACAGACAATGCTTTGACAGGAAAAAACAGAATGAATGCTTTGAGAGAAAATATTAAAGAACGACAGGCAATGCTTTGGAGAAAAACTTACATAATGACAAACAATGCTTTGGCAGAACATGATTTAGAAAGACAAACAATGCTTTGGTAGAAAAGGCTATATAATGACAGACACTGCTTTGATAGAAATGTCATAGAAAGACAGACAATGCTTTGGTAGAAAAGGCTACATAATGACAGACAATGCTTTGGTAGAAAAGGCTACATAATGACAGACAATGCTTTGGCAGAAAAGGCTACATAATGACAGACAATGCTTTGGTAGAAAAGGTTACATAATGACAGACAATGTTTGGTAGAAAAGGCTACATAATGACAGACACAGCTTTGGTAGAAAAGGCTACATAATGACAGACAATGCTTTGGCAGAAAAGGCTACATAATGACAGACAATGCTTTGGCTGAAAAGGCTGCATAATGACAGACAATGCTTTGGTAGAATAGGATTTAGGAAGACAAACTATGCTTTGGTAGGAAAGGCTACATAATGACAGACACTGCTTTGGTAAAAAGGCTACAAAATGACAGACACTGCTAAGGTAGAAATGTTATAGAAAGACGGACACAGCTTTGGTAGAAAAGGCTACATAATGACAGACAATGCTTTGGCAGAAAAGGCTACATAATGACAGACAATGCTTTGGCTGAAAAGGCTGCATAATGACAGTTAATGCTTTGGTAGAAAAGGCTACAAAATGACAGACACTGCTAAGGTAGAAATGTTATAGAAAGACGGACACAGCTTTGGTAGAAAAGGCTACATAATGACAGACAATGCTTTAGCAGAAAAGTCTTCATAATGACAGACAATGCTTTGGCTGAAAAGGCTGCATAATGACAGACAATGCTTTGGTAGAATAGGATTTAGGAAGACAAACTATGCTTTGGTAGGAAAGGCTACATAATGACAGACACTGCTTTGGTAGAAATGTTATAGAAAGACGGACACAGCTTTGGTAGAAAAGGCTACATAATGACAGACAATGCTTTGGCAGAAAAGGCTACATAATGACAGACAATGCTTTGGTAGAAAAGGCTACATAATGACAGACAATGCTTTGGCAGAAAAGGCTACATAATGACAGACACAGCTTTGGTAGAAAAGGCTACATAATGACAGACAATGCTTTGGCAGAAAAGGCTACATAATGACAGACAATGCTTTGGTAGAAAAGGCTTCATAATGACAGACAATGCTTTGGTAGAAAAGGCTACATAATGCCAAACTATGCTTTGGCAGAAAATGTTGTAAAAAGACAGACAATGATTTGGCAGAATAAAATATATAACAAAAGACAATGCATTGGCAAAAAAGCCTACATAATGACAAACACAGCTTCGCCAGAAAAAAGGTTACATAATGACAGACACTTCTTCGACAGAAAATGTTATAAAAGACAGACAATGCTTTGGCAGAAAATGATTTGGACGATAGACAATGCTTTGGCAGAAAATGTTATAGAAAAACAGACAATGCTTTGGAAGAAAACAGTACAAAAATAAAAGCCATGCTTTGGCAGAAAAAAATAAAGCATAACAGACAACGAACTGGCAGAAACAGCTAATAATTACAGATAATACTTTGGCAAAAATGTTATTAAAAGACAGACAATGCCTTGACAGGAAAAAAAGAATGAATGCTTTGAGAGAAAATGTTAAAGAACGACAGGCAATGCTTTGGAGAAAAACTTACACAATGACAAACAATGCTTTTGCAGAACATGATTTAGAAAGACAGATAATGCTTTGGCAGAACATGATTTAGAAAGAAAGATAATGCTTTTGCAGAACATGATTTAGAAAGGCAGATACAAATGTAATGCTTTGGCAGAACATGATTTAGAAAGACTGATAATGCTTCGGCAGAACATGATTTAGAAAGACAGACATTGCTTTGGCAGAAAATGATTTAGAAAGACAAACAATACTTTGGCAGAACATGATTTAGAAAGACAAACAATGCTTTGACAGAACATGATTTAGAAAGACAGATAATGCTTTGGCAGAACATGATTTAGAAAGACAGATACAAATGTAATGCTTTGACAGAACATGATTTAGAAAGACAGACATTGCTTTGGCAGAAAATGATTTAGAAAGACAAACAATACTTTGGCAGAACATGATTTAGAAAGACAAACAATGCTTTGACAGAACATGATTTAGAAAGACAGATAATGTTTTGGCAGAATATGATTTAGAAAGACAGATAATGCTTTGGCACAACATGATTTAGAAAGACAAACAATGCTTTGGCAGAACATAATTTAGAAAGACAAACAATGCTTTTGCAGATAATAATTTAGAAAGACAGATAATGCTTTGACAGAACATGATTTAGAAAGACAGATAATGCTTTGGCAGAACATGATTTAGAAAGACAAACAATGCTTTGGCAGAACATAATTTAGAAAGACAAACAATGCTTTTGCAGATAATGATTTGGAAAGACAGATAATGCTTTGGCAGAACATGATTTAGAAAGACAGACATTGCTTCGACAGAACATGATTTAGAAAGACAAGTAATGCTTTGGCAGAACATGATTTAGAAAGACAAACAATGTTTTGGCAGAACTTGATTGATAAAGACAGATAATGTTTTGGCAAAACATGATTTAGAAAGACAGATAATGCTTTGGCAGAACATGATTTAGAAAGACAGATAATGTTTTGGCAGAACATGATTTAGAAAGACAGATAATGTTTTGGCAGAACATGATTTAGAAAGACAGATAATGTTTTGGCAGAACATGATTAAGAAAGACAGATAATGTTTTGGCAGAACATAATTTAGAAAGACAAGCAATGCCTTGGCAGAACATGATTTAGAAAGACAAACAATGCTTCGGAAGAACATGATTTAAATACTTTGGCAGAACATGATTTAAATATACAAGCAATGCTTTGACAAAAACAGTTACAGAATGACAGACAATGGCAAGTAAAAAAAATGCTATAAAATGACAGAAAGTGATTTCGCCAAAAAAAAAAAAGATAGAAAGACAAAAATAGAAACCTGGACACCAAAAAAACCCACACTCACACTAAGCAGTACAAATCCCACATATTGCACATGTATTTTCGGCAACAACAAAACCTTTTACTCCAAATACAGAATCAGATGCACTAATCGTGATAACATGGATAAGATCTAATGTGAATGGGTTTTAAAGTTATAGAATATTTTTACAGAACGGTTTTTAACGTTATACTAAATAATTGTTTATAATTATATAATTGGTGTTTTATAATTGTCATACAGGAATATAATAAATGTTTAAATATTAATGCACTGAAAATTCTCCTTTTATATACGTGTATATGTACTTCGTACTGACAAATTTCCGTGGTGTAACGGAAATCAACATTCACAACACTCAAATAAAATTATGACAAAAGTTTCCTTATTGTCATATTATTTTTGTACAAATGGAAGATAAACTGATTTATTTTTATCTATATCTTTTAATCATCTTGTCTTCCTGTCACGGTAAGTTTGTCGTTAGTAAGTCTTTACAAAGTTTTATCTATAGTTAACGTCTTATTTTTAAACTAAGACTGCAGTTCCTCAGGTACACAATCAAGGAGTGGTTAGCTGTTTAATCATGCTGCAAAAGTATCTAACTTTGAATCTCTATAATTTTAGCACTAGATTGAAGAGTTTTTGCAGCAGAGGATTTAGTACAGAGGAACCTGCTTTCAACATTTCAGCAGGAATTTCATCTAGTCCACATGCTTTTCCACTTTTTAGCTAAGATATTGAATCAGAAATTTCTTTTACTGAAATTCTGTAATCTAATTCACATAACGTTTAATATATTTCATATTTTCTACTAGAGCATTTATCTCATTTAATCTTGTTATATTGTTCGAATGTATTTTATTTAGATCTGAAAATAATTTACCCATTCATCTGGTTTAACAGATTGTGCATTATTATTATTATCATGGAATTTGATTCTAAAACGTTCTCTCCCAAGGTTACGAAATAAAGATTAAGTGCCGTTATTGGAATTTCTATCATCTGTTTACATAATGTGCATCTATATATCATCAAAGAAAATGGAAAAGAGCAAGCTTTTCATTTATATTAAATTTTGAAGAATTTAAACCATCCCTTATTAACTGTAGCACTCAATACAGCAATTTCAGTTTACACATAATATGGTATGGTATATCATTATCCACATGATTGTACAAAATAGCTTTAAGAATATTAAGATTTTAGAATAATGTTTTATAATGCGGTTAAGAGATGATATAAGAAGATGTGTTATGAGTGCCAATGAGACAACTCTCCATCCAAGTCACAATTTATGAAAGTAAACCATTATAGGTCAATGTACGGTCTTCGACACGGAGCCTTGGCTCACACCGCACAGTAAGCTATAAAGGGCCCCAAAAATTACTTTTGTAAAACCATTCAAACGGGAAAACCAACGGTCTAATCTATATAAAAACGAGAAACGAGAAACACTTATGAACCACATCAACAAACGACAACTACTGAACATCAGATTCCTGACTTAGGACAGGTGTAAACAATTGCAGTGGGTTTAAACGTTTTAATGATACCAAACCTTCACCCTTATCTGAAACAATAGTGTAACATCACAGCATAGAAAGACACATTATAAAATATCAATTGAAATGGCTTAACTCAATCAAAAGACATATTAACACAAGTGAACATACACTGAACGAATAAATTTGATCTATGATACAATTTAAATACAAAATCAATAAAATAAGGGATGAATAATTAAAGTAACAGTATTATACCGCTGTGAAATGTTAAACAATTGCAGAAAATCAACAATAACCTTAAACAAAAATCTGCCATTTACAATAATATTATACACAGGTAAATTAAAATAATTTTGTTGTTAGGTATACAGTTTAAAAGGAGAAAGGAAATATTTTTACAAAATAAATAATTTTGATGTTCATAGTTCGAAGAAGTGAAAATTTATAGTAATACCAAAAACTTATCCAAGCTGGTATATAGACCAGATATAACCCTGAATAAGTAAACATCAAATAACAAAAAAGCATTACAAATAGTATCAAAAGGTCAAAGATATGTATTACACTACTAAATACCATGACTTTTAATATCATCTCGAATAGGCATGAAATATCTGTCCCTGAACGTTATAAACATGATTGCCAATGACTAAATTATCAACCATGGACCAACAGGAGATTATGAATGTCTACCTACATATCAATAAGGATCAGCAAGCAGCCTCCAATAAAGATATATACATATTGATGTATTAAGTCCATTATTTACCATAAAAATATTCAGGTTTATCTTCACTACCCACAATATGAGTTGACATGAATAGAGTATTACTCTATATAATATCAAGACAAAAGTTCATTTGAAAATCGTGAATATCCTTGCTCTGCTTATCAATGACGTTGTTCTGTCAATATATATTTGTTCCTCTAATAGAAATTCCTTTGGAAACCTAGTTATAAACAATCCTATAATATATGTTCCTATTGGAATAAATATTATACATTTATTCCGCCAAGAACAAATACTGTTATATTTCTTCCAGTAGAAATAATATTACAGAATCTTTCTTTTATATGGAACTACTTTAATTAAAAAGAAACTTCTATTCTATGACAGCTCTAGTGGGTTCCACTATGAATTCAACGGCATTTAGAAAATATACACGTATCAAAACGGTCTATGTAGAATTTCATTAAATGGGAATATTATGCATATATCATTTTTGGTAATAAATTGCCAAAAACAACGTAAATCGTATTTTTTTCTTAAGGTAAACCAATACTGTCAACATCACTGGGAAAATTTGCTGTCTTAGGGAAGAAGTATTCCATTGGATGTGAATTCGATAATACGTCAACAAGTTTGGCATTGACAAAAAACGGTGACGTAGAGGTTGAGGTAGAAAGAAGAACTTGTAGTGACAATCGTTCTGTCAAGAATTACCTGGTACAATGTAACACGTCCGGTGACTTGACAGTTACCATTCAGGCAAAGGAAGTAACACATTACCTGGACAATACAACATGGCAGTGTTCTGATAAAATTTCACAAAGTCCTCCTTTTCTACTCCGTGTGTATAGTGAGTCATTTTCTGTATATCTATTATTTATCGAAAAAAAACTAATGACAAAAAATAGTTCAATTACTTCATTCGCTGAACTCTTTCCATTGCTATCCACTTATATAGATGTGTTTTTTATTGCAACTAAGCAATGGCCGTTTTACTTCCTGTTATTATATAATACTCATAAATGTATAATTACAAATATATATTGCATAGGGTTGGTAAAAGTAAAACTAACGTCAGGCTTAAATTATATAGATATAAGAAGATGTGGTATGAGTGCCAATGAGACAACTCTCCATCCAAGTCAAAATTTATAAGTAAACCATTATAGGTCAAAGTACGGTCTTCAACACGGAGCCTTGGCTCACAACGAACAGTAA
Source organism: Mytilus coruscus (assembly GCA_017311375.1). Lineage (NCBI taxonomy): Eukaryota > Metazoa > Mollusca > Bivalvia > Mytilida > Mytilidae > Mytilus > Mytilus coruscus. The sequence goes on along the minus strand of CM029600.1, from coordinate 95,001,718 downwards.
GCTATAAAGGGCCCCAAAATTACGAGTGTAAAACCATTCAAACGGGACAACCAACGGTCTTATCTATATAAAAACGAGAAACGAGAAACACTTATGAACCACATCAACAAACGACAACTACTGAACATCAGATTCCTGACGTAGGACAGGTGCAAACAAATGCAGCGGATTTAAACGTTTTAATGGTACCAAACCTTCACCCTTTTTCTGAAACAATAGTGTAACATCACAACATAGAAAGACACACTATAAAATATCAACTGAAATAGCTTAACTCAATCAAAGGACATATTAACACCATTGAACATACACTGAACAAATAAATTTGACCTATGATATGCATATTGCTTAAAATAAATAAGAAAGGATGTAAATCAAAATGATAATAGTAAAGTTGTAATTAAATAAACAATGTATGTTTTCATATTTGAAATAACAGTTGGCTGACAAATATCAACTTTTGAAACAAGCTAAATAGTCACTTTATACATCAGTATGGCATGTTCTGTCACTGTCATAATTAAGGATTTGGGTGGTACAAACAGAAACTTAACCCGTTGAACACTAAAAACTCAAGTTTTTTCGACTGAAATTCATAATATTTTGCTAAGTTACTGATTTTCAACTACATAGAACAACAACTAATTACAGCTCCTCCTACCAATGGACCTATAACAGAAATAAAAGGTGGTAATAGACCTTTTAAATTTGGCGATGTGGTAACACATATGTGTACAGTAATCGGAGGATTTCCCAGACCGAGACTAAGCTGGATCTGTTTAAATCCATACTCTTCGAGAAAAGAATATTACGACGACAAAACCAGAAGAAACATACTTGAAATACAAATTAATATTTCAAACAACGTCACCATCTATAACTGTTCATGCGTTGCTGAACACGAAGCATGGAGTGGATCACGGGATAAAATATCAATACCCGTTCTCGTCCAAAGTAAGTATTGATAAAAATAATGACAGGTCTTTGAAAAGAAAACACAGTACGTTACCGAATAGGTGAGATTTATATGAATGAAATAACGATGCCCACTTCCACTACCAAAAGAAAAACAAAAGAAAAACAAATAAGACAGGAGAAATGGTCAAATGATACTTATAAATATAACATAAACAATTTATTCAAGACTATAATGTGAATTCCGTTGTTATTGTTTTAAAGCTGCCCCAATCGTTGGCCTAAACAACAGAAATATGTACACAGCAGGTACTGGCATGCCCGTTACCATTACAATAGATTACTATACATAAAAACTGTATCGGCACTTATCTATAAAAAAATCAGAAGATGTGGTATGATTGCCAATGAAACAAACCAGAGACCATAATGACGTACATGTATTCAACTATAGGTCACCGTATACCTTTCTACAATGGCATAAATCCGTAAAGTATAGTTATTTATACAATTCCACGACATAACAAAATGTAAAGCAATTCAAAAGAGAAAGCGAACGGTCTGATTTATATAAAAAAGAATAAACAAAGACAAAAATAATAGCAACCAACAACAACCACTGAGTAACAGGCTTAGTTCTATCTGATTACTTTCGTTTTGATTGTAGGTCCACCATCAGAACCGTACAATGTGAGTATCAGAGATATAACAAGTTATGGATTTACAGCCACGTTTTCTCCTGGTTACAATGGTGGATATGAACAAACATTCTATATCAGTCATTGGCCTACAAATGATCACAAACGAAAGAGAACTGTAAAGTCAAAGAAAGAACCCATCAAAGTGGATAATATGTTTTCATCGACGGATTACGAATTAACCAATTTTATTTGCTAATTAAGAAGCGGAATAAAATAATTTAAGACAGCAGGGAAGATTAATTATGTAGTTTTATAGCTTTAACTGATATAAAGAATGAGAACTTTATATTGTAAATTTTACGATGTCTCTGTAGTGACCAGTGGGTCAGATTTGTTTAACATTACTATTTGATTAATTGTCTTAACACCTTTTCACGTGTAGAAAACCATGTGAGTGGATTCCTTACTTCTTATTGGTCAATGATCTTGCGGGGTCAGCACAAGTTTACGTGCCATGTGTGCACTTCCTTTTATCATTAACTTTCGTCTTGATAACTTGTGATTCTAAAACATTGCGTAAATTTAAATCAATTGTGTATAATTTGAACTTATCTGTGTAAAATTCAAATTTTTCTGGAAGATCCAGCCTGGATTGATTTGTTTCAGCAATTTGAGGTAAAGGCGAACCATATTTTTGTGTATTTATAATTTGAGTTGTTAAATTGACTTTACTTTTTTGCTTACATTATGGACAAACGTGCAGTTGTTTTTGGCCATTCTTTCGTTCGTAGGCTAAATGATTTTGTTTTATGCAATAAACATAATGGTTGGTCAAATTTGTCTCTTTACGAAAGAGATATTTTAGTAAAACTATTTGGTTTTGGTGGCGGCACTGTACGTCAAGGTCCAAAATGTATGTTTCAACCATGCTTATTAAAAATTATAGCTGATGATAAACCCGATGTTGTATTTTTGCAAGTTGGGGGTAATGATATTAAGCATGGCAGTGTTGACCCAAAGCGATTAGCTCGAGATATAACTTCATTTGCAGAGTTCATCATTGATGGTTATGATGTAAAACATATTATTATCGGTCAACTTTTTCACCGTTTTAATGCGAATCGGCCATATAATTACAACGAACTTGTTAATGAAGTAAATACACATGTGAAATTGATCATAAAGAATATAGACAAATTATCGTTTTGGCATCATAGAGGCATGTGGTCTGATTCTGAATCACTGATAGCATATGACGGTGTGCATTTAAATGAAAAAGGCACTTTAAAGTTTGCAAATAGTATCAGATCCGCCTTAGGCATCTGTATGAGACGTGGTTTATTTTAATGTATGCATACGTTATTAATTTCTTTGTATTTACGGTATGAAAATATGTTTTTTCTTAATATGGCGCAACCCAACACTTATTTTATTTCATTTATTGATTATCATTTTCTAATATTTTGTTTTTCAAACCAATTTTCCTTGCTTACTTGGGTAAGGTGACCGTTTTTTTAATTGGTGCAGAGGTCGTGGTTGCTTGTACTTATGACCTTTGTGTATTTGTTTTTGCAAATAAACCAATTTTCCTTACTAGCTTGGTGTAAGGTGGATGATATTTTAACTGGTGCGGAGGGCGTGGTTGCTTGTACTTATGCCCTCTGTGTATTTGCTTCGTCAAATATGTGTTAATGTAGCGTTTTTTTTTTTTTAATGTTTTATGCTTCGTCATGAAACTCATGCTACTTCAGTTAATATTGTCACGGTGATATTGGTTTGGAACATAATAATTTTTGCATTGTAACCTATTATAGGTTATAATTGCCATGTATTTTATTTTATACATGTAGCTTTGGTAAATATTTGCTGATATTTAATTCATGTTGTCAATTTATTATGTTTGCTAATACGTTGATACATGTAGTTTTGGGTTGCGATTGAATTTAAATCTAATTGTCAATTTTCATACCAATATTAATGCATTATTAAAACCAATTTATTTTTTTTTTTTTTTTTGTATACATTCAGCGGTTTGTTACATTTTTTTCTTTTTCTTTTCTCTAGTACTTAACTATGCCTAGAGCAAAACAATCAAAGAGGAGAGCAGCTTCGGATAAATCCTCCAATTCGGTAGTTGTGCCAGATCCAGTAGTCATGCCTGCGAAGAGAAAGCGGACACAAAAAGGGTCACCAACAGCAGCAAATATAACCGGAGGTAACATTTCCATTGAAGATTCAGAACAATCTCCCACAAGTCCTTCTGAAAAAATGCCTACGGCAGACGAAATTGCTTTGGCATTACTAAATCGTATGCGGTCAAATGAACCAACATCTCAAAAACCAACATCTCAACAACAGCCGTCATTAGCTGAGTTAGTTAATCCACCAGCACAGCAAACACAAGCAAGTGCCTCTACAATGAGAAACCCAACCTTAAGTATTCCACCAATGCCTTGTTCTTCATCAACCGTCATGAACACTGTTGTACATCCAGTTAATACCAGCTTGTTTCAAGACAACACTTCGATGCCTGTACCATTGAACTATAATTTAGATTCACAGAGGGAAGGTACTACTCCTATAACATTTAGCTCTGTAAATTTAATCAAGAACTCATTGCCTTTGGCATATCATGTAAATGAAAAAATGAGAAATATTATTTTCAATAATGAATATGTAGATTTTGCTGCCTTATTGCCACAAACTCAATCCACTGAAGAAATACATGTAATTGCCACTGGTGTCAAACTAATGACAACCTCCAATTCAAACCCAAAAGCAATTTCAAGCATGCACCAGTGGAATAACGCCTTTGATATATTTTTATCCATTTATCTTACTAAGTATCCGAACATGATGTTAGATCTGATTAAATATGGTAATAATATGAGAAAACTTGGTTATGAGAGTGGCTTTCAGGCAGTAAAACTTTATGATGAAGAATTTAGAAAGCTTAGAGTAGTTCATAGGTTAGATTGGGTCATTTTGCACGATGAGTTATACCGTTTGGCTACGGCTATAAAACATTCAGGCAATTTTCAGCAACATTCTCAGTCGTCTGGTTCAAAAACCAGCAGGTCGCCCTTTCTCGGTAAAACCCAACAGAAACAAGGTAAATACCCAAACGGTTTCTGTTGGAGATACTGCGACACTGGTATGTGTACAAGCAAAACGTGCAAACTCAAACACCAATGTGTTCACTGTGGACAAAAACATGCTTCAGACATCTGTAATAAACGACCGACAGGTGGTAAACCTTCCAACTCCAGTTAAACTGGTTATGCTTAGTACATACTTAGAGTTTTATGATCCGGAACTAAGAGAATTTTTGATTAATGGATTTTCAGAGGGCTTTAAGTTAGGTGCTACTGGTGAAAACATTTCATTTCTGACTTGTAAAAATCATCAAAGTGCGTTGGATAAACCTGAAATTGTGACGGAAAAAATAGAAAAGGAAATTAAGAAAGGGCGGTATAGAGGTCCTTTTAATTCGCCCCCCTTTCCTAATTTTATTTGTTCCCCGTTGGGTCTTGTACCGAAAAAAGAAGCAGGTCAATACCGTGTTATACATGATTTGTCATTTCCTAAAGGAAATTCTGTCAATTCGTCAATCCCTGCTGAATATACTTCGGTATCTTATGAAAATATTGAAAATGTCATTAATTTAGTTCAAAGTCAAGGTCATAAAGCCCTGATGGCACGTGCGGACGTTGAAAATGCATTTCGTTTATTGCCCATAAATCCAGAAGATTACCATTTTTTAGGCTTTACATGGAATGGTAAATTCTACTATGATACTTGTCTCCCCATGGGCCTTTCTTCATCGTGTCAGTTATTTGAAAAATTTTCAACTGCCCTTCATTGGATATTAACCAGTTCATTCGGTATTTCTAACGTTTCCCATCTTCTAGATGATTTTGTCTTTGTTAGTAAAGCAAGTAGTAAAGCTTGTGACTATGCACTGCATTCCTTTTTGAAATTATGTAAAACGATTGGAGTGCCAATCAAACATGAAAAAACCCGATTTCCTACCACGGTTTTAACCATTTATGGCATCGAAATTGATTCTAATGAAATGATAGCCAGGTTGCCTTCTGATAAAATCGAGAAAATATATGATATGCTAGTTTCCGTCAAACGACGGCGAAGTGTGACTCTAAGAGATTTGCAATCTTTGATTGGCTTATTAAATTTTGCATGCAGTGTTATCATACCGGGTCGAGCTTTTTTGCGAAGATTAATTAATCTCACTTTAGGTCACACTTGTCCTCATTTCCGTATCACCTTAAATGCAGAAGCAAGAGCGGATCTGAGGGCTTGGTTCGAGTTTATAGAACATTTTAATGGAAAATTATGCTTTCTATTTGACAACTGGGTGTCCTCTGATACTTTAAGACTTTATTCCGATGCCGCAGGAGTGCATGGAGGATTTGCAGCTGTATTTGGTAATGACTGGTTCACAGGTAGTTGGCCTCCTGAAATTGAACCTGAACATATAACAGTGAAGGAACTTTTTCCTATTGTGCTAGCTGTCGAGATATGGGGCAAATTTTTAGAAAATCGTAAGGTTTTGTTTTTCACTGACAATTCTGCAGTAGTTGAAATTATCAATAAAACGTCTTCGAAGGTCAGTGTGATTATGAGACTTGTAAGACGTTTAGTCCTAGCATCTTTAAAGCATAATATATACTTTCGAGCTAAGCATATCCCAGGAAATCATAATGTCGTTTGTGATCTCCTCTCTCGATTTTCTTTTCAGAAAGTGCGCCTGATTGCCCCATGGTTGTCTCCAAAACAGACAATAGTTCCAGAGCAATTTTAACTCTGTAGTTGCTAAGTTGTTCACTGCATCTTTATCAGATGCTACACACAAATCCTACTCTAGAATGATAAATAGTTATTTACAATTTTGTGAGACGTATTATGCTGAATGCAGACCATTTCCATCTTCCCACATACTCCTATCTCATTTTATTGCTAATTTATTTTTACGAAATTATAGTCCATCAACTATCGCCACCCATATATCAGCTTTGAGTTTTGTGCACAAATCAAATAGTTGGCCTGATCCAACAGACATGTTTGTTATTCATAAAATTTTGAAAGGTGTACAGAATTTGAAAGGCAAGAATGACCCTAGACTACCTATTACTAAGGACATTTTGATCAAATTAATTGACTCTTTGCCGTGTGTAATTGTTAATGTAGACAACCAATTAGCCCTTAAGGCTATGTTTCTGCTTGCTTTTTATGCCTTTTTACGGGTAGGTGAGATATCGACCAAAAGCGGCTCCGATACAAAGCAGGTGCTTCAAGTTGGCGACATATCATTTGATCATGAGAATAGTACGTTGAAAGGTATGTCTTTAACCATGACATATTATAAACACAGTGATCTGCATCCAAAAACCATTTATATCCCGATTTGTGCAGAAAATATTGCGTGTCCAGTCACACATGTCCATCATTATCTGTCTCAATTTGGCCATTCAAGTGGACCTTTGTTCCAATTTAAGTCTGGAGCTCCAGTTACTAGGTCTTATTTCACCACCTCTTTAAAGTCGGCTCTCTCGTTCATCGGTTTAGATACTCGGTACTATAAAGCTCACAGTTTCAGGATAGGGGCTGCGACTTCTGCTGCAGCTAAGGGAATTCCCCACTCCGTGATTCAAGGGATGGGGAGATGGAAATCGAGTGCTTTTATGAAATATATAAGGATGCAAAATTTTTAAGTTATTTATTGCACAGTTTTGGGTCAGCATTGCCTGCCAAAACATTTGTGACTTAATTATTTAATATCTGTTATTTAACTTTTTCTATAAAGAACCATTGTCTGTTTTATTTATCTTCTGATTAATCATTGTCATAAGAAATGCTAATTTCAATTTTGATTTTTACAGTTGTGTACAATATTATATGTTTTGTGATTTGTTTTGAGAGCAAGTTATGGATGTCAGCATTGCCTGGTCTGTAACTGCAATTTGTATTTTTTTTTTTATATATACATGTATTGATTTTTATAACATGAATTTTATGTATATAGATTGTATTCACGTCGCCAGAGCCCTCGGTGGGGATCCACTCTTAATGTAAGAGTGTATTTGTGGCAGATTTTTCTCCCACCTTTGCTATTCTTTGTCATTTATTCAATTGATGTGATTATTTTAGTTGATGTAATTTCGTATTAATTATGTATTATAATTGCATATTAATTATGAATTTTATGTCAAATGTTTTATTTGCAAATTGTAATTTTTGCATTTTATGATTTTGAATAAATGACCTTTTTTCGTCAATCTTGTTTTTATACATATAGCAAAACAAGCTCAAACTCTGGTTGATATATTTATATATCAATATGTTTATGGTATCTGTCTGTCTGTCTTAAAACCAATTTTATTTGCTAATTAAGAAGCGGAATAAAATAATTTAAGACAGCAAGGAAGATTAATTATGTAGTTTTGTAGCTTTAGCTGATATAAAGAATGAGAACTTTATATTGTAAATTTTACGATGTCTCTGTAGTGACCAGTGGGTCAGATTTGTTTAACATTACTATTTGATTAATTGTCTTAACACCTTTTCACGTGTAGAAAACCATGTGAGTGGATTCCTTACTTCTTATTGGTCAATGATCTTGCGGGGTCAGCACAAGTTTACGTGCCATGTGTGCACTTCCTTTTATCATTAACTTTCGTCTTGATAACTTGTGATTCTAAAACATTGCGTAAATTAAAATTTCCCACCCGCAAACCTGCCTTTATTTTATCTTTACAAGTAGTATTGTAAATATTTTTTTTTAGTTGGGCAGATTTTCTCCCACCTTTGCTATTCTTTGTCATTTATTCAATTGATGTGATTTTAGTTGATGTAATTTCGTATTAATTATGTATTATAATTGCATATTAATTATGAACTTTTATGTCAAATGTTTTATTTGCAACTTTTTTTGCATTTTATGATTTTGAATAAATGACCTTTTTCGTCAATCTTGTTTTTATACATATAGCAAAACAAGCTCAAACTCTGGCTGATATATTTATATATCAATATGTTTATGGTATCTGTCTGTCTGACTTAAATAATATAAAAAAACCACACTTTATAAGCAGTACCTGTTCCACACATTACATATGTAATTTCGACAACAACAACACCATTTACTCAATGTACTAATCGCGAAAAGAGCTGATGAAAATGGTTTTCAAAGTTATAGAACATTTCTATAGAATGGTGTTTAACGCTATGCTAAAACATGTAATTATTGTTTACAATTATTTATAAATGGTGATTGTCATTGTCATACATAAATACAATGTTCAAATATTGATTCACTAGAAATTCGCCTTTTATAGACATGTACATGTACTCTAGAGTAGAAAGAAATTTCCGTGGTGTAACGGAAATTAACATTCATAACACTTAAATAAAATGATGGCAATAGTTTCCTTATTCTCATATAATTTTTGTACAAATGGAATTTAATCTGATTTATTGTCATCTTTATCTTTTAATGATCTTGCCGTCTTGTTACGGTAAGTTTGTCGTTTGTAACACTTAGACGTCGCATACGGTGTTGGTGATAATACGTACGGGTTATGCTTTCAAGTTCGCCTTTAATGTTTTTGATCGAAGTTTCAGAATTCATAACTATATAAATGTATATATCAAAATGTGTAATTGAGAGTAAAACGGAATATGCCTTAAAATCAATACTTATTTTCATTTTGTAACTCGAATGATTCCTAATAACACTGATTTTGCGCGTGTCGACAAGTAACACAACAACATAAGACCAGCTTTGTTTTAATACTATTCTCGTCTTTGTTTAAACTTTTGTTTTAAAACGAGGTATTCCTAGAAAAGCAGTCTTTGGTGTTAATGATGTATGTTTTACTTATGACGTCATTGTTAACTGGACGCGTCTGACCAGCACAGAAATTTCACTTTGTTTTGTGGACAAGCCGAAAAAAAAGTTTAAAAAATGGATAGGGAGAAAGTGAGAGTAATATTAAAACGAATTTCAAATAGATTATTTCGAAAACTAACAAATAAACTACCCGTATATGACAAGGAAACAAAATTAAAAATTTTGTTACAATATTTCAAAAGATCGTCGCAGAACTTACGATTATTTCAAATTTTATTTCTGTCACAAAACACAAACTGAGCTTTTCAAAATTCGAACTAATGCTGCAGACACAAATCACAATTTGCATATCCACCCTTCTTGTGTTAAAATTATAAAATAAATATAAAAATTTCTATGTCTTCCATTAGTAAATATTGTTTAAATTATTGCATATATTGTTCATTTTATTAAATCCGTTGAAATGTCACACTTGCCGTTTTTGACGTTTTCGGCGTATTTGTTAAGTGTCTAATGAATAACAATAGGCATTTGCGGTCTTTTTACGATCTGAAATTTTATTTAAACGTGAAAAGATGTTTTTAAGTGTATGAAAAAAAAATATGTAGAAGTTTCAAGGGAAAATATTCATCCATGTCCAGTGCACAATGTTTAATCAATATTGTCGACATCGCGATGTTTACAATGTTAGTTCGATATTGTGTCAACATCGTTTACATTGTCTGAACTCTTACATATTGTTTACATCATTGACATTGTTAACATCGCGATGTATACAATTTTGTAAAGCTATCGTGTTTACATCGTTTACATCGCTATATTAACAATAATTTAATTTGGATGTAACGCATCTTCTGATTGGCTGACGTTGTTTTGTTTTTCAGCTCATAGACATAATTTTGTCATGTGACCGTGACGTCATCAACGTTTTTCATGGTTTACTACGTTTTAAAATGGAATTTAGAATTAAATTATAAGAAATGACTAATATTTTTCTGTCTATTCGAAATAACATAAAATGTGGTGCACACTTTAAAATAACCCGCTACGCGGGTAATTCAGTGTGCATCACATTTTGATGTTATTCTTCATTCGAAATAACATAAAAATGTGGTTATTCAGTGTGCACCACATTTTTATGTTATTTCTTCATAAACAGAAAAGCTATCGTGTTTACATCGTTTACATCGCTATATTAACAATAATTTAATTTTGGATGTAACGCGTCTTCTGATTGGCTGACGTTGTTTTGTTTATCAGCTCATAGACATAATTTTGTCATGTGACCGTGACGTCATCAACGTTTTTTCATGGTTTACTACGTTTTAAAATGGAATTTAGAATTAAATTATAAGAAATGACTGTAATATTTTTTCTGTCTATTCGAAATAACATAAAAAATGTGGTGCACACTTTAAAATAACCCGCTACGCGGGTAATTCAGTGTGCATCACATTTTGATGTTATTCTTCATTCGAATAACATAAAAATGTGGTTATTCAGTGTGCACCACATTTTTATGTTATTTCTTCATAAACAGAAAAGCTATCGTGTTTACATCGTTTACATCGCTATATTAACAATAATTTAATTTTGGATGTAACGCGTCTTCTGATTGGCTGACGTTGTTTTGTTTTCAGCTCATAGACATAATTTTGTCATGTGACCGTGACGTCATCAACGTTTTTCATGGTTTACTACGTTTTAAAATGGAATTTAGAATTAAATTATAAGAAATGACTGTAATATTTTTCTGTCTATTCGAAATAACATAAAATGTGGTGCACACTTTAAAATAACCCGCTACGCGGGTAATTCAGTGTGCATCACATTTTGATGTTATTCTTCATTCGAAATAACATAAAAATGTGGTTATTCAGTGTGCACCACATTTTTGATGTTATTTCTTCATAGACAGAAAAATATTACAGTCATTCATAAATGTTAACACGATATTGTGTCAACATCGTTTATATTGTCTGAAATCTTATACATTGTTTACATCGTTCACATCGTTCACATCGCGATGTAAACAATGTTGTAAAGATATCGTGTGTACATCGTTTACATCGCCATATTAACCATGTTGACACTATATTGTGTCAACATCTTTTAATTGTAACAACTATTGTATACTGTTTACATCGTTATTGCGATAAAGGTAACTGAAGATCGTTTCTATTTAAATTTTATGAAAATGAGTATTTTTATTTTTTCCTACGCACAAAAACGTTTACAGATAAGTAGCAAATGAACAGATTTTAAAATCTATAAGTAATACATAATAAAGTAAAATATTACTAATCTAAATTATATAATAAATCATTATTGTAGGTTAACTTAAGCTAGAGGACTAAATCTTTGATTTTTTTCTATTTCTTACAATTCGATCTCTATTAAACATGTCAGAAAGCTTTAACATAAACAAATTTTCCGTGTGAGATATGTTTTGTGGCATATTTAGATTTCGCAATGAATTGAAATGTCTGTTCACATGCTTCTGTGTTGATATTCTTGGATTTTCATCTTTGTACGGATTGACATTACGTCGACAACATTATGATTTGAAACGCTATGCTGAATACTATATAGTTAAGCGTGTAATGTGAACACATAAGAAATATAGGGAAAGAATATAAACCGGATATGGCAATATAAGTTAAAGACTATTCTTATAACGTTTTTTTATTAAATGTTATAGATATTAACCATTTATAGTTAACATTGCTATGTATACTATGTGAACGATGTAAACACAAAGGTATAGACTTGTAACACAACATGATTACGATGTGAACGATGTAAACACGATATTGTTAACATTGCGATATTTATGATGTGAACAATGTAAACACATAAGTTTAGACTCTATATACAATATCAACACAATGTTGACACGATATTGTCAACATTGCGATGTAAACGATGTGAACGATGTAAACACAAAGGTATAGACTTGTTACACAACGTTAATACGATGTTAACGATGTAAACACGATATTGTCAACATCACGATGTATACGATGTGAACGATGTAAACAGAAAAGGTGTAGACTATACAATATAAACACGATGTTGACACGATATTGTCATCATGACGATGTATACGATGTGAACGATGTAAGCACAAAGGTATAGATTTGGTATAAAACATGTATACGATGTATACGATGAGAACAATGTAAACATAAAAGTAAAGACTCGATATACAATATAAATACGATGTTGACACGATGTTGACATGATATTGTTAACATTGCGATGTATATGATGTGAACGATGTAAACACAAAGGTATAGACTTGGTACACTACTTTTATACGATATTAACAATGTGAACGATGTAAACACGATATTGTCAACATAACGATATATACGATGTGAACGATGTAAACACAAAGGTATAGACTAGAATATACAATATTTTTTATAAACACGATGTTGAAACCATGTTGTTAATATTGCGATGTATATGATGTAAACAGAAAGGAATAGACTAGATACACAATATAAACACGATGTTGACACGATATTGTTAAAATTGCGATGTATACGTTGTGAACGATGTAAACAGAAAGGTATAGACTTTATATACAACATAAACACGATGTTGACACGATATTGTGAACATCACGATGTATATGATGTGAACAATGTGAACAGAAAATGTGTAGACTCTATATATATATATACAACATAAACACGATGCTGATACGATTTTGTCAACATCACGATGTATACGATGTGAACGTATAAATACAAAGGTACAAAACATATATAGATATTATACAATGTAAACACAATAATGACACGAGAAAGTAGACATTGCGATGTTGACAATATCGACAAAACATCGTGCACTGGACATACTTCAAAATATTAAAAGAAAATAAACCCTATCTTTTGTTTGTGTCTAGTCAAAATGTCACAAAACTCTGTTTTTACATTTTGGCTAAAACTACGATAAGTCATATAAAACAGTTTTGGAGTGAAAACAATTTTGAAATTATAGCACAGAAAAATACGATATAACAGCGAAATATACATTTCAGGGATTTATTTAAACCCATTTTAGACTATTTGCCGAAAATATTAACGACACAGTCAGCGACTACTGTTGTCTAGTCATAATGTCACACCTTACTTCTTTACTCGTTTTGACATTACGTTCTGTATAACTTTACAATGTAGTGCCTAACGTCACATATTTCCCCTACATATCTTATGCAAAACCATGATATTGAGAATTTGTTTTTGGGAAACAATTTCTCAACAGATTTTCATCGAATCTAATTGCTAGTAAAATGAATAACTGTATCCGTTTACTTGTTCATATGTAAAATATCAAACTTAGAATAAATCATCAGAAATGTGTTTCTTAGAGATATGATATATCTGGCAAAAATAATATATATTTTTTCTTGGCAAAAAAAATTGTTTTAAAGTTGCTATTATATTACATTGACTACAGAGGAAAGTTCCCTGCTGGACTAATAGTCACCCATCAGTTGTATCTGCCTATTGATACAAGTACCGAAGCACTCACTGCAGAGGGTAGATACTGTTAACAACGTTTTAGTCATAGTTGATGTCTTATTTTCAAACTTATTTTGGAACTTCTAAGGTCTAGAAATAACCAAGTACTGGTTTTGCTGTCCAATTGTGGTGCATATCTGGCTTTGGAACTCTATACATTTTTTATGAAATTTGATTTATTTTAAAACTTTCAGTTTCAAGCTCACGAAATAATGATTAAGTGTCGTTATTAAAATAGGCATGAAATATCTGTCACTGGACGTTATAAACGTGATTGCTAATGAGACAATTATCAACACTGGACCACCAGGAGGAGATTATGAATGTCTACCTACATATCAATAAGGACCAGCAAGCAGTCTCTGACAAAGAAACATGTATATAAATTGATGTAACAAGTACACCCAAATTGTTCAGTAATCTATAAAAGGCTCCAAACTGACTAATGTAAAAAATTCAAACGAGAAAACTAACGACTGATTTATGAGCAAAAACAGCGACAAACGACAAGCACTGAATTACAGGCTCCTGCATGATTTGGGACAGACACATACATGTACATAATGTGGCGCCAAACCCTCTCCTAACCTGGTACAGTGGTGTTACAGTACAACATCAGAACAAACTATAAACATCAGTTGAATGGGCTTAACTCATCAGATCGATACAAAGCAGAAAGACATCTAACAAAAACACAGATCGATACAAAGCACCTAAAAACCTTAACAGACAAACTACAGATCTGAGAGTACTCGTAGTTAACCGAAAGCTAGGTCGGAAGCTAGGTCGACTAATAAGACATGATTAAGTATGGCTCATATTTGTTAATAAATTACCAATAACAAACGTCAATCGTATTATTTCTTTAGGTAAACCAATATTGACAACACCACTTGGAAAGTTTGCTGTCGTAGGGAAGAGGTATTCCATTGGGTGTGAATTCGATAATACTTCAACAAGTTTAGCATTGATTAAAGACGATAACGTAGAGTTTGAGGTAGAAAAAAGAACTTGTAGTGGCATTCATCCTGTCAAGAATTACCTGCTACAATGTAACACTTCCGGTGACTTGACAGTTACCATGGTTACCATTCAGGCAAAGGAAGTAACACATAACTTGGACAATACAACGTGGCAGTGTTCTGATAAAATTTCACAAAGTCCGCCTTTTCTACTCCGTGTGTACAGTGAGTCATTTTCTGTGTGTAATTTTATTTATCGAAAACTAATGAGAAAAAATATTTCTACGTTCGCTGAACTCATTCCATTGTTATCCACTTATATCAGTATATAGATGTGTTTTTATTACAACTAAGCAATGGCCGTTTTACTTCCTGTTATAATACTCAGAAATGTATAATTACAAATAAACATTGCATAGGGTTGGTAAAAGTAAAACTAACGGCAGGCTTAAAAGAGGGACGAAAGATACCAGAGGGACAGTCAAACTCATAGATCGAAAACAAACTGACAACGCCATGGCCAAAAATAAAAGACAAACAGACAAATAATAGTACAGATGCATATTGCTGAAATGTACATACGAAAGGATGTAAATTAAAAGGATACTAGTAAAGTTGTAATGTATGTTTTCATATTTGAGATGACAGTTTGCTGACATATATCAACTTTTGAAACAACCTAAACAGTACTTTTATACATCAGTATGGCATTTTCCGTCACTATCTTAATTAAGGCTTTGTGTGGTATTAAAGGAAATTTCACCTGTTGAACACTAAAAACTCAAGTTTTTTCGACTTAAATTTACAATAATTTGCTAAGTAACTGATTTTCAATTACATATATTAATTACTGATTACAGCTCCTCCTATCAATGGACCTTTAACAGAAATAAAAGGTGGTAATAGACCTTTTAAATTTGGTGATGTGGTAACACATATGTGTACAGTAATCGGAGGATTTCCCAAACCGAGACTAAGGTGGATCTGTTTGAATTCAATCGCTTCGAAGAAACACTATTACGTCAACAAAACCAAAAGAAACATACATGAAATACAAATAAATATTTCAAAGAGCTACAACTACTCTGACTGCAATTGCGTTGCTGAACATGAAGCATGGAGTGAACAAATGGCTAACCTATCAATACCCGTGCTCATACAAAGTAAGTTTTAAGAAAATAAAGGACGATACCCAATAGATGAGATTCATATAAATGAAATAACGATACCACTACCAAAACATAACAAAACAAAACAAAACAAAACAATTTTTAAATATATACTGCTTAAAACAGGAGAAATGGTCAAATAATACTTATAAATATAACATAAACAGTTTATTCAAACTGTAATGCCAATTCCGTTGATATTATTTTACAGCTGCTCCAATCGTTGGCCTAAACAACAGACATCTGTATACCGCAGGTCCAGGAATGCCAGTTACCATTACAGTGGATTATTACGCATACCCTGGAAACGCTTCTGTGGTTCTGAATAAAAAAGATTACACTGATATTCAAAGTGAAAATATAACTATAGCAAAGTATGTGGAGAGCAATGTAAATTTCACCGCTAAAGGACAAAGGTATCAGTATAAAGGGGAATCAGTTTATTGGACACTTGGGATGTTCAACGAGACAGACTATGGACCTTATAAGATGGTGCTTCAGAATGATGAAGGAGTTACGAATTTCCTTGAACATAACATTCCAAGGTAATTTTTCATTATATGTGAATAGAATATTCATACAAATGTTATCTGTACTGGATTAGAAATCAGAAGATGTGGTATGATTGCCAATGAGACCACTTTCAACCAGAGACCATAATGACGTACATGTAATCAACAATAGGTTACCTTCCTACCTTTAAAATTCCAAAATCCATTTCTGTACAGCAAGCTATAGTACAAACGGCCCTGACATAACAAAATGTGAAGCAATTCAAACGAGAATGCTAATGGCCTGATTTATGTACAATACAATAAACGAAAAACAAATATAATAGACAGCAACCCAAACTACAGTCTCTTAGTTCTGTTTACTATGTGATTAATTTCTTATTTAATGAAGGTCCACCATCAGAACCCTACAATGTGAGTATCAGAGATATAACAAGTTATGGATTTACAGCAACGTTTTCTCCTGGTTATAATGGTGGATATATACAAACATTCTATATCAGTCATTGGCCTTCAAATGATCACAAACGAAGGAGAACTGTCAAGTCAAAGGAAGAATTCATCAAAGTGGATGATATGTTTTCATCGACGGATTACGAATTCATATTGTATGCCGAAAACAAAATGGGGAGAAGTTTAGCATCTCAAAAAGACCCTTTGAAGATACGGACGACAATAGGAGAAGCCACGGATGGTATATAAATACTTAACTTATGAACATTGTTGGTTAAATCAATTATATATACAAAAAAAGATGTGGTATGATTCCCAATGAGACAACTATTCACAAGAGAGCAAATGACTTAACAACTATAGGTCACCGTACGGCCTTCAACAATGAGCAAAGTATTACCGCATAGTCAGCTATAAAAGGCCCCGAAATGACAAATGTTAAACTATTCAAACAAGAAACTAACGGCCTAATTTATGTACAAAATAATGAACGAAAAACAAATATATAACACAGCAACAAACGATAACCACTGAATTACAGGCTTATGACTGGGGACAGGCAAATACAGAATGTGACGGGGTTAAACATATTAGTGGTTTCCGAAACCTCCCCCTAACATTGGACAGTGGTGTAACAGTACAGCATATCAACAAACTATATAAATCAGTTGAAAAGGGCTTAACTCATCAGATGGATACAAATAGAAATACATCTAACAAATACACAAAGTGGACGGGTACTTGTACATCACAACAACAAAAAGACACTAAGTACAGATCTGAGTGTACTCGCAGTTACTGACAGCTAGTTCAAAGCAAATAACAACAAATAAAAAATCATGCATCTAAGACTAAATCATCAATCAGTACACATCCAACATCCAATGGATTTAGTGTAAAGACGTCATAAACAGTCAGAGATAACATGACCTTGTGCAATGACATGCATGTATGTTATTTTCACAAATATATTGTGGTTTATCGTTGATAGTAGACCTCATTAGTCACAATATTGAAAAAGCGAGAAAATCAGATATTCAAAACTTACAGTTGACATTGATTCACTGTTTGACAGACGTTCAACTGGATAAAAATATCAAGCTCCTTAACGTACACATGTCATCGTCGAATAAAGGTTGCTGTTGAAAAGGTCAGGAAAAAAGGAAAAAGCAACACAAAAGGGCAGCGAAAGATACCAAAGGGACAATGAAACTCATAAGTCGAAAAACAAACTGACAACACCATGGTAAAAAACGAGACAAAAAGACAAACAACAGTATACTAAACACAATTTTGAGCCCTATTAAAAAAAAAAAAAAAAAAAAAAAAACACTGGAAATCTCAGATGCTCTGGAAGGGTAAGCAGATCCTGCTCCTATTCTTCATTTAAAATACATATGACAAACATCCGTAGCTAGGTAAAGACTATTTGTTTTATTATGTTCTTCCTTTTGATTGTAAAATTTAAGCGGCAACAAGAATAGTAATACAATATTAATATATATTTAAATTTTCATGTGTTTGAAAGCAAATCTATTAATGAAAAGGTATATAATTACATATCATCTACTTTATTTCACTACGCTAGGAAGACATAAGCTGATCCATATTGTTTATTTTGTTGCCTCTGTGTGTTTACTGCTGATACTGACTGCTTTCATAACAGCAATTGTTTTCTGTTATAAACAAAAGACCTGTTCATCAGGTAAGCAATACCATAGTGGTTTATTTTTCCAATCTTTTTATTACATCATTAACAAACAATGACAAAAAATCATCACGAAACATAATGATATTACTCTCAGTTTAACAACAATAACAATAATTATAATAATGATTAGCATGTTAATAACAACAACAGCAATAGAAATAATAATGATACCAATATTAATAGAATGTTTGCTGTATATAGGGTCATCACGAGGAACGATTTACACCAATCTAACTTGGCTGGCTTTCATCGTAATTGTCTGTCTCAAATAAGCTCATCATATATGATAGTATGAAACTTTGTACGAAATATTATCGTATCTGTGTTTGTCATGAATGCTTGGTTACCCTTCCGAATCACACAAGTTATCCCCTGGCAATTATTGAAGGTTTTGTTCTGTGTAGTGTTTTGTGAACTTTTCTTATTGTCTTTGTTTCCTGTTATCATGGCGTTTTCTGTCGTTTTCCGACCTTTGAAATCGACCCCCTAATACCTTCTTTTAAATTAAAGCATAATAAACCTCGAATATATATAAAAATCTTGACAACAGTTCTAGCTGCAACGTCCATTTTCAAATCCAAATTAAACATTAACATTTGAGGGAGTACCAAAGTATTATAATGAATGCATTTGTATCATGCTGCGAAAGAGTGTGACTACATCAAACTTTGTTGTAAAAAACACATGGTTGTACTGCTTGACTAAAGTTGGGTGTAAACATTGCATGTGAAGCGAAAAATTAAAATGGTATGCTAGACCATTTGGACCTTTATTGCATTCAAAACACATTTCAAATGAATAAACAGTAAATAAATATACTAAAACATTCACAGAAGTACCTCCATACATACCACCAAGAGCAACACTTAATTCAGACCGAGCAGTATACACTGACAGAGCCGTGTTTAGGAGAAGCCAAGGTCTACCTGATTCTGAAACAGTGGATAGAATGACTTCAAGGTGCAAAAAAATCAGGCGAGGCAAGTAGATATTATGGTCCTAGTAGATATGTATAAACAAAACAAAAAAAAAGAATTAAAGGAATGATCTGATACGTTCTGCAAATACTTCACAATAACGATAAAGTTTAGTAAATATCTTATTTGGCTTCTATCGATGAATATATATGTTTTATTGTATTGGTTAGAAGGTGCTAGTATTTAAAATCATAATCTATTTTTTCGGTTGGTATTTCGTTTAAACTTTTTAGTAAAAAAGTAGACACTTATTGTGAGTATTTTGTTTTCCAAATAAGATTTTTAGAAATAAATATACAACGTATTGTATAAAGTCTTACAGTCACCAATACCTTTACGACTGTTGTCAAGGGAGATGGAGGCCAGGGCAAAGTTCTGCTGCCTGCGAATAACAAAGTACACATCAAGATACGGGTAAAGGATAATAATTTAAAAGGCAAACATAAAAAATCTCAATTGATAAGCTGATATGTCTGGGAAGACATTTTATATTGCACCTCACCTTATATTTTCTTCTTTGCCAGTTCAACCTTATTTCGTCACCTACATGTTTGTAATGAACAAATTAACGCAACTCAATGTTTGTTCAATTTGATTTCTGTATTCCTTTTTCAGCAATCAAAGTTCCTCCAATACTTGCTGTATTTAGAAAATCTAGATATCTACCTGACTGCAACGTCATTTCAGATGTTCACGAGGCTATTTCAAGAAGTACTAGCAACATTCCAAATGGTAGGCACATGCAATTTAAGAATTCTAATCTTTGCAGGACATATGTTTAGGAATAAAATGTCAATATAGTGACACATATCTAAAGTTAAGGATTATTAATTAGAAATTATAAACAATACATCCTAGTGATACAAAGGATAAAGAAATTACAAATGTACGTCACGTGATGTACGTACCCGATTTTTCGAGGTTTACAGTCAGGAATCTGATGTTCAGTAGTTGTCGTTTGTTGATGTAGTTCATAAGTGTTTCTCGTTTCTCGTTTTTATATAGATTAGACCGTTGGTTTTCCCGTTTGAATGGTTTTACACTAGTAATTTTGGGGCCCTTTATAGATTACTGTTCGGTGTGAGCCTAGGCTCCGTGTTGAAGACCGTACTTTGACCTATAATGGTTTACATTTATAAATTTTGACTTGGATGGAGAGTTGTCTCATTGGCACTCATACCACATCTTCTTATATCTATATAACATAAAATAAGGTCAGTATTTGTATACTGGCTAGGTTTTGAACACTTTTCAGATGAACACCAATAAAACAACTTCTGATTTGGTACACGCATTTTTGGATGATTTTTTTGTGAAATGAACCAGAATTAAGTGTGCCAAACTTTCCAATTGTTTAATAGTCATTGCAGTTCCAATTGTGTATGTTAGGAGTCGTTGTTGTGTGCAGTGTATTCGGACATTCAAACGAACGAGGTTGTGTTTGTATACATTCTACAGCACCAAATTGATCACCCCTCAGCAGGAATAGATACAAGGGCTTTGTGAAAGTTAAAACTGAATCCTAAAGAAAAAGCATGTCATATAGTAGTCAATATGAAACTTGAGCTATTTATTTGTTACAGGTAACGGTCAGACAAACAGTCGGGCATCAGATGAACAGCAACAAGTTCGTCAGTCTGCAGCCACCTTTGTGAGTTCATTGTCACATTTAGTCTAGTAATATTCAACACTGAGTGATAAAAAAAGAAACTACGGTCAAGAGACTTCAGTTTCAACGAATAGGTCTATTTATACATTTGGGTGTTACTGTTGTAGTTGTTACATTACCTTTTTAATAGACCTTTAGACTTATATCGAAATCACAGGTATTTCGAACTGACAGACCTTGCTTACATGTCAGTAACTGCTAGTTGTCCTTTGTTAATTTATGTTCATCATTGACATTTTGCTAAGTTTCTTCTGCTACCTTATCTAACATCGGACTCGGACTTCTTTTAAATTGAGTTTGACTGTGCGTATTGCTGTTTGTTTTTTTTTTATTTCACATTTGCTAGAGGTATAGGGGAGGGTTGAGATCTCACAAAATATGTTTAACCACGCCGAATTTTTGCGCCTGTCCCAAGTCAGGAACATATGGCCTTTGTAAGTGTTGTTAGTATGTTTTTTTTTAAATTTTGGTTCATTTTTATAGTTTGGAGTTTAGTGTGACGTCCAATTTCGCTGAACTAGTATACATTTTTATGGGGCTAGCTGAAGCCCGCCTCCGAATGCGCGATAATCTCGCTGTGTTGAAGACTCATTGGTGGCCTTCGGCTGTTTTCTGCTCTTTGGTCGGGTTGTTGTCTCTTTGACCATTCCCCGTTTCCGTTCTCAATTTAACAGTCTATTTTTACTTATAATATAAACGTCTGTACCCGATTTTTATTCGAAACCAATTTTATGATTAAGTTGATCTCTAGAAAATTAAAATAAAATATATATTTAAAAATATTGACGATATTTTCCACTTGTCGTTGCTACAGCTCCACCATCTATTCCTTATCTATAACATCCAAGAATGCCACTAGTTTTTACTTGCCTTAAACATCACGACGGGTGCGACTAGTGAAACAGGATCTGTTAAACCGTCTGTAGCACCTGCGTTTACCGCTGCTTATTTCGGGGATTCATGTTGCTCATCTAAAGGTTTTTGTTTTATAGTGTTTTGAGGACTGCTGTTTGCCTTTAGCTCACCTGCCACAATAGGCGTCCTCAATTGTCGTATAGTTAACTTTTTCAAACATTTTCAACTCACTGGGATATTTTCGATCAAACTTGGCTCGAATGATCCTTATATGGTACCATGGTGTAAAGTTTGTTTATTTTTGTTATACCCTGCGAACGAACAAACATGCCAGGCATGACTTGGAATTAAAAAAAAATGCAAGAAATGACTTATATTTTAAAAATTATAATGAACAGAGAAATATTAAGGCGTAAAAATGACGAGAACATCAGAATAATTCCTTATTTCGACCAAAATTATCAGATGAAAAGTATAACCAATTAAATGAAAATTATCTTAACAAAACCATAACTTCTTCTTTCTTTCGAAATGCTGTATGTAAATAGAATTCATCTTCGAAAGAGCAATATGCATGCTCTCTTATATTTTTTTTTCTAGCACTGTTCTAGTAAATTATATAAAACAAACACCCTTGCTTAATTGTAAATAATAATTAAAATTTTTAATTTAAAATCATGTTCTCAAACTAACAAGTGCGATATTGTTTCATTAGCCCAGAGAGTTAAACTATCCTCATATTGAAATACGGCACCAAGGACCCAGGACTTCGCCAGCCTTGCACAGACAAAGAACAAATTACAGTCAAATTTACTTTAATGATCGTGTAAGTTTTATCTGTATTTTCCTTAAGTGTCATTAAACAATTTAACAAAATGTATAAAATTTACAAATCTCATATTTTGTGAAGAAAATGTCGAATATCATTTTAAGTTAATAATTTGGGATGAGAAAAGTCAACAAGCTGCCTTATTCTAGATTTAAAAAAAGTCGCTTGTTCTTTTCAGTCGTAGAATTGCAACAGGTGTCTGAAATTGGAAAATAGTAAATCAACATGCAACTTCTCATTATTTTGAACTATTATAACTGTGTGGTATAAATATAATGTTTATATTCTGTACATTGATAATGTTATGCGTGAAATAAGCCCTATGATTAGGAAAATAATAGTATTTATATTTGTTTATTTGTATTAGTATTGCAGCAACATATTTATTTAATGTAATATTCCCTTTGTAGACCGGGCAAATCAACATAACTATTGATCGCCATATATTAGACCGATGATGGAAATTCTTTTTATACATAGGAAAAACACAGAATGTGTCGCCTGCGGACCGCTTTTCAGAGATTAATTGAGTTAGTCTTAAAGCTATGAAGGAAATATGTACTACTTATATTGAGTTTATTGACAAAGCCTAAACATCTCGTTCTAATCGATTTGAACAAGTTACGACTTTGTACAAAAGTCAGAACAGCACTTCTTATTAAAAAATACTAGTATTCTATTTATGAAGGCTATCCGTAAACATTGGACTCCATTAGTCATTTATTGTAGTCCATGCAAGGGGATAAACACTAAATTTTAAAAAGTAAAACATGAATTAGATTAATAATCCAGAAATTAGAAAAGAATGAAAGTCGTTTTTAAATATAATCAGTTTTATATCATCAATAGGTTTCAGCTGTACCAGAAAGTAATGATGTGGAAGAAGACGGAGAGAGCGGTAACTATGGACAGATATTTTTCCAGACGGCGACGTTACCTCCACGTGCAGCGAAGTGATCTCCAAAGCAGCTCAACTGAATAAAGTGCAGCTTAATGATGGATTGTTTGAACTTGACATTAGTAGAGTGCTAAATGTTCCTCCAATAACACAGACCACACAGTTATGCTATGTTTACAAATTTAACTTAAACAAATGTATCATACTTATAAATAATAACTTAATCAGTTTATTGAAGTATTTATACTAACTTATGTCCATGGCCATTAACAATCCATGCAGTTTAAGAGTTCATTGTTTAAATATTCTATTGGTTACTCCAAAGGGAAGATACACGAGTAATGATCATGGGTATTCAAACTACTTTAAATTCAGAATATAATAAATGAACTTGCGATTTCTTTACTGGTTAGGTATTCCTAGTAAAAAATTTACCGAAGTTAAATGTTATTCTTTCTAAACTTGTTGCTGTCTGAAATAAGTTAATTCTTTTTTAACGAATTAACCAACGAAGATGTTGACTCACTCGGTGCTTTGTTTTTGCGCTCATTGACATTTCATTTATGCAAAAAAAAAATCTTTCATTTGCGCCACAAACCATAATTCAAAGTAAAGCGCCCATTACTATCCCGAACTACTGTCATGATTTATGGTTGCTAAGATCTAAACTAATGATTATTTGTTTATTATTGAACTCTAAGCTGTTTTTGACTTTATATTTCTTGTCCGTTAAAATACACTTAAGAATGGTTAGCTTTGGATGTTATTTGTCATATTTGTTTTTCATTTATTGTTTTTGTCATAAATCAGGCCGTTTGATTTTTCGTTTGAATTGGTTCATATTTTTCATACAGGGCCTTTTATAGCTTATTATGCGGTATGGGTTTTACTCATTGTCGTAGGCCGTACGGTAATATATACATAGTTTCTTTATACATACACGTCATTTCAACTCTAGTGGATAGTTGTCTCATCCGCAATCATATCACATCTCCTTATTTTTTTTATATATAAACATAAAATGCAGGATTGTTTTTTTAAACGTTGTCAAATTCTTCCCTTTTTGCGTTTATTATATGTATAGGACTATGCACAGGTGTTAAAATATATGTATATTCTAAATACACTTAGTGTCGCATTTCTAGGTTTTGGGAAGATAAAACTGTATTTGTCGATTTTATGTTTTATTGTTGTTTTAGAGTGTTTTCATATTTAACATTTATTTAGAGTCTATCCTAGCAACTTGTTTCTCAATCTGAAATACAATGTTTAATTAAATAATACAAATTGTGTTTAGTTGTCTGTTCAAAACGAGTGAGATTAAATATCAAAAATCTTTTGAAATAGCGGTGCTATTGGAATGCATATAGGAGAAATGTATAAATCATGAGACGTTTAAAATTGTTGTCGAGAAACTGAACTCAGTAAAGAATCATTTCGCCTGTGTCGTGGGGCAAATTTAATCGATTTACGCAAATCAATAGTTTTCATGAATACAAGTCATAAATATTTTGTTCAATAAACCTATAATTAAGGACATACCAGTCACGCAGATCATATTCATAGCTGAAGAATAGAGGCGAAGGATACCATAGGGATATTCAAACTCACAAGTCGAAAACTGATATTGCCATCGCAAAAAAAAAAAAAAAAGAAGAAAAGACATATAGCAGTACACTAAACACAACAGAGATGATAGAAAACTAAAGACTGAGCAATACGAACACCACCAATTACCATTATTTAGTATCTGTATAAAAATCAAGTAGAAGTTTAATTTTTATTTATAAGTAAGTTACATAAGACGTCAGTATATAAAATAGTGCTCCTTCAACACTTAACTGCGAAACATCGAGTTTTGGGGCCACACCTTAGTCTAGAACACAGGTTATACACGTTCTGAAAAGGGATCAAACTATCGTCTTCAATGGAAAACAAAGAAACTAAAAATGGTATAAATAGAAAATCTGAAAAAAAGTCACATGATTTCTTTTTGAATAAGTGTCTAAATATTTTAAATATTCGCATATCACATTTTGAAATGATTTAGAAATTGATAAAATTGCCAATACGCCCATTTATACGACAAGGAATCTTCAAGTTATCGCAAAGCGTTATGTGTTCGAATCGGTCTACATAGCTGACAACAAAGTGGCAGTGGTATGACCTTAATTAACCATGGAGGCTCTCAAGAATGAAATTAAAATGTATAAGTTATTCTACTTGCAAGGTTGTGCCCTTCACAGAGAGTCAAAAAGTATAAACAAGCCTGTCATTATCATATCTCAGGTAAGGGCCTCCTCTTAACATTTGAAGACCCACAGTATACATATTATTAGATACTCAAACTACAAAAAACCTGTCACATATCGTTTTATCGCGGCTCAGCCTCTTCTTTTGTCCCTTTAACTAGTACCCCTACTTTTTTAATGAACTTATAATTAACTTTGGTTATAAAGCATATGAAATAATGGAATCTACTATTTTTGAGTTTAAAAAGTTTTGAGATATTTAAGATAAATTACAGGATGGTTACTTCAATTCAATTGGTAGTTATAACTTTTCGACTCTCCACAAAGAACTTCCACAGAATCTTACCAAACAGAGGTTTACCTATTTGATCAGATGGTGTCCTTGGAAATATGTGAATGCATATAAAACTTTCTTCTGAAATGAAAAATGTAAATATGTACATAAAGTTACTGGAACTGTGATCGATGATTAAAAACTGCAAAAGTTTTCATTGAAAACATCTTTGAACGCCGTATCGACAGGTTATATGTAATTCCTATTAGTATAACCAGCCTATTTGCTGGCTATCAAATGAAGATTCAATTCGGTATTAAATTCAACAATTTAATAAACGATCCAACAAGAATATAAACGATGTTACAATATTGAGTCCGGTGTTTACGGTTCAAGAACCTTTCCAAAACTGAATATAAATTATTTTTAATTAGAATATAGCAAAGTGCTCTCGACCAATGAAATTGTAGGGTTTGATGTCTCTTAATTGCGAAGAATGAATGTATATCATGTTTTTAGTAAGGGATTATCCTATTGTTTAGGCCTATTTAGAGTTCAAAACAAAGAGTTTCTATAAATGAGTTACAACTGCCCCGAAGCACATTTATCAGATTGAAGGATGTATCACACAGTGATTGAAACTGACTAAAAGTTGAATTGTGAGATAAACAAAAAAATCAAAATAAGTTGTAATTTACTGGTGCAGTAAAATTGGTACCTTTAATGTTATTATGAAAATATTAATAACTGCAAATTACTAAAAATTAACAATATCAAAGCAATGGAAAAAAAGAAAAAAAGTTTTAAAATAAAAAATGACTTAAATGTTTAGCTTTCCAAAACTCAGATTACTGGACCAGTGGTTAGGAAGAATAATTATTTCCAATATTCTGATAAAATAAAAACAAAAAATAGGAATTTAATTTAAGTTTTGAATATATTTAAAACTTTTAAAGGCATTTTATTTGAACATTCCCCTGACATAATGAAATAGTATTCGATTTAAAAAGCCAGAACCAAAATATTGGCTGTGAAATAAATTAGTTGTAACTCAAATATATTTATTGATTTAAACTGTAAATAAAAAAGAATAATTCCTTACTAAAATATTACATGACATACATTCATACTCATAATCAGGAAACATATACAATTCCTACCTTTTCTCTGTACTGTTGTGTCATCTAAATGTCTATAACGCATTTCTTTAAAAATATTTCCCAAATTATAAGAAAATCCTTACATCACTAAAACTAATCCATAAATGAAATGCCGAAAAAGGAAGTCATGCATCAATTATAAACATTGCGCTGACAATGAATACAACCAATCAAGAGATCATTTGAGCCTTGAGCACTTTACAATATTCTAAGTTTGTAAGAAAATGATAATCCCTTACTTCATGATAAGTACTCGCTAACGCTCGTACTTAATCATGAAGAAAGGGATTATCATTCTCTTACATACACGAAGTATATAAAACAGAACAATAAAGAAATACATGTTACTACGGATTAAGCAATTAGTGTCCATTGTTAAGGTAATCTGCAAAAAACTGTCTTTGACACGTAGATACATAATTTTATTGTATGCTGATGATATGGTATTAATGGCGGAAAATGAAAAAGATTTACAGAAAATGTAAGATATTCTTAACAATTGGTGTATTACTAATGGACTTAATGTCAATATTAATAAGTCCAAAATTATGAATTGTAGAAATTCATTTGCACCTAGAACTGAATGTAATTTTACAATAGGTACCAATGCAATGGAATGTGTTAGTAACTATCAATATCTGGGATTGTTATTAACAGAATTTTTAGATTATCAATTAATGGCTAAGGCATTAGTCAAATCAGCTAGTAGATTAATTGGAAAAGTAAAACATACGGTGATTTCCAACACGATATATTTTCTAAATTATACAACACTATGGTCTGGTCAGTTATTGATTATGGGTCGTGTATTTGGGGTACACGCGATTACTCATGTATCAATGCTGTCCAAAATAGAGCCATAAGATTTTTTATGGGTGTCGGTAAATATACCCCAAATGATGCCATACATGGAGATATGGGTTGGAAACCACCATCTGTAAAACAATGGACAAATGTATTTAGACACTGGAAAAGATGTTCAAATATGACTCATGATAGAATAAATTTTAAGGTTTTCAAATAGTCAATTAAAAAAACTAGAGGTAGAATTAAGAAATGGAGCCATAGAGTTATGGAAATGTTTAAAAATCATAATTTTGATAGCTATTGTAACTATGAAACTAATGTATTAAATAAGAGTATTATTGTACAATTTGAAACAATAATGTTTGATAAATATAAAAGCGATTGGAGTAATAGAGTATCTGCGTATGCTCAAGGTAATTAATTAAGAACTTATAAGTTATTTAAATATGATTATTGTACTGAATCTTACTTAAAATGTAAAATGACACTTAAATTTAGGAGTTCTTTTGCTAAATTTAGATGTGGAGTTGCTCCTTAGAATAGAAACAAGTAGATATGAAAGAAAAGAAATACACGAAAGAACATGTTTTTATTGTTGTAATAATAGTATTGAAGATGAACTACATGTTTTATTGAAATGTCCACTATATGAAGATCTTAGACATATATTGTTTTATGAAGTTGCAAATTTTAATGTGGATTTTAACATTTTATCAGATAATGAAAAGTTTATTTTTTATTCAATAATGATAAAGTTTTTGAAAGTGTCGCCAGAACCTGCTATAGCATTTTAATCAGAAGAAATGGTTTTTATATAATTGATTATGCTGTATTTTAATGATATTCATAAGCAAATATATATTATATATAATATGTACAATATCTTATTGTTTTTAATAGTATTGCTTGTACAGTCTTTCATAAATCTTTTAATATTGGAACATACAATGTGAATTTAAAGTTTGTTGTTATACATGTATGTTTTATGTACCTGTATGAATATTTTATTGTGTAGATATATGTAATTGTATATGGTGAGACTTTAATAAAATATTGAATCTGAATCTAGATACGAAGTAGTATCGGATTAGTAGAAACATACATTTTAAACCAAAAGATAATTATGTGGGAAAATTTGAGCTAAAAATGACATATAAAAGATATAATAATTAAAGTCTCCAATAAATTGACATGCTTTTCGTCCGGTCTTATTTGCCCCTCTCGTCCAAAATCACGTCCATGGGATATAAATTTTCATGACTAAAATCGTCTTCCACGGTGTTGATAGTTACGCCTGTTTTGATGATTATTTCCTGTGATTGTTGTTGTTCTTAATTGTTCTAGTTCATATTTGTAATTATTGCAAATTTCCTTTAAATTAAGTTCACTTTGCCTAACTACATTGTACATTTCTGATACATCATTACATTGTAATTTCCAATTGTCTTTTTCTACTTTTATCTCAGTGATATACTCTGCTATTTTGTCGAATGATCTCTCATTTTCTTTGATAGTGTATTCCAGTTCGATGATTTCAGCGTCTTGATTTTTGATTGTTTCACGAAGCTTCCGAACAGTTTCTTGTTCTTCTTGCAATTCAATAAATGTAGATGTATGTTTAAAACTTTCGTCTTCCAATTTTGTTCTTAAACTTTCAATTTGGTCCGTTAGAAAACTTTCTTTACTGATAGTTGAAATGAAGGCAGTATTCCCGGTTTTGATAAATGGAAGTTCCTGAAATGTTGTTTTCGATCTAAATAATTTTGAAGTCTTTTAGAATCCCTTTCTTTTTTCTTGATCGATTTCTTATTGTTCACATTTTCTGTTTGTGTCGAAATTGAAACAGTTTTAACTTCGTTCTTATGAATTTTAACTCGGTTTACACGAGTGTAGCACTGCCGAGCAAAGTGACCTGGTTTTTGGCATTTGAATCATTTTGAATTTCTTGTGGCACAAAAACTTGAGCAAAAACTCTTGTTGGTATGTTGTTTTCCACATATTCCGATAAACTCTCTTCTCTCTGGATTAAAGCGATACGGCGAACAATTCCACATCCATTGTGGTCTTAAGGAATATTCGTAACAATCCATTGTATTTAATAAAACACTGTCCTAATAAAGTTTGTCCGAAATATCAGAATACAGGGGTATACTAGTCACTTGGCTATACATTCCTTGGGGGAAAATTTCGCTTGGCTGCTGAGGTAACGGAATCTTGTGTTGATCTATAAAAGATAACACTCACGAGGGTCTAACACCATGTATAACCAGACTATTTGCTGGCTAACAAACGAAGATTCAAGTCGGTATAAAGTTCAACAATTTAATAAACGATCCAACAAGAATATAAACAATGTTACTATATTGAATCCGGTGTTTATGGTTCAAGAATCTTTCGAAAAACTGAATAAATTATTTTTAAGAAGTATATAAAACAGAACAATAAAGAAATACATGTAACTACGGATTAAGCAATTATTGTCCATTGTTAAGGTAATCTGATAAAAACTGTCTTTGACACGTAGATACGAAGTCCATTATCGGATTAGTAGAAACATACATTTTAAACCAAAAGATAATTATATGGGAAAATTTGAGCTTAAAATGACATATAAAAGATATAATAATCAAAGTCTCCAATAAATTGACATGCTTTTCGTCCGGTCATATTAGCACCAATTGCGCACCTTTTGTGTCAAATTTGTTCAAATATTGTTATGACTCACTGTTTATGGCCAACTCCGTAAAGATTCGTCCAAACGCCTAAATACATGATCGAATGAAGGAATCTTGATAACATTAGCAACAACATTTCTTCAGCAAAATAATAAACAGATATATCATGTTATGGAGGGGTATTTGCAAAAAATACCAGTCGAGGGACTGTTAAATTTCCCGAGCCGCTAGGCAAGGGAAATTAGGTCCCAAGACTAGTATTTTTCGCAAATACCCCTCCATAACATGATATATCTGTTTAATTACATCGAATAGATTTTGATTGAAACTCTATGTACTGGTGAAAGGAAATATTTTTTTACTTGTAAGCTGTAATCCATAAACATGTTTATGCATTATTTTGAGGATAAGCAGATACTATCATAATACCGCGGGAATTATACACGTACGTATACGCGTTATCGCTGTCTTTATGTAACATCATAACCCAATAATTTTGGCGGGAAGAGGCTCGCGAGGGTAAAAAAGGAATATTCAAAGTGGCAAATACCACGGCATAAAGGGGAATTTGAGGCAAATTCACCGGCAGTGATAAAAAACATGCAAATTCGTTTGAAATGAGAAAAAAAAGGTTAGAACATGCGAAAAATACACTGGCTACCAACCAATCAAAATCCAGCATTCTTATATAAGGTGTAATTACAAGGTATATACATGCATGACAACAAAACAGAGAACAATATAATTATGCAGAGATAACGTAATATAACACAGACATCAGGGGCCGTGTCAACGAAGCTGTCCTAGGACTATGACATGTCTTAGGATGGTCTCAGGACACGTCTTAGTCCTAAGTCAGGTTAACGAAGGTCTAAGACCATTCTAAATAAGGTCCTAAGACAGATCTTAGGACATATCCTTGACATGGCCCCTGTACAACATATTAACTGATAATTTCCATGCCGCCTTTAAATAATTACATAGTTTCCTTGTTAAAATATAAGACCTACCATTACAGTCATGATGTTTTTGTCTTGAATGATCAAAAGTTCTTTGATAAATAAAAGAATTAAAAACCAAAGCGAAAAAGAATATAAAAAGACCTTAAATAAATGTATTAAAAAGATAGGATCGAAATGAGAAATGAAATGAAAAATATGAAAACAAAAAACCCAAAGGCGTATCGGAAATTTCTGAACGGTGGACGTTAACAAAAACAATCGAACATACCTATACAAATTTTATATAATTTCTTTAAAGAATTAAACGAAACAATTAGCATCGATAAAAATGGAAGCACACAACAAAATGAACATGATGATAACAGTGCACAAAATGAGTCGAACGATATTATAAATGATGTAACTACAGCAGAAGAGATATTGAAAGGTATAAAGAAGCTTAAAAACAATAAAGCTAGTGGTGATGACCTTATTATTAATGAATACATATAATCAACTGATGACAAAATGATAAATGTATATGTGAAATTGTTTAATTTAATTTTTAATACTGGAATTATACTGGAAAGTTGGCTCATTGAAAATATAAATCCTATGTACAAAAACAAAGGAGATGTGGAGGATCCGAATAGCTTTAGACCAATGACGATCTTGAGCTATTTTGGGAAATTATTCACGTCTGTCTTAATGAAAGATTGTCCACTTTTGTTGAATCTTCTTCTATTCTTCATAATAACCAGAGCGGATTTAGGAACAATTTCTCCACCACTGATAATTTATTCATTTTACACTGTCTTTCTGAAATGATGAAAAAACGGAAAAAAACTGTTCTGCGCTTTCATCGACTTTGCGCAGGCGTTTGATACTGTCTGAAGAAACGGACTTAACGTGTACTTAAAATTGTTTATACTACTTTATGCCGATGATACCGTCATTATGTCAGAGCATGAAGACGATCTTCAAAACCAATTAGATATATTTAGTGAATACTGTGATATTTGGTAATTAAAAGTAAATGTAGCAAAAACAAAAGTGATGATATTTTCAAAGGGAAGACATCCTAGCAACGTACATTTCT
This sequence comes from Mytilus coruscus, assembly GCA_017311375.1. NCBI lineage: Eukaryota > Metazoa > Mollusca > Bivalvia > Mytilida > Mytilidae > Mytilus > Mytilus coruscus. The sequence goes on along the minus strand of CM029600.1, from coordinate 94,968,514 downwards.
TGTATAAAGGAAACAACTTAAAAATTGTAAAGGAGTTTAATTATTTTGGTATAAATCTTGCCAGGACAGCAACAACTACAAAAGCAAAGAAAAAAATTGCAGAGAAAGCAACGAAAGCCATGTATGGAGTTATACAAAAAAGTCGTTTATTTAATCTTTCCATAAAAAGTCAACTTAATCTGTTTGACAAAATAGTAAAACCTATCCTACTGTATGGATGTGAAGTTTGGGGATTTGAGAAAATGATGTCAAAGAACAAGTTCACCTGAAATTTCTGAAACATATACTGCACTTGAAAAAAATCAACACCAAGCATTATTGTGTATGGTGAAACGGGCTGATACCAACTTGAGATCAGCATTAAATGCAGAACTATTTTTTAAAGCAAAATATGTTCAGACGAAAATTAACTGTCGTCATCGATTTAAAAGATCGCATACTATCAACACAGTGTGAAAAAATGAAAGCATCAAATGGATCAAGAATGTTCAAGATATTCTAAACATGTGCGGATTTTCAAATATTTTCCAACTACAAAATGGACATTTCTCAAAGTGGCTTAATCAGAGCATTGACAATGAGGCTTATTGACCAATACAAACAGACATGGTACTCGTCAATACAAAACTTCCCAAAATGCATAAACTATAGACTGTTCAAAAAAACATTGGACTTTGAGAACTACCTGAATATTCTTGATGACAAAAATGTGTTTACCTTATGTAAATTCAGAGCAGGTAACCATGCGTTACCTATAGAAAAGGGGAGATGGCAAAACATTGCCCGCAATGAAAGGACATGTGCGTTGTGTAGTTCCGGTGATATAGGCGACGAATTTCATTATTTGTTTTGCTGTTCGCATTTGAAGAACGAACGAAAATTATTTCTTCAAACTAAATTTTCACATAGTCCAAATATAATGTCAAGTTGCTCACCTCACTGTTTAATACTAAAAAACAATCAGTTTTAAGAAAACTGTGTTTATTTATTAAGTGTATTAATAAAAAAATTAGTCCCTCCATGTAAATGTAAACGCATAAGCATCGTACTGATTTTTTTCTATTGAGTTCAACCTTTTATTATACATGTTACTAAACATGTATGCCATCATAATTTTGTACTTCATTTTAGAATATCGTACTGCATTTGATTACCTCAACTATTGTATTTGTATTTCTATTGTATGTTTCTCTGTAAACTTGTATTTAGTTTTTAGAGAACAAAGTATCTATCTATCTATTATACAGCGGAATTTTACTCAAGGGAACAATAGTAATTGTTTTTTTTTTTCTATATTTTGAAATTTAATTTCACGCGAGAAATTCTATGCAAAATTTTACGACAAAAGAGCCGATTTTATCGTTCCGTAAGTATTTTTCTATTTTTGGATGTTGTGTATATTTCCCAACTCTTTCGTTATGCGGGTTTGTTAATGTGTATGCAGTGAAATCAATAAAAAAAATTAAAAGCTGTGTCTGCATTCAAATATTCTTACAAGTTATTATATTTTTGACAAGGTGTTATATTTGTAAAAAGTAAAATAACAAAAATACCGAACTCCAATGAAAATTCAAAACGGGAAGTCCCTTGCCAAATGTCAAAATCAAAAGCTCTAACACATCAAACGAACGAAAATCAACTGTCGTATTCCTGACTTGGTACAGGCATTTCCTTATGAAGAAAATGGTAAACTTGAACCACAATTTGTACCATAGTTATTGTATGCATATATACATATTGCTTATCATTGTATATTGGAATAAATATATTATTAAAAAAGACGGCTTATACTTATAAAGACACACAAGAATGTTTGACCTTAAAAATATTTTGTAACTGAAATATATCCGTTTTGTAACACTTAGAAAAATATTATCACTTGGGAAGTGCACAACTGCCAGTTTGACATATTTTAAAATATAATTCAAATCATTTTGTTATGAGGTAAAATGTTTGAAAATTTGTTTATTCAATGTCACAGTTTAAAAGTGTTGGTAGACGAAATCTTACGGTTTTGAATGTAATCTGTTTACAGCGCGATAGTGGACATAGTCTCGCGTTATTTGGCATTCGTATTCCTTTATGCAGTTATTTAAAAATAACATAATCAAGTAAGTAAAATTTACATGCATAGATTAGCTTATTTACAGATTATCGTTTTTATCAAGAACTACTTTTCATTTCGACTAATTTATCGAGTACACACCTTCAACATAAAAAGTCAATAGTCCATAGGATACTGGTAATAATCCCAAACATGGCGGGTATGTTGTAATTTTATTTTACATATTCATAAAGACCTGATTATTTCTTAACAAAATGAAATTAATTGTACACTTGGTGCTTGATAAGTTTAAGTAACATTTTTGTAGCATTAACTAAATACTCCCTTAACTATCCGAGAGAGTAGATCACTGGCTGATGAATAGTAGAATTAAAAAAAAAAACATTTGAAAAACTGTATATTTAATGTTATCAACACAGTAAGGTATAGACCTTTCAATTTTGACGGGGCATGTTATTTTTTTTTCTGGACAAACATTTTCTTCGACTTTAATCAAACACAAACTATTTTTCCAATAACATACAGGAACATTTTTTTAAGCTCCATGTTGATTATTTTCTAATTTTCAATGGAAACAAACTATTTTTCACTTCTTTTCTGAGACAATTTTCTCAAGAAATTTAGAAAATCAAACAATTCATTAAAAACATGCCCCAAAAAGATGAATGGTCGATTCCGTAGCAAGAACGTAAAAACAAGTATCCCCGTGGTTAGATTCAGATGCATTTTAAAGAAATGAAAATAGTGATTCAAGTCATTATGAACATTCCACATTCTTTTGCATTATTCGAAAATAGAGGAGAACATACTATCAATGTATACATGTATGGGTTAAAAATGATTTGCAACTGAAGCTCTTCAGGGTTTGCTATTGAAATGCCATTGAAGTTCTTTATGGTTTGATATTAAATCGCCCTTGAAGCTCTTTATGGGTTTATATTGAATTGCCACCGAAGGTCTTTAGGGTTGATATTGAATTGCCATCGAAGGTCTTTAGAGGTTGATATTGAAATGCCACTGAAGGTCTTTAGTGGTTGATATTGAATTGCCACCGAAGGTCTTTAGGGTTGATATTGAATTGCCACCGAAAGTCTTTAGAAATTGATATCGAATTGCCATCGAAGGTCTTTAGGGGTTGATATTGAATTGCCACCGAAGGTCTTTAGGGGTTGATATTGAATTGCCACAGAAGCTCTTTAGAGGTTTGAAATTGAATTGACACTGACGCTCTTTTGGGGTTGATATTTAGTTGGCACTGAAGCTCTTTAGGGTTGATACATGATTGCCACTGAAACACTTTATTGATTGATATTAAATTGCAACCGAAGCTCTTTATGGGTTAACATTGCTGCCACTGAAGGTCATTAGGAGTTGATATTGAGATGCCACTGAAGGTCTTTAGGGTTTGATTTGCAACTGAAGCTCTTCAGGGTTTGCTATTGAAATGCCATTGAAGTTCTTTATGGTTTGATATTAAATCGCCCTTGAAGCTCTTTATGGGTTTATATTGAATTGCCACCGAAGGTCTTTAGGGGTTGATATTGAATTGCCACTAAAGCTCTTTCGAAATTTGAAATTGAATGGACACTGATGCTATTTTGAGGTTGATATTGAATTGCTACTGAAGCTCTTTATGGGTTGATATTGAATTACAAATGAAGTTCATTAGGGGTTGATATTGAAATGCCACTGAAGCTCTTTAAAGGTTGATATTGAATTGCCACTGAAGCTCATTAGGGGTTGATATTGAAATGCCACTGAAGCTCTTTAGGGGTTGATATTGAATTGCTACTGATGCTCTTTAGGGGTTGATATTGAATTGCCACTAAAGTTCTTTAGAGATTTGAAATTGAATGGACAATAATGCTCTTTTGAGGTTGATATTGAATTGCCGCTGAAGCTCGTTTGGGATTTATATCAAATTGCTACTGAAGCTCTTTACGGGTTGATATTGAATTACAACTGAAGCTCATTAGGGGTTGATATTGAATTGCCACAGAAGATCTTTAGGGATTGATATCGAATTGCCACTAAAGCACTTTAGGGGTTGATATTGAATTACAACTGAAGCTCTTTAGGGGTTGATAATGAAATGCCACTGAAGCTCTTTATGGGTTGATTTTCAATTGCCACTGAAGCTCTTTAGGGATTGATATCGAATTGCCACTGAAGCACTTTAGGGGTTGATATTGAATTACAACTGAAGCTCATTAGGGGGTTGATATTGAATTGCCACCGAAGGACTTTAGGGATTGATATCGAATTGCCACTGAAGCACTTTAGGGATTGATATTGAATTGCCACTGAAGCTCATTAGGGGTTGATATTGAAATGCCACTGAAGCTCTTTAGGGGTTGATATTGAATTGCCACTGAAGCTCTTTAGGGGTTGATATGGAAATGCCACTGAAAATCTTTAGGGGTTGATATTGAATTGCCACTGAAGCTCTTTAGGGGTTGATACATGATTGCCACTGAAACACTTTATTGATTTAATTGCCACTGAAGCTCATTAGGGGTTGATATGGAAATGCCACTGAAGATCTTTAGGGGTTGATATTGAATTGCCACTGAAGCTCTTTAGGGGTTGATACATGATTGCCACTGAAACACTTTATTGATTTAATTGCAACTGAAGCTCATTATGGGTTAACATTAAGCTGCCACTGAAGCTCCTTAGGGATTGATATTCAATTGTTACTGAAGATCTTTAGGGGTTGATATTTGATTGCCACTGAAGCTCTTTATGGGTTGATAATGAATTACAACTGAAGCTCATAAGGGGTTGATATAGAAATGCCACTGAAGCTCTCTAGGAGTGCATATTGAATTGCTACTGAAGATAGTTATGGGTTGATATTGAAATGACACTGAAGATAGTTAGGGCTTGATATTGAAATGCCACTGAAGCTCTTTAGGAGTTGATATTGAAATGCCACTGAAGCTCTTTAGGAGTTGATATTGAATTGCCACTGAAGATAGTTAGGGGTTGATATTGAAATGCCACTGAAGATAGTTAGGGGTTGATATTGAAATGCCACTGAAGCTCTTTAGGAGTTGATATTGAAATGCCACTGAAGGTCTTTAGGGTTGATATTGAAATGCCACTGAAGCTCTTTAGGAGGTGATATTGAAATGCCACTGAAGGTCTTTAGGGGTTGATGTTGAAATGCCACTGAAGATAGGAGTTGATATTGAAATGCCACTGAAGGTCTTTAGGGGTTGATATTGAAATGCCACTGAAGGTCTTTAGGGGTTGATATTGAATTGCCACTGAAGGTCTTTAGGGGTTGATATTCAAATGCCACTGAAGGTCTTTAGAGTTGATATTAAAATGCCACTGCAGATAGTTAGTTGATATTGAAATGCCACTGAAGGTCTTTAGGGGTTGATATTGAAATGCCACTGAAGGTCTTTAGGGGTTGATATTGAAATGCCACTGAAACTCTTTAGGGGTTGATATTGAAATGCCACTGAAGGTCTTTAAGAGGTGATATTGAAATGCCACTGAAGATAGTTAGGGATTGATATTGAAATGCCACTGAAGGTCTTTAGGGGTTGACATAATCCACTGTAAAACTGTGTTTCTATGTGTTTATCTGAAATTTGTAAAACAAATGAGAGAGGAGTACAATTCGTGTATTGTACAGTTCTATTTTTTTGAAATTACAGTGTTAAATGCATTGCTTATTTCTACTTCTGACAGGAGAAGAAACAAACGAGAAAATGACGATAGAGGGCGTTGACATTGGTAAAGTGAGAAACTTTCCATTCTCAGCGTTGAAGACATTAGGTTCTATACAGATAGGTATCGGCGGGATATGTATTGGTTTAGGAATCATAGATTTCTTGCTATTTATATTTTTTGAAGACAAATTTGTGCCTGATGCAAAAACCAAGGAAACTGAGGCTTATCAGAAGGTAGACACACTAACAAAGACTTTCTCTCCAGTCTGGTGTGGTATTTGGGTAGGTAAATTATTTGGCAAACTAATAACTGTTATATTAGTGCATTGACATAAATGTTACCCGACATTCATTCATACAAAACAAGAAAAAATGATTATAAACGATAAGAATAATCATTATATTAAATTATGTTTTGTTTTTTCAAATAATAATTGTTAGACTATCATGACCATGTCATCTTCGAATCTTTCAAGTAAATGTGATCGATCTCAGATACGTTTGGGTCAAATCAAGTGTTTGATGTTTAAAAAAGTTGATTTTGAAGCCTCTATAAAAAAATCTTCCAAGGAGCAGGTATTTGTATTCATTACTAATAAAGGTACGTTTTAACATACCAATATACATTGTTTTTTCAGTATTGTGTTACCGGAGCTTTCGCCGCCATTTTATCACAGAAGAAGCTTGCAAACATTAATTATTACGTATGTAAAACTTACATGTATAAAAATTGAAAATTTAAACAGTATGCAAAACGCATACCTATGATCTAAGGAGATACTATTACTTGTATCTTTCTTTCTTATTTTGAATGCAAGATGATAAGCTTCAGTTTAATGAATAAATATGGAATTGTGAAAAACTTCTTTCTATGATATTAATTAATAATGTCAAGTCTAAAACATTCAAATCTTCTTTTGAAAACTAGTTCTCAGAAAGGCCCAACACTTAAAACTTTATACCAAAAAGCTTTGTAATTTATTATCTTTTATATGATTAACGCTTTGTATACTGGTGAATCACGAAAATATAAAAACGGTTTAAATAAACACAATGATGAAACTAAAATTGAAGTAGCATAAATTTGGGGTATGACTGTCTGTAATACCTTTTTTAACAGAAAATGACGTTCCTGATACTAAGTATAACATGTGCAGCTGTTTCGGGACCTCTCTGTTTAATTGTCAGCGTGACATCGGCATATTTGGTAAGTTTTATGAACCATTATACCAAGAGGGAATATATAAGTTTTTCATTTCATGGTAATCACGTGGATCGTTTGTGAACCATTCTCATGTAAAGGAAGTCAAATTTAAAGCGCGATTACTGATTTTTACGATTCGATTTTATATGTATTCATGAACACCTGCTGTATATTTTCAGTAGACATTTTTGAATCTAGTAACTGTTTTACTAGCTAGTAATTATACACCCTTTTCATATGAAGAAAAATGACGTCACATCCAGTTTCAACAGATAAAATTGTATAGACTGATATTACTATTTTATAGACTAACAAATCTTTAGAAGTTTTAAATGATAACATTATCTACAGTTTAATGCACATACGCGAGATATAGCAAATTAAAACCTAAATACGGTAAGATATCACTCACTCAGCAGGCGTATCGCAAATAAATTTCATTTGCGACCATAAATAATCCCAAAAAATTTTGAAATGTAATACTGTGATCTCCCAAATAAGTTCACAAATAAACGTGAAATTTGTGCCGTAAAAAGATTAACATTTGCACAATCAATTACATGTATATGTATGTATTTAGGTAACCAGTCATATAATACACAGGGAAACAGAATCATAGTAAATATCATAAGTCATACGTGCCATATGGCGCTCTGGTACATCTACATGTAATCTTTATAATTACAATTACACTTAGATATAGTTTGATATCTTACTTTACCAGTTTTTATGAATTAATTGATTGCAAAATATTATAAAAACTTAGATTCGAGGCTCTGTCTCCTTAACACGTGTTTGACATATTTGTCACAACTTTTTTATATTTTCAGTTATTCACGCTCTTCAACGTAATTTTTGATTTGGCTGTTCAACTTTTTTAATTAGAGTACCAATGATGAGTCTCATGTAGACGAAACGCGCGTCTGGCGTATCAAATTTTGAACCTGGTATCTTTGATGAGAATTGGCAGCGTTCAGTTACAAAACACAATACGGCATGTACTTGGTCACATGACAAAAACCATTAGATGTTGTGTCTCCGATTGACATTGTTGACAAAAGATCAAAAGCGTTGAATCTATGACAGTAAACAACTAAACTTTGTAAGTTGTACAATAAACTGCTCTGTGAGCTAAACATTATAATCCTATCATTTCAGAGACATGAGATAACTCCAGAGGGCTTCCGATGGTTAGTGCCGTTGCTGGTCATGTTTTTTGCGTTTTGTGAAATAATATTTGCTCTTATATCTGCGTCTGTTTGCTGCTGCTGTGCACCATTTGATTCATCAAGGGTATTTACCTACTTAATAACATCATTTTGTATTTATGTTTTTAGAAGAGTTAAACATCAACGAATAGAAAACACAATACAATTATTTGACAATCAGAAACACGTTCATGAACAAACCTAATCAGGAGGTCCATAATTTCTACCCTTTCCATATTTTAGACCGTTGTATCTTTTCATATATTGTATAATGCTAACTGTATAACCCACATTGTACAAAATTATCCTAATATTTAAAATGTACAATAATTGAGTGTTATTGTCTGACAATTGATGAAAGTGTTGCACTTTAACTAAATAATGCCAGACATTGTTTGTCATCTATCTATATCTGGTTAACCCCTATGCGATCATTTGTCAAGTGACTGTTCAAAGAAAGGAATATAAGAGTCAATCCTTCCGTAAATGAGTGGTTAGTATATATACTTATATACGTTAACTGATACTTCAAATTAATTTTTGAGTTTTGTGCATTTGTAAATTTTGTAAATTTGTGTTTGTAAACAAATACCCCATTGTGAGGTCATATGTGTTCATCGCACTTTACAAATGCCGACAAAATAAAAACTTCGCAATTACACGGAGTACTTTAATTGCGTTGTAAAAAATAATGCGACAATAGAAAACAAATCTTTGAATGAAATAACTATTTCTCATATATATTCGATGTAAGCTTTTACTGGGTTTGGGTGACAAGTGTATTTAGCAAAATTCAGCTTGTTTTCGCTGTGTGTTTACCGGACCCCTGATGATCAGTTTAGAACTAAATTTGATACATGTAAAGGGACTACATGTTGTACGCGTCCTTCAATAAACACCACACAGTAAGAATACTTATAAGTTTTTAGGTCTTATTTTATTTCCTTTAGGTCAGAGTTCTGCTTGCAAAACAACAAGACGACAATTTTCATGCCATTGTTCAAAAAGAGAAATCAAAAGATTCCTTTGATATTTTCACTACTAGTGACAGGAGAGGAAATCCGCTTCCGCCTCGGAATCAAGAAATTAAACAAAAAGAAGAAGCTAAACAACCAACAGTGCAAAAAGTTGACCGTAAGCAACACACAACGGCCAAAGATGATAAAAGGCCGCCACCAGCTCCAAAAGAGGAACGCAGACAGGAAAAATCACAAACTGACCACAGAACAGGTGATAGTAAACGATCACATGATCGAAAAGCCGAAAGGAAGGACTCTTTCAATAGTGAAGATTATAAACATAAAGATGACGAAGAATTTGATGGATCAAGATTTGAAGAGAACAACCCAGTAAGAACACGTGGATATGCCGACAGACCGTACACGAAGGGTTCCAGTTACGAACAACTGAAAAGTTTAGTTATACCTAAAACAGCACCAAAACAAACATTTTAAGTTTTATCCAATTCAAGATATTGACAAGTATTTTCAATTTAGTAAGATTCGGTTTAAATTTCATTTTTTGTCTTTAAGTGTATTCAGATTGATATCTTTGATTTGATTTCTGGACTTTGCTCGCGTTTTGTCCTCTTCATATAAAGTTTGTCCTAATTTGTCTAAAATTTGCATTTTCTATCTGTTATATGATACAGACAGATGTAAAGGAGTCATACTAATGCTGTCTGTCACCAAAGATTCCTCAACAAATTTTTTAAAGATCTTCGCGTTAATTTTGATTATTATATGATATATATATTCTCCATACAACCCGGTTAATAACGATATGTATTCACTCGTGATAGTCAAACTTCAAGATTCGTGGTTTACCGAACATTATAAAATCAAATTTTACTACAAGTATTGTAGTAAACGATGCAAAGTGGTAGGGACTGTTTCTCTAATGATATATCGTCCTGAACATGCATGCGATATTTGCTACTAGACGGTAAGCAAACATCAATCAACCAATCTAATCATATAATGAAAAATGCGTATTGAAAGTTCCGTATTGATATGGCGGAGATACATGAGAGAGTAGTTTATCAAAATTTATCAACTGATCAGAACTGGTTTAAACGCATACAGAATTAGAGAAACGAATAGATCTTCACAAATTTTAAATAGGACAGATAAATAAAGTTTTAGCCATTAAGGTTTCATCAATGTGGATCTATTTGATCACAGGAACAATGCATTGTACTAAGACGTATTTTACAGATAAACCAAAAATAAAAAAAAAGTAAGGGAATTTAAACTCTAAGCCGGGACTGTCACATTATATACCCTGTCTGAGACCTGAATAACACATAATATGGATGACCCTCAAGGATCCGAAGGGTGTACATGGTACTGAAGGTTGTAAAAAATACCCATATCTACGGATATGAACGTAGATAACAAATTTATCACCGGTCTTAGTCCGAATCGAGCGAATTTGGGAGAAGTTCGGACACAAAGTGTAACGTGAAAGCAACGTATGTTTTATCATCTAAAAAGGTTTTATTGAAATTTGGAAATTTGAAATATTTTTTACGGAGTGTCGGGTACTACATACGGTAGAACTCTAAAGGTATTTATATTAATAAGACGTTTTTAATCCAAAGACAGAGAAACTAGAATTAATCGAATTAGGCACAAAATTGTGCTAGCGGTACGTCATAGACGGCGGGACTTCAACGCGGGTCATTTGCATAACTAGGTCCGTAGTCCCGTTCATTGACGATGTGGTAGCCAAGTGATGCATTTACTTAAATGAATGCCAATGATCGGCATAAAAAGATAAATCGTTAGTGGATTACATATTTAATTTACAGAATTCAATTTATTTAATGGGAACAACGACGTGCATCAGCCAATCAAAATCCGTAAAAATATACTAAGCCGTGGATAATATTATTTTAAGCCAATTAGTGTGATGATAATTGATGGTTAAATAATAGAACAAATATAAATAGAATCTTGTAAAAGGCACGAAATACAGAAAGGTAATTTTTTTAACCCTTAGAGTGCCACGGCTTTTTTTGTTGAAATACCGTCGAGTGCCATGGGATAGGTCCTAGCTTTAAAATTTGAAAGGAAAACGTCAGAAAGAAGCGTAACATTGCACAACGTCATAGAATTGTTTCCTTCTGAAATCAGTTCTGTTTCGACGGTCACTTTAAATTTCTTTAGGTAATAGGACGTTAATGGGCTATCTACCGGATTTTTATGAAATTTTGCAGGCAAATTGATCCATTAGCACCACAAACAAATATTCAAAAAGTATGCAAGTAAATTTAGATTTTCGGTGATAAAGCAATCTAAATATTCTATAAAACAAAGTACAAATAAATATATATTAGGATGCACGTAAATACTACAAACACTATTGAATACTTTGACTTTAAATTGACTTTTCTCAAAAACGTGTACTTTCTTTTAAAATTATATTTCATTGTCACTAAAATTTCCGTTTAATTGATATAAGATTTGCAAGGGGCTACCGAATTTATTTTTGTTGTACGAATCCTTCAAATGTATGTCATATTTAAAATCATGATTTTGCTTTAGCGTTTCCTGTTTCTCTTTGACTTATAAATCTTGGGTGTCCCTTTGGTATATTCCGCATCTTTTTTTAAATTCAAAGTTGCTGACATTGTTTTGTGATATTTACATGTATTCCATACTTTCGTACCTCAGATTTCTGGATATTTAATTTGCTATATATAGGAAAGTGTACAGCTACATTTGTCATTTTTCGATACTGATTGGTGTCTGCCTGTTGACTCTGACCTTGTGCGTTTTGTCAACATGTTACCTTGCTGAATAAAACATTTGCCGCTGGACATTTAGAAGCCAAAAATCAAGCAGTTAATCTATAATTTCACATAGTGTGTTATTTGGATAGATTTTTAATCCCTTTCATCTAATGTTTATTTTTTCCGTTCTTTTGTCCGATTATTTTATGCTTTGTTTGATTTATTGTTTGATTTAAGCGATGGACACAAAGATTGGAACAAGATTTGCCACTTCTATGTTATGATAATAATTTTTAAAGGTTTGATCGAGAAAAAATATTTTAAACGCATATATGGTTGGATCTTAACAAACTATGAGTTGAAAAAAGAAGAAATATTTGAAGTGTACTTGTTTATTTAATCATAACCTTGTCTTCTTTAGTTGTTGTTTTTATTTATTCTGATGTTATCCTCATCAAGAGAGGACAACGCTTCTCATAGAAAAAAATAACCAAATAAACAAATTAACCTATGACAATTCTGTTTCCATTGGTACCAGGTTGATCAGATTCCAGCCAGAATTGATCTCACAATATGTTTTTGAAAATACGTAGTTCTGTGGGAAATATATGACAAAAACACCTGTAGGTTACATTAACACTCCAAACGTTATCGGAACATGATTTTGCTTCAATTTATCTTTCTGCTACTTTGTCTGTAAGTACATTTGTTTTGTAAATAGCTGATTCGAGTTTTTATATTACTTCATATGCATTAGTAAAGTTGTAGTGGAAACAGAAACCCCGAAGAAATTTATCGAATTCCAATTCAAGTCATTGAACACACATTTTCAATATCTGATACGGGTAATTTTTTAAAAGTAACTAATGTTTGAAAATAACCCATTCCTCAACAAAATATAAACACTACATCATTTTTATGATTATCTGAACATAAAGAATTTTTTAAATCTATGTACTAAACTAGCATGTTGGTACTCTAGCTTTCTTTCGTTAGAATACGCTTTTGAATACAGATACAGTAGTTTATATGATGATGTACATAATAAATATTAGAAAAAATGCAGCTTTTTTCCTGAAACCAACATGTTTGTTTGTCGCACAAATACTTTCATCAACTCTAAAAGATTTTTTCTATTGAATTTTCATCGAGAAAACATGGTCAATTTTGTTTTAAACTTAATTTTTTTACCCTAAAAAAGGAGGGAAAATTATTATAGCAATTAATAGTTATCATTTGTTATCAGAAGATGATAATATCATTAATATAATTTCTAGTAACAACAAGGTTAAACAAAACAAACAATTTCAAAAATTTTTTTTTATAAATAACTACAAGTCCCGATTTCCAAATTCCACGAAAAATTCCACGGCGTTTAAAAAAGAAAACAAGGTCGGTGACCCCATTCTTAATTGGCTAATTTTAAAGCTTTTACCAAGCATAGTAAACTGAAAATGAAATTTAAAGAAGTTATTATTGGTAGATCTGAATAGATGGATTTGTCTTTAATCAAAGAAACAGTTTTCTTGATACTGATTGCAGAAATATTAATATTACGTTAAGTGGTAACATTTGGTCAAATTATACGTCATTATTTAAAACGTTAATCTCTCCAACATCGAATTTAGCTAATCATACTCAATTACAGATCAATACACATGACTGATAAAATTAACCCAGAACATATGTTTCCCTTCAAATCATGTACAATGAATTACTCATAATAAGTTTCACCATCGAATACTTATTTCATTTTCACACAATTTTTCCTTAATAGCCGTTTTATATTTTATAAAACATATGTTTCCTTAAAACGATGTCCAACGAATTACTCATAGTAAGTTTAACAAACGAATTCATTTTTAATATTCACACTGTTTTCCTTAATAAAATTGAGAATGGAAACGGGGAATGTGTCAAAGAGACAACAAAACGACCGAAGAGCAGACAACAGCCGAAGGCCACCAATGGGTCTTCAACACAGCGAGAAAATCTCGCACCCGGAGGCGGGCTTCAGCTGGCCCCTAAACAAAAATATGTACTAGTTCAGTGAAAATGAACGTCATACTAAACTCCAAAACATATAAATGGACTAAAATTTAAAAAACTAACAAAGGCCAGAGGCTCCTGACTTGGGACAGGCGCAAAAATGCGGCGGGGTTAAACATGTTTTGTGATATCTCAACCCTCCCCCTATACCTCTAGCCAATGTAGAATGAACAAACACACAACAATACGCACAGTACAACTCAGTTTAAAAGAAGTCCGAGTTCGATGTCAGAATTAGGTAACAGAAGAAACTAGATATCATTGAGATGGGAGCCATCTCTGTGGGCCCCGCTGTGAATAATGTGTGGTAAAAAATTTGTATCTTTATCATTGGATATGGGGTTGTCCACTGAAACCAAAGTTTTTGACCTTGACCTTTGACCTAGGAAGTTGTACATAAATTATGACACACCCTCTGGTGTTGGTTTATATACATGTCAAATATAAACTTTGAAATCATAACGGTTCTCAAGATATAGAGCAGACACGATCTTTACCATAGGACATGGGGTTGTCAACTAAAACCAAAGTTTTTGACCTTGACCTTTGAACTAGGAAGTTGTACATACATTATGACACACCCTCTGGTATTGGTTAATATACATGTCAAGTATAAACTTTGAAATCTTAACGGTTCTCTAGATATAGAGCGGACACAATTTGTTACGGACGGACGGACAGACGGACGGACGGACGGACAAGCGGACGGACAGACTGATTACTATAGGGCGTCCGCCATTCGGCGGGGCCCTAACTAAGCAAAATGACAATGATACATAAATTAACAAAGGACTACTACCAGTTACTGACATGCCAGCTCCAGACCTCAATTAAACTGATTGAAGGATTATGTATTCATCATATGAAAATCAATATAGCTGTTTTATATTTGATATATATGGGAGATTTGATGGACTTTGCATGGTAATGTATTCTGTTGTCGCCAATGAAGCCGTTGATTTAGATATAAGGAAGTGTATTTGAAACATTCACTTGGTCCCGAGATTGAGGGAGCAGTATTTCGGTCATTCAATTCGAATGTACGAAATACTGCTACCTCAATCTCGATCTTGTTTTCGTTCAGATGGAATGTAGTGTACATGGTACATTAGCTTTGTCAATCTACTATCAACTACACAATCATTTTGATTGGCGTCTTTTCAAATTTACTAACAACTACAACACCTTTTCTGTTGGCGTCTTTGTTAGATTTATTTGTATGTGTGTTTGAATGTTACAGTCAGTTGTGATGTATTTTTACACAACTTTGGCTGCTGGATCTCAATTATTGTAACATTTACCTGTTATGTCTGTTTGGGTTGCTCACCCAGTTGTGTTAATATAACGGAACTATAAAAAACTGTCATACAAGCGGGAGGTTTAGCTTACCCACAATTTTCTGCGATAAATGTCTGTACTCAGTCAGGAATTTGACAGTTGTTTTCAATCGTTTTGTCGATTGATAACGTTTGATTTTGTCCTTTTTTATGGACTTCTCCCTTTTTGAATTTACCTTGGAGTTCAGTATTTTTTTTTATACATTTTTAGATATGATCGAGTGATGTGTAGTTTGTATATTTGCTTGATTTTGATCAGTCAAAGTGTACTTGATACATTCTTGTGGTTTTAAATAGAGGGAAGTGTATTCTATACAATCGGTTTGTTATGATCGAAATTAGTATATTTGGTACATTCGGTTGGTTACATACATACATTCATACATATATACATACAATACGATGTCAGATGATATGAACAAATAAGGTAAGAACTAAGGAACAGTTCAATGATAACATTACGTGGACACTGCTTGGGGATACCTGAGCATATAACAGTTTGCTAATGGAAAGGTGCTTGATACAATAACTAACAGCGCGATACAACTACATGTACGTTTTTTAAAAGTTGAAATTACCCTTTTCATGAAAACTCGCATACATTAATGACGGGAACGCAATACCGAGTTATACTGTTTAATGCGCGTCATTATCATGTTTCCCAATGCAATCCTTGAACATTTCAGAACATTTCACTTGTACTTTTAGAAGAGAATATTTTTTAAAATTGGACAATCCGAATCTGTGATCTCTAGTGACCACACTTTTGGTCCGATCAGAATTAAATTACGATCGTAGTATGTAAAGGACCCTCAATAAATTTAGCATGCCAATAAAAAATAAAACTTTATAAATTTGATGCATCAGAAGCGCTTTTCTGATTTTACCTTATTCAGGATTAATCAAACCTACACATTCTAAATTAAGGGGTGTAAATATAAGTAGAAACGTTATATATATATAGTGTCTAAAAATAGCAACAATCAACATTCAATCTATCTAGGTGTGGATCAGTTTGTAAATAAACTGATGCAGTTACTACATCAAATTATATAAGTGCCTAAGAATGTAACTATAACACATGAGTGTCACGCCGGATGAAGCTAATTTGTTTAGCGAAATATTGCGTGAATAATATAAAATATAACAACTAATTTTATAACACTCATTAGTGTGTTATAGTTACATTCTTAGGCACTATATATATATATATATATATATATATATATATATATATATATATATATATATATATGACTTAAAAGAATAGCCAATCTAAGGTCAAGTGCCAATTGTTAAAATATTTCAGACATTTCAGAGAAAATGATGAAAATATGATTTCCCATATGGTTTCAAAGGGAACGATGTGCCAATAATGCCACTTTTTCTACTGCCCGATCAATATTGAATGAGGAAAGTTTGTATAGAGAGTCTCCATGCTCTCAATCCTGTGTATTTTAAAATATTCCCAACAGTGGTAGAGATTTTATTTTATTTGATAGATTTGAATAAACGATTTTCTCTGTTGACATGTGTTTATTTCACTGATCGGAATCAAATGAGGACGGGGCCTCGGTGGCCGAGTGGTCTAAGTAGTCGAAATACTGTACCACTAGCCTGTCAACACCGAGGTTGTGAGTTTGAATTACGCACGTGGCAGGTGCGCTCGACTCTAGTCTTAATTGACTAGGATGGTCAGTTTTCCTACCGAAGGTCGGTGGTTCTCTCCGGGAACTCCGGCTTCCTCCACCAATAAAAACTGACCGCCAAAAAGAGCAAAATTGTGTTGAAAGTGGCATGGTCAGAATGTGATCTGTAATTTTAGAGAAAAATTAAAATACAGAAAAGTTTTCAGACGGACGTCAAATGATGACAACAGCTCACATTGCCCATCAGGTCAGAAAAGCTTAAATGGAGTTATATATGACAATGCCATCGTCCGAATGAAATTCGTATTAAAACAATGTTAAAAAATACCACATGTAAAGCATTTTATACTAGAAATACGAAAACAATATCTTTTATATGCGCCTTATTTATCTTTTAAAATTTATAATCCCATTGTAGTCGACATCAAGTAACACAAAATCAAACATACCGTTAGGTTTACCTGTGTGCAATCGGATACTTCAAATGACTTATATACTACTACAACCATATCTGAGTCAATATGAAAAATCAAAATCCATATTATTAGTACTTCAAATGTCACATAAACAAAAAGATTCAACATAAAGTATATATGACTTTAAAGACAAAGAAGTTTTGTAACCATAAACAGGTAAGGAAATGGTTTAATTGATACGCAGTTCCTTTTCAAAAGTTTTTAGATGCTGCTACATTCAGTATTCTCTTAATTGAAAATGTACATGTACATATAAAATTAGATGTTCTAGCGAAAGTTTTATTATTCTGATCTCTATTTCTTGATGTGGTAAATCAAGTTATCTTGTATAAATTGTACATGTTCCCCATCACGCTATCGAAGAGACTTACATTTCAGTCTTGACTTCTAAGCTTAATAAATGTCAGATATTCTATTAAAATATATCCACACCTACAGCTGAATGCATATTTAGCCGGCTGGATTTCCTGACCGCTTGTGTATATACGGGAAATCGCTATTTACTAAAAGGTAGCTATAGAGACCTCATCATGTTTTGGTCGATAGCTAATAATTTAGGCATATCTGCTTATTCATAAATATATAAGCAAACAATGCGAAAAAGGAATTAACAATGAGATTTTTCTTAATACAGTACATTTTCTGTAAGAAATATTTGTTTAAAACCGAACATTCGACAAAAAGTAATTTACGGTTTGCAGCATAAAATGAATCAAAAACGGATTGTTTATTTCGTTTTATGTGTTTCCGTACACTGGCTACAGTATTTCTTTTTATGTGTTTCCGTACACTGGCTACACTTTTTCTTTTTATGTGTTTCCGTACACTGGCTACAGTATTTCTTTTTATGTGTTTGCGTACACTGGCTACAGTATTTATTTTTATGTGTTTCCGTACACTGGCTACAGTATTTATTCTTATGTGTTTCCGTACACTGGCTACAGTATTTCTTTTTATGTTTCCGTACACTGGCTACAGTATTTATTTTTACGTGTTTCCGTACACTGGCTACAGTATTTCTATTACACTTAACCTTTTGGTGATCTCACGGATTCAGGTATTTATACATTTCTTTTGGTGATCTGACGGATTCAGGTATTTATACATTTCTTTTGATGACCTCACGGATTCAGGTATTTATACATTTCTTTTGGTGACCTCACGGATTCAGGTATTTATACATTTCTTTTGGTGACCTCACGGATTCAGGTATTTATACATTTCTTTTGGTGACCTGACGGATTCAGGTATTTATACATTTCTGACTTTCAAGGTTTGGAGTTTGAACGTTCCTGAAGAAAGTAAATTTAGAAAAGCGCTTCTGACACACAAAAGTGCTTCTGACACACAAAAGTGCTACTGACACACAAAAGTGCTACTGACACACAAAAGTGCTTCTGACACACAAAAGTGCTTCTGGCACACAAAAGCGCTTCCGACACACAAAAGTGCTTCCGACACACAAAAGTGCTACTGACACACAAAAGTGCTTCTGACACACAAAAGCGCTTCTGACACACAAAAGCGCTTCTGACACACAAAAGTGCTTCTGACACACAAAAGCGCTTCTGACACTCAAAAGTGCTTCCGACACACAAAAGCGCTCCCGACACACAAAAACGCTTCCAACACACAAAAACGCTTCCGACACACAAAAGCGCTTCCGACACACAAAAGCGCTTCCGTCACACAAAAGCGCTTCTGACACACAAAAGCGCTTCCGACACACAAAAGCGCTTCCGTCACACAAAAGCGCTTCTGACACACAAAAGTGCTTCTGACACACAAAAGCGCTTCTGACACACAAAAGGGCTTCTGACACACCAAAGTGCTTCTGACACACAAAATTATTAAAGTGGAAGTTTCACTCAAAGATATTTTTTTTCTGAAAAACAAAAACTGCTGTGATGTGTACGTTGGCAGTACTTTATGCTTAGGATTTTAGATTTTGAAAAAAACTGCAACTGTACAGAATTGTGACCAATTACACACAGTTTATCTATGGTTTGTTAATTTCAACACAAAAACCTTTTTTCTAACCTTAATTCCGATTACTATTACAATTAGATTTGAAATAGGAAAAACAAAATCTATATTTCATATAATTTCATCAATATACGTGGGTCGTTTATGTAAAAATATGTTACATCAATTTAATTACGGTGCGAGCATTATATCAATGTATATGAACCAATACACAATAATATTGACTATTTGTAACAAAATTGATCAAGGTAAGAAACTACTTCGTAGAACTATTCTTGTAGAGCCGATTGCTTTTAGAGAGATTATTTGCCAGACACTGAAATGCGACAGTATTTAAACAGGTTTCTTATCCTTTGATGATATATGATTTTTTTTCTTCTCGTTTCTTCACTGTGATATATATACTATGGTGTTATCCCTGTATAACCACGTGTTAACCCGATGGAGAATGTCTGTCATAAAGTTGTCATTTACATACATTTTTATGTTTAATATTAGTTTTATAAGGTGTAAACAAATTACAAGAACTTTTTTGTAAATGAGAAATAAAATGTGTTAGAAAGGTGAGAATGTCAAAAATCAGTTAATAACATGTATATACAGGTTATATATTAATTCACTACAAGAACACTGTGTATCATCGCCACCGGAAATTGGGTACTAACGAAGCGGAGAGAAATGGAAAAAAAAGTAAACAAGGTAGGAATTCACTCAATTTAAAGCATTTCTACTGATTTGACGAGGGTACCGCATAAGAAATGATTTTCTGATATATAATTCTTTAAATTATTAGGCCGATAAGTACAAAATTAAGACAAGATTTTGTGTTATACTCAAGAACTTGCCACTTAGTACCTGAAAATTTCGAGGTCGATCGTCTTCTGTCGCCCCATTGGCAAGATATTCAACTGTTTATCATTATTTTTCCAGACACTTTTTAAATTAGTATAGTGTGGTATCATATTTACTGAAATTTGTTGTCAAAATGATGGTTTTTAAAGAATATGGACCATAAAAAATAAAGTCTAGGGTACGGCAACTTGCTCGTGTTGACATATTTTCTGTATGGCAACTTGTTTTCAACTGCAAGGCAACTTGCTAATTTTCAAAATATTTATTTGCCGTCTTTTTAAAGAAAATAAAGTATTAGGTTCAAATATCTAATTATGCATTTGATAAAAATACAATTCGCTTGCCACCATTTAAGATGTTTGCACAATATAAGGCTTGAACACAGTCCTATTACATCTTTTACATACCTGATGTATACAATATGAATACGGCATATACAAAAGCTGGCAAATGTTGTAACTTTCGGAAAGGCATGTCACTGTTTTACTGACCTGTTGTTATGCCCCTGACGTAGCGTGAAATGTTACCAATGTCCGTCCGACCCGTCTGTTCCGTCCGTCCAGAAAGTCCCAAAAATTGGTTTCCGTTCTCTAACTTTAGTATGCCTTAACCAAATGTT
Source organism: Mytilus coruscus (assembly GCA_017311375.1). NCBI lineage: Eukaryota > Metazoa > Mollusca > Bivalvia > Mytilida > Mytilidae > Mytilus > Mytilus coruscus. The sequence continues at coordinate 94,947,647 of CM029600.1, read as the reverse complement.
TTAAAACTTACACGAAATGCTTATCACCACAAAACACAGATCAAGTTATAAATTGGGTAGCGCCAATATACTAGAATAAAGAACATTAATTTTCTAAAAAAAACTTCATCTCTATATAGTAAGAAATGAACAAGATCGGTGGTTAACACGGTTTGAATTTAAAACAATATTAACCTTAGATTAATCATTTTTGGAAAGAATGAAATAAGAATCCGATGCAAGGGATACAAATCCGGCTGTGGCTACGGCATATACTATTTATATAAACTTTCTACTTGAGAATAAAGATGACCTTGTATAAAGTTTTTTTGGTTGTCATCTTAATATTATATACTTATTAATACAATTCACAAAAGCTATCATCTTTCGACTTGTAAGTTTAAAGAATTATAATGAAATAACATCTAATAAGGACAGGTTGAAATATTTTTGAATCCTGATGGTGCAATCTCATTAATTCTTTTGGAAAAATCCACGTAAATTTAAATGTTGATTTGATAGCGTTCATTTATTTATTTGCCCTCGTAAACAGTTTTGTTAAAATACCGAAATCGGTAAATTCTTATCGTGAAAGAATAAGTCGGGTACACCTTTTTACATTCAAGCGTGCTTAAGTTGCACTTTTTTCTTCTTATTAAGAAAAATGATTTTAATTTTAGCATCTATCTAAAGATTAGTTTATTTACACACACACACAAAAATGGGGCTAACTGTTGATTTTGAAACTCTATGAATTCACATTTATATTCAACCAAACAGATAGGCCGAGATCCATACCTTTATATATAAGTTTCAAAACAGAGAAGGTGTGTTTGAAAACAAATAATCACGTACCGCTATATCTTTTAAGGCAACTGCAAGTCTTACTTGTATTAATTATATAATTTTAATTGGCACAATATCACATTAAAATTTACTGAGAAATATTATACATAGTAATCATGAAAATGTACTACTGTAACAATGAAAATTCGGACGAATACACTCCTTTTCACTACCCCTCAATTTACTCCTTCAAGTTTAGGCCAAACAGCCTTAGCAACAGTCTTTTATTATTTTTTCCCTGTAAATAAAAAGATTGATTGGATTTACTTAAACTAAAAAAGAAAGAAAAAAAAAAAAAAAAAATACAATCTTATTTTCAATAAGAAAGAAGAAAATTAATTCGAAACACAATTCATGATTTATTTCTCCTAATTTTCAATGAAAACAAAGTATTTTCTTCACTTTTCTTTTAACAAATTATTCATTTCAGAAATTAAAAAAATAAACAATGTTGAAGACCGTACCTCGACCTATAATGGTTTACTTTTATAAATTGTGACTTGGATGGAGAGTTGTCTCATTGGCACTCATACCACATCTTCCTATATCTATTTAACCCAGCACATTCTTTATTTTGTCTGTCCGAAGTCACGAGCCTGTAGTTCGGTGGTTGTCGTTGGTTCATCTCTATCATATTTGTTGTTTTTCGTAAATTGTTTTGTTATGAGTTAGGCCGTTAGTTTTCTTGTTGAATCCTTCCACAATTTTCAAGTCGGGGCTTTTTATAGCCGACTATAAGGTACGATTTTTCGTTGTTGAAGGCCAAGCGATAGCATATAATTGCTTACATACACTTTATTTGACCCTGGTGAATAGTTATCTTATTTGCAATCATACAACATCTCCACTGTTTATATTTAAAAAAAAAAAAAAAAAAAAAACAGCACTAACAACAGATGAATGGTCGGGTTTTTTTTTTATTGAACTTACAAAATTTCACCCTGACAACAAATAAGACAACAGTCGTTAGTATTATAACGATATATGAATGTATTTAGGATAATATGGTTGAAAAAAACCTTTTTGTCTTTAAAAACACAAAGTCAAATAGAGGTTCGCAACGAAAACTTCTGAACGAAATTAACGGCATATATTTTTTATTTGATTAGTAGTTTATTTTGTATATTTGTAAGCCGGTAAAGCTTTGATACAGCCAAATTATCTAAACAGTGATTAATTTCATCTTTAAATTACAATATATTGCAAGACGCCGTACAGACAAAATTTGTTATTTTGCAATTCGCCGTACAACGTCCTGCAATTCGCCGTACAATAAATAAACAATGTTTTGGTCCATATTCTTTAAAAACCATCATTTTGACAACAAATTTCAGTAAATATGATGCCACACTATACTAATTTAAAAAGTGTCTGGAAAAATAATGAAAAACAGTTGAATATCTTGCCAATGGGGCGACAGAAGACGATCGACCTCGAAATTTTCAGGTACTAAGTGGCAAGTTCTTGAGTATAACACAAAATCTTGTCTTAATTTTGTACTTATCGGCCTAATAATTTAAAGAATTATATACCAGAAAATCATTTCTTATGCGGTACCCTCGTCAAATCAGTAGAAATGCTTTAAATTGAGTGAATTCTTACCTTGTTTACTTTTTTTTTCCATTTCTCTCCGCTTCGTTAGTACCCAATTTCCGGTGGCGATGATACACAGTGTTCTTGTAGTGAATTAATATATAACCTGTATATACATGTTTGATTGAGTTAAGCTATTTCAGTTGATATTTTATAGTGTGTCTTTCTATGTTGTGATGTTACACTATTGTTTCAGAAAAAGGGTGAAGGTTTGGTACCATTAAAACGTTTAAACCCGCTGCATTTGTTTGCACCTGTCCTAAGTCAGGAATCTGATGTTCAGTAGTTGTCGTTTGTTGATGTGGTTCATAAGTGTTTCTCGTTTCTCGTTTTTATATAGATTAGACCGTTGGTTTTCCCGTTTGAATGGTTTTACACTAGTAATTTTTGGGGCCCTTTATAGCTTACTGTTCGGTGTGAGCCTAGGCTCCGTGTTGAAGACCGTACTTTGACCTATAATGGTTTACATTTATAAATTTTGACTTGGATGGAGAGTTGTCTCATTGGCACTCATACCACATCTTCTTATATCTATTAACTGATTTTTGACATTCTCACCTTTCTAACACATTTTATTTCTCATTTACAAAAAAGTTCTTGTAATTTGTTTACACCTTATAAAACTAATATTAAACATAAAAATGTATGTAAATGACAACTTTATGACAGACATTCTCCATCGGATTAACACGTGGTTATACAGGGATAACACCATAATATATATATCTAACACTATTTGGCTGAATAAGAGACGAATTATATATATATACATAAAGACAGAAGAAATTAGATGCTAGACACTTTTTTTGTTGCTTGGTTTTTTCAAGAAGATTTGTTGCTTTCGTGGTATTTTCTGATGGACTCGAGGTACAATTTTTCGAATATCTAAAATATTCGTCCTGCATTTAGACCGCATATTATGTAATCGAAATAAAACTTTTGTGAACAATGCATGGTTTTAGAATATTTAATTTCAATCATGAATAACAATATTGATAACACACGTTTCATAAAAATTGTAAATTTCGTTTCGGTGATGGTCATTTTGTTGTGCATTTTGTGTGGCGTCATTTCAAAATGCACGCATTTGTTATGAAGCCTGACATGGCAAACTTTTACAAAAGGAATATAGTGCAAATTTCACATTCGCGATCGATCCTGCCTGTAGAATTGAAAAAAAAACACAGCTGTATGCAACATTTGATAAACATTTGTGACATATCTAAACTTTCGCATTTCGACGAATTCATATTTTACTATATACATGCTAAGTTTAATAACTGATCTTTGACATTCTCCCCTTTCTAAAACACTCTATTTCTTCTTTACATGTCTTTTGATTTGTTAATTAATATTTTCAGGTCACCCTATACAACTCATATAATAATATATATATAATCACTCTAAACATCAGCACAACAATGTTAAATCTGCAAATTTGCGGAAGCAAATTTTTGTTCTTCCCTCGCCGGGATTCGAACTCATGCTATTGAGATATCGAGACAACACCGCCTGCACTGTGTCCAGCGCTCAAGATCACTCGGCCACCTAGACTGAACTAAAAATTCAGCTTTCGGTGGCCTAGTGTTACCTTTCCTTGTCAGTAGAATCTGGAGTTGTAACACAGTACATGATATATTAGGCATGAAGATGGAATTGATTGCCGATTAGCTAAATCATCTACCGTAAAGGATCGAAAGATACAGTCACAGAAATAATTATCTAATTTTATTTACGTCTAAACAAGTGACAACTCTACGACAGATCCATCCATTGGATCACCAGTGAAGGTGATACACGGCTGAAAACACATATTATATTCATAATCACTCTAAATATCAGCACAACAATGTTAAACCTGCAAATTTGCGGAAGCAAATTTTTGTTCTTCCCTCGCCGGGATTCGAACTCATGCTATTGAGATATCGAGACAACACCGCCTGCACTATGTCCAGCGTTCTAGACTATATCTAAATGTTTCATAAAGTTATCACATGTTTAGACGTGTATAATAAAATTAAAATTTGATGTGGCGGCATGGAAAATAACATTATCATCCTTTACGACAGACACACGCGTACAAAACGTTGTGATAGTTGTTCGGTTGTATGAATGAAGTCCAGTGGATTTCATTGATAAATTGACGCGGATGGACATGAACTGATACATGACGTCATTGCCTAATATTTGCGAATATCAAGTCCCGTCGATAATCTTAAAAATATTAGGGAAAATGTAAAAATTGCCGATGATATCAAATATCAGCCGTTAAATTCCCCAAAAAGGAAAACAAAATAATTGAGAAAAAGAAAAGATAACCATTGACGCTGTGCCTAACTGGAACAGACACAAAAACGATTTTTCAGGATTAAACTAGTTTCTAAAGATCTCAAACTCCTTATCATTATCTTGACCTGTCGAACATAAAACTTAAAATAAAATTGTTATGAGAGTTGTGTAATGGCTTTTAGTACAGAAAATGTAGGTTTGTCAAATTTAGTCTTTTTAAATGAAGTAAACTTTAATTTCCAACAAAATATCAACTTTGTTATTGCAGCGTTTTAAAACATTACATCGTTTATCAAAACAAGAGAGACTAATAGTTTTGTTACATATTTTCGCGAGCATTTATCTGTCATGGCCGTTCAAAAGACGTTTAGAAGGTAATACAAAATTTTAATCAATGCTGAAATTGTGCGTAATATTTTGCAAATCAGTATAACAAAAACACCGAACTCTAATGTAAATTCAAAAAAAGGGAAGTCTGTAAAAACTGACAAAACCAAACGTATAATCCAACGGAACGAGTGAAAAAAAATAACTTTCATATTCCTGACTTAGTACAGGTATGTTCCGAAGAAAATGGTGGGTGAAACCTAGTTTTATAGCTAACTAAACCTTCCACTTGTATCACAGTTGTTTATAGTTCCATTATATGGACAAAATTGGTGAGCAAACCAACTGCAAAGCATAAAAAAATATGAATAGTTCTATTATATTTTTCAGATGCCAAAATTAAGGATTTCATACGTGAATAGTAAACCGTACCAATTATGAAACCCGTGGGAAAACATGTGGAAGAAACTTCGTATACTTTCAATGGCGCTATTCAAGACTGCAACTATACTTTTTCTCATCTGCATACTTGCAAATCTCTCCTCCAATTCTAGTCAACAATCAAAACCTATAACATCAGATGACAAGAAACTTTATGCAAGAGTGCACGCTGATAAAAGTAATATTAACTCAATTGTTTCTCATACGGTGTCACCAAAAAATACGGATTCAGTTGTAGATAAAAACAATACTATAAAAGTTCTAGTTAAAAACAGTATTTTAAAAGATTTAGTAAAAACCAATACTACAAAAGTTGTAGTTAAAAACAATACCACAAAGAGTACTCAAGTTTACGATTATTCATTTCCATACCTTCATGTTCCAGTTCAAGTGTGTAAATCAAATGGTGCTAAGTCTGATCCTTTCTTGCTAATTGTGGTAAAATCTGATGTTAACCATATCGCCCATCGAATAGCTATACGAAATACTTGGGGAGCTTCATCTAACTCAGGAATAAAAGTGGTTTTCCTCCTTGGATATTCACCGTTGATGAAACCATTTATACAAATGGAAAGTAACATGTATAAGGACATTATACAACAGAATTTTCTAGACGATTACCAGAATAATACATTAAAAACGATAATGGGTTTCACATGGGTTACTACCCATTGCAGTGGTGCAAACTATATCTTCTTTGTAGATGACGACTACATTGTGAATATCAAATACGTTTGGGATCATTTGCATAGATTGTATATTGCCAGAAAGCGCAGTGTGTTCTTGGGATACGTCTGGAAAGGTGCCAAACCTCAACGGAACGCTAAATCTAAATGGTTTATTCCAAAAGGTGATTTTAAGGATGATGTTTGGCCACCATACGCCAGTGGTGGTTCGTTAGTATTAACCGTTGATATCATTAATAAACTATTGACTCAGTTCAAATTCATGAAGCCAATATTTATAGATGACGTATACCTAGGTATTGTGTGTAAAGAGTTGCAGATTTCTCTAATTCATGAATCAAGGTTTAGTATACGTTATCAACCAGATAGAATGAACTATTTATTTTCATCACATGGATTCAGCTCTCCAATGAAATTAGTTGAAGACTGGGAAAAGTTCCATATTAAATATGATATGGTAGTGTAAATACCTGTTTAGATGCCGACTTTAATAAATTGTAATTTAAAATTTTTGCACATAATATTGCTTATATTGAGAGAGATGGATTTTTGCAGTGTTGTAAAAGGAAATGCTCTCTTACAAAATTGGTGAGAAAAATCGTTTAAACTTTCAATAAATTACAAAATTACTTTAATTTTCTAACCTATATATTCTTGCTGATAACGTTAGAAAATTTAACATGGAGATAAAGTCAGTTTCAAAAACAAAAATGCCATTATCCTTTTGTATCTGCAATTTTGTCTTTACAATATGTTTTTGGTTAATAATATGAAATAAAATGAAATAGTTATTAAAATACAAATCGTCGTGATAGCTGTTCGGTTGTATGAGAGAAATGGCGTGCATTTTATTGAAAATTTAACGTGGATAGACATGTACATTGACCTATAATGGTTTACTTTTATAAATTGTTATTTGGATGGAGAGTTGTCTCATTGGCACTCACACCACATCTTCCTATATCTATGAACGCGTGTGTAACACAATGCAGGTTACCACATTTTTTAATTACATAACGAAAAATGTGTTATGCATTAATAGACTATACAGGTGGTGTTACAACTATGTTGACAATCGTAATAAAATAACTTTTTGACAATTTATTGCACAGTAGTAACCATTTACAAACTTAAGTGAATATTATTCCAGTTTAACTGATACATGTATCCAGCAGGCAAATAATAACCTTGTCCGAAACATGAAACCTAAAACACAAGCTAGTACATGTATCCTGTAGACATTCAATAACCTTGTACAATACCAGAAACACAGTCGATATAAATACTAGGAAAGAAAAAGAAACAGAGGATTCCCTCAGGTCTCCCCCCTCGTGGGTAGGAAGGAATTCATTTAACCACCAGAATTCATTCTAGTCAGGACCGAAAATGTACCATTATACGATCACATGCCCGTGTGACAATTTGTGAACTTTCGAACAATTGAACATTTGAACTTTTCAAGCATTCTTAAAATTGTAATTACGTAATAAATTATCATTGTATTATTAAAAAGACTTTGTGATACGTGACGTCATTGCCTCATATTTTCGAATATTAGGGTCTGCCCATGATATAGAAAAATATAAGGCAGTTAGTTCAAGGGGAAAATGTACGAATTGGCGATAATTTATTTGGATTATTAATTGTTTTTCCCTGACCTAGTTACAAAGTCCTTTTCCTATTACAATTAACGGTTTCTGTATACTGAATATCCAAAGGAACATACATGCAAATTGCAGAGACCAATTACAATATAACATAATATTAGCGCACTCAACTTGCTATATAGCCTGTATGCCTTTATTTTATCTTTCATACCTTCGTATATTTTATCCTGGATGCCTTATTTATATTGCCCCTTCAGTGTTTAAAAAACTATCTTTGTCCTTGTCCTAAGGGGGCTCTTGTGTCGCAGTTTAGGATATACCATTGGAATTGTACGATAATTACAACATCAATATCGGTGTCTTAGGATGGTCTTAATGTTAGAGTATATTTACTGATGCTTGAATTGTAAATCAAATCCTCTTGATTGCAACATTGGAAAGTAAAGACGTTTGCTTATCTTCTTCCTGCAGGAGAGTATGTTGTTCTGTATCTGTAAAGTTAGACTTCCTTCTGTTCATATTCCATCGTGGCAGTAAGTACTGAAATAGTTTAACAACTCTGTACCTATACAAAAGATGTAGGAGATTTGCCATTGGCCTCTATAATGTATGAAAATGTGACACTTTGAATTCAACTCACTCACATATATTTCATTATTTTTACTGATGAAATATTTACAGAATGGCCAGCTTAGATGCACATATCTTGTTTTAGGAAGATATACATCATACTAATAAAAAAAAACTATGATTAAAAAAAAAAATTCTTTGAAACTGACTTTATCAAGATGCTTGATTATTTCTTGCTTGACAACATATCTTTTTTTCTTTCGAAGGAAGTGTTTGTCAACAAACATTTAGCATTCCAATGGGAATCAACTGTACTCCTCTTCTTGTCGACTTATTCCTTTATTCATATGAGGCAAACATCATACTGGAGCTTCTATGAAGAAAAAGAAGAAGCTAGTATTATCATTTAACTTCACTATCTGCTGCTGTTGATGTCCTTTCACTGAATTATGCAAAGTTTGAACGCATCTATCCTTTAGAACTTGAAAAAAAGATACAACAGATACAGTTAAAACTGCCCCTTGACTTAACTAGAAATTGAAAATGAGGGACGGTTGAGAATCAAATATTACTACAAAAGAGATTATTTCACCTTCCAAATTGTAAACTGTTGTTTGTCTTTTGTTCTTTTTTTTTGCCATGACATTGTCAGTTCGTGTTCGACTTATGAGTTTTACTACCCCTTTGGTATAATCCCACTCTCTTTTACACATAACCTGTTCATTTTTTAAAAGAGAAATAGTTATATTTTATGTTTTGTGTTGTTTCATAATAGTTTAAATATACAGTCATTATACAAGTACTGTTATAATCATTATCTCTACAAACCAGTTAAATAACTTTTTGTGGTCGACTTTACTGATTGTTACTCGACCATTATGAATTGGTCTAATTTACTCGTTACTACTCGACTGTAGTCTGAACCATACTAAAAGTTTGAACTTCCACTAGACTAGTTCTTAACCACTTTAAAGAGTCTGAAGCAAACTCTACCCTAGTTTGAACCATACACTACCAAGTCTAAACCATATTCTGGTTCCATATGTTGGTACACTCGCTCTTTGTTATATTGTGTGCCAACTTGTAAATCAATCGCAAATCAATGTCTAACCAATGGCTGACATTTAATCAGGCGAAAAGTATCGGCTAAATTTATCGAACGAATAGGACGTTTTATCCACTGCATAATTTTGAGCAATAAAAAATAATCCCTTGGTTTAGACTTTACCAGTGGATTAACATTTTAATCACTGGTAAACACTATCCAACGTTTGGAGCAACCCAATCCTGACATAAGAACTATCTTATAACTATGGTACAATTATTGTATTTTTGATAAATAGCTTTTTACTACAATAGAAAATATTTACAAGTGAAAATTTTTGGATTTTCAATACAAACTACACTACAACGCATCCATCCATGTTTTCGCGGGGTTTTAGAGAACGAAAACTGTCAGATCTCTAAGCCTGTGATTCTGGCTAACTGACCGGCAGTCTTACGCAAAGAGATATGCGCACGCAAGATAGAAATAGACTAAGTTATAGACGGCAAATCTTACATCTGTTAGATGAAATATTAATAAACATAATGATGCTATTGAAAAGGTTGTTATCATCAATGCGAATTTTTTTCCTAATCTTGCAGTATTTCAGTTCACTTTCATCGCGCGCTCTAAAAAACTTACTCCTATTAATACAGTTTGTATAGGTAAATCTAGGTTTCATTGAGGTTCACTAAACCTACAAGTGAACCTTTAGCTAAAATATGTGATAAATAGATAAATGTACTGTATTAGTCTCAGCTCGAATGCTATAAAAATATCTGCCATTGACACTTTTCAAGGGAAATTTCAATTTCCACATTAATATAATTTTGTGTTCATGCAAGTGCAGTCAAATTTTAAGACATAATTAAGAATCGATTTATGAATATATTATTGGTACAAAATATAATACAAAAGAGTAAGAGTGTCAAAAATATACAGCAAATTTACTGACGAGTCAAAAGATGATATAGATCATCTCCCTTCAGCGTTCGTCCGTTTTACGCGCTGAAAGGGTTAGCGTCTCTAATGGGTAAATCTTAATATGTTTGTATAGTCATATTTGACATTGCTTCCATGTTCTAAAACCGTTTGTTGTTCAAGATGTATTACATTGTATAAATTTTATTTTATCTAAATTTCATAGGCACTTACTTGTCTTTGGGGTAATACTCTATATACCTTAATTTATGGTATTTATGTATATTTGGCAAAAACAAGTGTGTGTGTGCTTAATTTTCATAATAGTCATACGTTTGACGTCAAATTTAAATTTTTCAAAGACTTTAAAATATAATGAAGGGGTTGGATATCTTTGTTTATTTTAAACAGTATTTTTTAATCTATCTTTATTTAACAAGTTGTTAGCTAGTCTGGTAGAGATATTTTCAATCACAACAGATTTTGAATTTAAATGCATGATTGGATATTCAAATGTAAATATTTGTTTTTCAAAAACAAACAAACAAAACAAACAAACAACAAAAAAAAAATAGCATGTAATAAAGCTCAATGGCAAATTTAATCCCCCGGAGAACACATCTTTCATTTTAGAACTGCATAAACAAGTACAAATGTGAGCTATTGCAATGAGCTTATGTGCCATTTGATAAGGGACTTTCCGTTTTGAATTTGCCTTGGAGTTCGGTATTTTTGTTATTTTACTTTTCACTAATGGTACCAACGCTTAATTATTCCTTTAACAGGAAAATGAAAAGAAATACTTCTATTCCGAAAACCAATTACACGATGAAGCAAGTTCACAGGAAGGTATAACACCACCAAATCATAGTACGTCACATCCGGTTTCATAGAAAAAGGGTCGAAAAAAATAATCCTTGAATTTGACAGTTGTAGAAGGTTAACCCTGCATTTCATTGCAGAAAAAAAATCTGAGTCATAAACATTTATCTTAGGTGTTGCAAAGCACCATTCTTTTTTTATTTGGTGTTTCTATAAAATATTTTGGAAACTTGAGGTGACATGGTAACTAAAGCTTGTAAACAGGAGAAAAAGGGATGACAATTTGATTTGTTAACTTCCAGTGATGGTTATTACCTTATATGCAATAAAATTGTATGTGACGTTTTGTCTGAAGTACTCGACAGGATTAAAATTTACTCGTACCAATGTTTTTTTTTTATTTTAAACAAAAACAAATGTCAACATTTAAAAAAAAAACGCCAATTTAACAAAGACTAGGGGAAAAACATCGGTGGTACTACTCCTGAAACCTGGTAATAAATTTCAGGAAGGTCTTATTTATAGTTCCTTAGAAAATTGTGAGGGAAAAGTTCATTAATGGTCTGTACTTAGCATGTGTTAGTATGATATATATCGATAAGTATTCGGTAATTGGAAGTTGATGAGCGATGAAACTGAAACCGCGAAATTAAATGAAGTGTAATTAATGATTGATTGGCCTTTTTGGCAATCTATCCCTATTTGATCCGCAAGAAATTATTAAAAATAACAGAAAGTATGACGAACAAAACAATACACATTCTGTTCAGAGGTGAAGACATAGGTTTAAAAACATATTGCTTAAAAGTTAATGCAATTCTTTGAGTATTAAAAACCTTCCTTTCTCGATCAAAATATATTTATCCGTATAAAATGTATCCAAACCATTAATCAAAGATTCAAAATGGCTGTCGTCAGACATAAATGTGATATCGAGATGAAGAACAGCAAGTAGGGCGCTGTTCCTTTAATTTGGGGTTTTCCATCTGCGTGAAGTGATTTCGTGTCATTTATTGATATACTGTATCTTATTTTCTGTTCTTTCATGCAAACGTTTCGTGTACGGTTAACCTGTATCTTGACCCATGTTTATTTTGTGTACAATATGATAATCGATTTTTTTTTCGGTCAAGGTTAAAGACAAACAACAAATATAATGGCAGGATATTGCCACAGTATGATTTTTTTGTGCAGACAAGATAAGGCAAGAGAACGTACAAACCGCCGACTATTATTATTTTTGGCAAGTCTGTGCTTCAATGGTAGGTAATGAAAGCTACAACCCTCTACATTCATTGCAAAACTATATTAGAAGAGATCTTTTGGAAAATATGCCCCGATACGTAGCAAATATTCCCCCAGAAGAACTCTTTGGTTTGCATTTGCAACTTATTAAATTTCAAAGAGACCACCTGAGCTCCGAACTGGAACCAATTCAGGAACCAGTCTCTTTGGTACAATCAAAGAAGACCCAAGCTAATCTCTGTGGAAACACAGAAGAAGATAACCAAAAATATAAGCTAGCGTACAATGTGGGGACATGTTCCGTTTTCATCTTGCCGTATCCCGCCGACTAAACTGTGATGATTAATTTATCATAAACACTGAATCAACATTCGATAAAACCGTCAATACTATAAACTGTAAATAATAGATCAAATATTATGTAATGATTTCTGTTTTTTTTCGTTCAAATTTACCAGTCCAACATATTCACAAATTTATATTAAAACTTCAGTTGCCTGGAAGATCGTAAATGTAAAGTTACTAGTATTACAAATGGAATGTAAAATTCGAATCGATCAGGAATTATTCCCGGAAAAGAATTGCTTTAACTGCTAATTAAACCAGTTTATCCTAAAATGATAAACTTTATCATCGTGCTGCGACGCCTTACGACAGACAAAATTTAGGCCAAAAGATTGTAAGAAACTCATCAGACTCTTAGCGGAAGTCTCCGTTTTACACGATTTTAGTGAACTAAGTACTATCAAGTCATAGGAACACTGTCGAGGTATTCGTGTCAGAAACTTAAAGCCGGTTGATGTTAGTTGTATTATTTCTGATTAGTCGAACATTCAGTACACACTATAAAGAAGTATAATAAAAGTCTATGATGTTTTATTATTTTGAGATCGCACCAGTATTTTTCCATCTTTACAGCAGATAAAGGCAACAGTAGTATACCGCTGTATAGCACGCGATATGAAATCATCACAAATATGACCGAATATATAATTGGGTGATCAGTAAAACTGATATTCAATAAACATTCATATTGACCTGCTTTGACAAATTTACACTGTTTGTACTGTATTCCTGTCACGTAGTGTTGTCATTTTAACATTGCCATATAAGCGGGAGGTTTGGCTAGCCATAAAACCAGGTTCAACCCACCACTTTTTCTTAAAATGTCCTGTACCAAGTCAGTAATATGGCAGTTGTTATCTACAGTTCGTTTCTATGTATGTTGGCATTTGCTTTTGTTGTAGTTCAGTCTTTCTGTTGTTCCATTGTTTCCCTCTTATAGTTGACGTGTTTCCCTCGGTTTTAGTTTGCTACCGGATTGGTTTTGCTTAATCAAATTATGACTATTGAACAACGGTATACTACTGTTGCCTTTATTTACAGCCAGTTTCTAAAACTCGGACACTTCAGTGGCAGATTCAGGGCCGGGTGAGCATAGAGGGCGTATGGAAAATAGACTTTATTTTAGCATAAATCCGTCCAAAAATGTTTTATTATACTTTAGGAAAAAAAAGTAAATAGTTCGGATTCCATGTAATATCACTCGAAAAAAAACTAGTCTACACTCGACTCGAAAAAAGTGGACCAAATTCACTCGGGAAAAAAAACACGATCTCAGCCAGATACTATACCTACAGTGAATGATCTAAACACAATTCAATATGAATATCGCCGGAAGGTGATATCTCATGATCCTAAGTTTAAAGAGCCACAACACATCAATTAAAATCATGACTTTAAAATAATTATTGATTTTGTTGAGGATTACGCCAGAGTATGGGCAAGACGAGAAAATGTTGAATAAGACACTTTGTTAGAATGGGTAAAAGCAATTAGGTTTTTGGTACAGCGTCGAAGTGATAAACTGTGCAAATTTTCGACAAGTCCGTATTCAGAGACACAGGCTGTCAAATGTCCGCCCTCCCTTCATGATAAATATGTTGTTGTTCCTGCGGACAAAGTTACAAATAATGTTTTTGTCTGTAAATAATATTACTACGAGTGTCTTATCAAAGAATTGGGAATAAATGAACACTCGGGTAATCCCACGTACAAAAACGTAAATTTTATAAGATTGAGATCTTGGCAAACCACAAGTCCTTCATGGTCCCATTGAAATTTCCATTGAGTAAGACATCTAAATTTCACAAAACTACATACAAACAACGGTACATTGCTATATCATTTGCATGCTCTACTAAGAAATTATCCGTTAAATTGACCAAACTTTGGTCCGCAGCGAAAGAGGGATTACAAAAATACTGTAATTCAATATAAAAGAAGCTAGATCATTTTATTTCACATAAAGGTGTAGTGATCGTGATCTCTCCATTAACAATCCAAATTTTTCTGATTCAGTCCCATTAATATATCCTCCAAAACGATGGAAAAAAAACCACAGACACAGCTTCTTTTCGTCTCATATTTAGATAATAGATATACACATGGAATTTGACTCCAGCGGTCATCTCATTACCAGAGTGAATGACAAACGAGACGATTTCAATTTTGAAATTATAAATCTTCCTCCCCTTCTCAGCAGTATACCAGCTTTACCCACGGATGGAGGATACCTGTTTTTCTTAACTCATACGATATTCAAGAGCTTGCAGCTCATCAGTGCTGAGCAAAACAATAATCAGCCAGGGTTTTGTCAAAGAACCTCTGTCTTACTTCTCAAAACGTTCATCGGAAAGTACCAAAACCTAAAAGATACAAATTAAGTGTCAAATTCAACAATGATGCAGGACGGTCTTCAGTTATAGACTCTAAATGCTGACGTTGTGTTTCGTTTTATTGATTTCACAGTTTTCCCTGTATTTGTCTCTGTACTATTATGATCCTTTTGGTAGTATCACTCATGACGTGGCTAGGTATTTGTACATCCAGCTTTCGGGGTTTTGGCTTAAGGGGTTCCTGATGCGGGTGGGTCCAGATGTGCAATTCGAACGCATGAGATTTTTACAGTGTTGTTTTCATTGTGTATTATTATTTTTTTTATGCCATTATGTTTTACAATATTGTACTATCAACTACGTGAACTTTATTTGTTGTTGGTGTCTTATTCAGGTTTATGTGTATGTTTGTTAGGATTGTTTTAAGTCGGTTGTGTTGTATATAATGAGGTATGTTTAACAATTTTTGCTGCTAGATCCCGATTTTTGTTATGTTAACCAATTATGTCTGTTTGGGTTGGTAACACAATTTTGTCAATTCAACGGAACTACCCACAAAGACAAAAGTTGAGCACCCACACGTTTTCTTTGAAATTCCAAATGACGCAAACATACAAATGTGGCATGTTAGGATATTACCTTAGCTTAAAAAAAATAAACACAACCAATATGAACATGAATGATAATTTATTAAATAGATTATCACAATATCACAAGCCCAGTTATTACACTAATGCATGTTTATTTTAAGTACTGACTTTCTAAGTTCATAATGCCGATAAGATTGATATTTCACTTGGAAAACGTCCATTTTTAGTCACTTAATGACATTCATGGTTTAAAATTTAATATCGAGTGAAACGACCTCGTGTTTAGATGACAGTCTTTACCTTGCGTCTCATCCCTCCAGTTAGTCGTCGGATTTCCTGCTGTGGTAGCTGTCGCCATTCCTGATGCAATGCTGCTTCCAGTTGACGTAAGTTTTGTAGAGGAGGTTCGACTACCTGTAGAAGACGACATCATATGTCGAATTCCAATCCGGGCTCATGACTGGCCATGGATGAGAAGTCACCTTAGGTTTCCTCGTATGGTCACCCAGTCCAACTTGCAATCATGAGAGATTTCAACAGGATAAGCATTGTTCTGGTTGATAGACGTCTATGAGGTAACCATTTTAAAACAGGACGAGTTGGAAATGGCATTCAACTAACCAGGTGATGCAGTGCCCTTTCTTCACGCTGCAATGTTAAGGGTGGTCTGCCGGATCTTGTCAAGTCTTTACGGAGTTGGTTTTGGATGTGTTTTCTATTAACCCTATGCCTATAATTTGGCATCTCTGAGCCTCCGATATTCGTCTTCGTACCATGTTCACAGAGAATGAATGCATTTTTCAAAACACCGGATTTAAATACCCAAATTTGAAGCGCGAACATACTGAATTTTGGATATTGCACGGAAGGCACAGTTAACGTGCATGATACCTCAAAACCCGTAATTATCAGTCCCACCTTTATGGTCACACCTTTATAATGGAACAAAAAATATTTGCATTTGAACTCAAATTCGTGGTAACATGCTATTAGAGGTTGGTTATTTTAAAAAGAATCCACTCGTATGAGATACGTTGGCGTATACGTATCTGGAGATATATCAAAAACAACAAAAGTCTATGCTGCATATCAAAAATATTTTATTGGGAACCTAAAACTTTCAACAAAATTTTGTTTTCTAGATTTTTGATTGTGGTGTTTTACAAAAAAAAGTGAGTTCTATATCTGACTGACTGCTTGTGAAAAAAAAACTGAATTAGGGGGCGATGACACGAAGACATAAAAAATCATCCAATGGATAAAAAAGGCAACCAAAGCATGACTGGCCATGGCTGTATAGTTATCAAAAATGTCAAATGTACTATCAGGTCTGGTCCTATCGACAAAATACATGCGTTTCATTAGCAAAGTTCTGCAAATTGCAGTACTTTCGTTTTAGAAATACTGGACTTGATAATAGGGACCAAATAAGTTAAGTTTCTTACCGCACCCACCCCTTCGTGATAGCATGTCACTCTTGTCTCCCCATTTTGTAATTTCATGCCAGTTAACTTATATTGGGTTTCCCTTTGCCTATAAAGAATTGATTTTGCCTCATTTCTTAATCTTGCATAACCTTAAATCTAGAAACGTTCCATTTGGAAATATCAAGTGTTTTTCATTGGGAATCTAGTGACAAAATATTACCTCCGCTGTTAATACAGAAATCTTGATCTTTGCGATGTTTGTCTCATTTTAGCAAGGACGCTATTTTTAATTATAAATGAGAATAGTCATAATAATATTAATTGAAATAAAAACAAAATTTCCATAAAATCTATCATTTCTCTTTTAAAATAGCAAACGACGATTACAACAGAGTATAGGTTTGTATAAAATTTGTTTAAAATGTTTCTATGCGAAAAAATTCCTGGAACACCATCTTCAATTTATTATTCTATTAAATGTATACCTCTCTAGCACAGGCTAATTATTCGTATATGTATGCAGCTAGACCAGAGAAGTTCAGGGAAAAAATATCCAACGGAATCGATTTCATATGTAGCAAAGATTAACACTTTTGAAATAATCTAACTAAGCAAATTCAAACGGACCTTATTGTGATGAAAATATTGAATGTGAATAGATCGAAAAGACCACAAATACAAGTACAGAAACCGAGACGACCTTTTCTTGAAATTGCATTTAACATTTTTTTTAAGGATACGCTACTTTAAAAAAAATATTTATCTTTAAATTATTAACCTGCACAGACATGACTTTTGAATTTTAAATTTTCGAAAAGACAATATTTCTGTATTGAAAGTTTACGTGACAAGAGCAGAACGGTAAAACGTAAGATGTGAAAAAAAAGGTAAATTTTTGGAAATTGTAACATGCTAAGGACTATGTGGAACACTGCAAACGTTTTTGACCTGAAAGATCTATAGATTTTGTATATACATGGTTTTTAAAATATTTCAACAATATGCAGCAAAGATAAACATTTTTTAAATTTCAGTTTCACAATCTTCTGGTGCAATTATCTCTATAAATAATGAACATAAAACATCTTGTCGTTGCATGTATATTTCTAGTAACACAGTTTAACAAACTATTTCTTTAAAATGTGCGAGCATTGCATGTTAAGAAATAACTTTTTATTAGTATCGTCATCGGTATTGTTTTACTATTGATTTTCTCGACATTTTCATTAAAAGAATGAATTTTCTATTGTTCTCTGTCATCGGTTTAGCCACTGTTTTGTCTTAAACTTGTTCTATATATTTGTTGCTCAAAATAAGGTGCACTCGTAACGGTTATGTTTCAGATGCGAGATAATTGGACTTGCCAGATGAACATCTATTTATTACACCAATCAGTGCCACGTACCTCGGAGATGCAGCTCCTATACATCCTCAACGAAATTTCACTAGAGAATAAGCAAAACAGTTCGCAACTATGGTTCGAAATTTAAGTAAGGCATTTAAAATAAACCAAATGAAAATTATTCAGTTGCCCTAAAAGTTTCCATCGTGGTCATATTATTTTAGTATATCCCCAGATACGTATACGTCAATGTATCTGATAAGATTAGATACGTTTAAAAACTATATCAAAGGGGCATTAGCTGTGATTCAAACAAAAAATTAAATTGCGATTCTTTTTCTTGTAAATTTGATAAAACTGAATAATTCTACCTCAATTAAATCGGTTTTTAAATGACATTCAATTTAACCCCTCAACTGGAGATGCATTACGCACGTACTAAGCGTGCTTACCTGTGAAAAGGAAAAGAATGTCAACATGGAAAGTGAAAAATGGATAAACTGAATTGGGGCAGTGACACGAAGACAATAAAAAATCACCCAATGCATAAAAAAGACAACAAAAGCATGACTGGCCATGGCTGTATAGTTATCAAAAATGTCAAATGTACCATCAGGTCAGGTCCTATCGACAAAGTACATGCGTTTCATTAGCAAAGTTCTTCAAATTGCAGTACTTTCGTTTTAGAAATACTGGACTTGATAATAGGGACCAAATAAGTTAAGTTACTTACCGCACCCACCCCTTTGTGATAGCATGTCACTCTTGTCTCCCCATTTTGTAATTTCATACCAGTTAACTTATATTGGTTTTTCCTTTGCCTATAAAGAATTGATTTTGCCTAATTTCTTAATCTTGCATAACCTTATATCTAGAAACGTTCCATTTGGAAATATCAAGTGTTTTCATTGGGAAATCTAGTGACAATTATTAATTCACGAGATTAGTCATAATAATATTAAACTGAAATAAAAACAAAATTTCCATATAATTTATAATTTCTCTTCTAAAATAGCAAACGACAATTACAGCAGAGTATAGGTTTGTATAAAATTGGTTTAAAATGTTTCTATGCGAATAAATTCCTGGAATACCATCTTCAATTTATTATTCTATTAGATGTATACCTCTCTAGCACATGTGTATTGTATATGTAAGGAGAGGACTTAATATAAGTTGTAATAACTTGTGTCCAATCCTATTGCTTGATTAATGCAATAAAATATTATTAAATTAAATCTAGCACAGGCTAATTATTCGTATATGTATGCAGCTAGACCAGAGAAGTTCAGGGAAAAAATATCCAACGGAATCGATTTCATATGTAGCAAAGATAACACTTTTGAAATAATCTAACTAAGCAAATTCAAACGGACCTTATTGCGATGAAAATATTGAATGTGAATAGATCGAGAAGACCGCAAATACAAGTACAGAAATCGAGACTACCTTTTCTTGAAATTGCAATATACATTTTTTTTAACGGATACGCTACTTTAAAAACATATTTATCTTTAAATTATTAACCTGCACAGACATGACTTTTGAATTTTAAATAATCTAACTAAGCAAATTCAAACAAACCTTATTGCGATGAAAATATTGAATGTGAATAGATCGAGAAGACCGCAAATACACGTACAGAAATCGAGACGACCTTTTCTTGAAATTGCATATAACAATTTTTTTTTACGGATACACTAATTTAAAAAAAATATTTATCTTTAAATTATTAACCTGCACAGACATGTTTATGTGTTACATATTTGTTTTTCGTTCATTTTTTGTACATAAATAAAGCCGTTAGTTTTCTCGTTTGAATTGTTTTACATTGTCATTTCGGGGCCTTTTATAGCTGACTATGCGGTATGAGCTTTGCTCATTGTTGAAGGCCGTACGGTGACCTATAGTTGTTAATTTCTGTGTCATTTTGGTCTCTTGTGGACAGTTGTCTCATTGGCAATCATACCACATCTTCTTTTTTATATGACATGAATTTTAAATTTTCGAAAAGACAATATTTCTATATTGAAAGTTTACGTGACAAGAGCAGAACGGTGTATTCGAAAACGTAAGATGTGAAAAAATAATTTTTTTGAAAATGCAACATGCTAATGACTATGTGGAACACTGCAAACATTTTTGATCTGAAAGATCTATAGATTTTGTATATACATAGTTTTTAAAATATTTCATCAATGTGCAGCAAAGATTAACATCTTTTAAATTTCAGGTTCACAATCTTCTGGTGCAATTATCTCTATAAATAATGAACATAAAACATCTTTTCGTTGAATGTATGTTTCTAATACGACAGTTTAACAAATTATTTCTTTAAAATGTGTGATTATTGTTTAGAAATAACAAAAAAATTAAAATGTGATTCTTTCTGTTGTAAGTATTGATAAAAGTCAATAATTCGACCTTAATTAAATCCGTTTTCAAATGACCTTCAGTTTAACCCCTCAGCTGGAGATGCATTACGCATGTTCTAGGCGTGCTTACCTATCAAAAGGAAAAAATGTCAATATTGAAAGTGAAACAAGGATAAACCATATTGTTGACTGATTCGATCGACGAAACATAATTCTTATACAAGTAAATACAATGATTATCATATTTTTTAACCTATAACATGAAATCAAACAGACCTAGAAAAATCCAATAGCACGTGCTCGCTATCTATTTATCCTGATATGTATGTTTATATCGGGTTATATGACCTACGGCAGTCTTCGGAGGTCATCTCGATGGTTTTAAAATGTGATTACGTCTAGACTAAAGTACTCTCGAAAAGATGATACATATTATCGATTCCATACATTGTTAATTGTTTATTTTAGACTTTTTTAGTAATTCAAATAGACGTTTTAGTATGTTATAAATCAAATATGAGAATTTGAGTTAAATCGATGAACATGAATTTGACAGCTAATGCCCTTTAACAATTGTCATGCATTCATTTTGTTACGTCTTATTGAAGTGTAGTTAAGAGGATCAATTAACTGTCACGTGAGTTTACATTTGTTCACGTCTGTAGAATTCTTGTGATTTGGAGCTCGATTTATTTTATAGAAATACTTTTCTACTTTTGAAGAACGTATTCACAATTTTTTGGCCATTTGCAACAAAATTGAACAAGGTAAGAAGTTAATTTGTATAATTACTTCGTGAAATAATTGGCATTTTCTTGTAGACTTGGTTGTTTTTCGAGAGACTATTTTCAGACTCTAAAATGCAACAGACTCAACATTTAAACAGGTTTGTTTCCATTTGATGATAAATTTAGAATAAAATGCAACAGACTCAACATTTAAACAGGTTTGTTTTCCATTTGATGATAAATGATTGTAGTTTTTCCTTCTTGTTTCTTGCGGAGAATTAGTATTTAATTATATATATTTTAACTTTAATAACTGATCTTTGAAATTCTCACCTCTCTAAAATATAATTTTTCTCCTTTAGTAATTTTGTTGATTAATGATTAACTCATAATAGATACCAGATTTAAATTTTTATACGCCAGACGCGCGCTTCGCCTACAAAACCTTAGTTAAAAAGGCCAAATAAAAGTACGAAGTTGAAGAGCAATGAAGACCCAAATATCAGAAAGGTTTTGCCAAATACTACTAAGGTAATCTGTTATTGGGTTTAAACAGTTTAAGCCATCCTACAAAACTCATAATATATAATAATACATGTCTGGTATTCTATTAAAATATATCTACATTGATTACTTGTTTGGATACAAATTTCCGTTTTACGATGAAAATTGATAATAGGGTCGAAGACTTCGTTTTTACGGTATGCATCATTCAAAATGGTGTTCCACAAAAAAAAAAAAATACCACAAAAGTTCGAAATATGCGTAACGCCATCTAGTACAGTCAGTAAAATATTGATTTTGTCAATACACATTACGTTTTTCACTACCAACTAGGTAATATATTGGTGAAGGGCATACGGTACAGATAAAAAGGGAGGTTATGATGTCGTAAAATGTTATTTGTTTGCCAAGTCAAAATGTGACATATCTGGAAAAGATATAATTTTTTCCACTGATTGTAATCATAAGCTTGAAAACGAGTATGTGAACCTGATGATTTGTTTTTAAAATTAGATAAATAAAAAGACAAAAGTGCCCGTTTTTCCTGAAATCATTTAAATCTAATAAATATGAATCATTTCCATGGCGTTGTTAGTTTATTTTCGACTTATGAGTTTGAATGTCCCTTTGGTATCTTTCGCCTCTCTTTTTCCAAAGAATCGTTAACCAAAATAATGTAAAGAAGATATTCCAAATGGTTTTACAAAAAAAAAAAAAAAAAACCCGCTAGTGATTATCTTTTACAAAAATGTTAGGTATTTTTACCATGGCTGTGCTGTATTATGAAACTCTTGTAACCATTATGAAACTTTGTTGTTTTTAATCAAGACTCGGTCTCTTAAAAAAGTCACTTACAGATAATTTCTTTGTGAGTACAAGACAAACATTAGTTGATGTCTAAACACTACATCAACGTACTCGTGTTAATGATAATTACTTTATCTAATTGCTCTGGAATGACATTTAAAGATCTAGGGTGGTGTTTTCGAAGCTATCTTAGGATTAGGAGGTGTCCTAAGACCATCTTATGGACACGTCTTTGTCCTAAGTCGTGTTCTCGAAGTTCTCTTAACTTAGGATATTTCGCATTTTTTGTTCTTACTTTAGGACACCTAATTAGGTGTCCTAAGATCATCTATCTTCATCCTGACTTATTTTACGCGAAGATGAACATGAAATGAAACGCACCATCGGTTATTAACTCGTATATAAAGAAATTGTGCATGATTTTAAACTTTGAACTTCGTGTTTCACGATATGATGACACTAAAAATTCAATTCTCATTTCAAAACAAATTGTTTTCCAGTTTAAATTACAATCCTTTTTGATATTATTTTATAATTACATTTGAACTCATGCATTTAATTATATACATGTAATTATAAAATTCGCAAACAATTTTATTAATTGGTTTCGTCATTAATAAATGTTTTTATCAAAAAATTACTTTAACGATTTAAAATTTCGCACTTAGGATATGTTTAGGTTTAGGACACCCTAACATAAGATGCGTCTGAAATAGCTTCGAGACACAACTTTAAGAGTCCTAAGATGATCCTAAGTCCATCCTAAAATTGGTCTTAGGATGTGTTTTATGACGAATCTTAGGATACTTTCGATAACACCACCCCTGGGGCCTGTTTATCGAAGCGCTCGTAGGACTAGGACATGTCCTAAGATCATCTTAGGACGTATCTTAGTCCTAAGTGGGTTTCTCAAACATGTCGTAACTTAGGAATAGTCGTAGGAATCGTCTTAACTTTTGACACCTAAATAGGCGTCTTAAGATGGTCTAATGATGGTCCTAACTTTAGGATATTTTTTATGATGGTTAATTTGTAAATCAGTACGATTGCTTCCTATATATGGATCCCCCGTTTTTCTAAATATTTTTCTATTTTCACTTATTAAATGTGTTCTTACTCTTATCCAAAAGATATTACATAAAACAGTAGTATATGTATGACACTCCTTTATTCATATTTTCCACATGGAAAAGAATAAGAATAGAGGGGCATCGTATATATATAAAACACATAAAATAAATGTACATAGGTTAAAATATAAAAGAATATTTACTTTGAAAAAAGTTCAGAAAAAGGGGGTCTATTACCCAAGCGCATGTGATCCGTAATGAAATAATTTATGTATTCCTTATTTTTATGAAAGATGCAAGAGATTTGCCTTTGAACTCTGTAAAGTATTAAACCGTGACACTTCGAATTAAACTCACTCAAAAATATATAATGATTGTTACCGATTGTCTTTTATTAGTTTTTACTGTTACTGCTGTTTACAAACAATTTTTTTCAATTATTATATACTAGTAAAACGTTGTTACATTTTTTGTGTTTTTGTTTCATAAAGTTTGGATGTACCATTATTTAGATAAATATTATTTCTTTTCTTTATGATAATACTAATGATATTTTTGATTTTTGATCTTGTAATTATTTACTACTAATGAATTCAATGCATTCTTATTCTGGGTCTTCCAAATGCTCCACGAAACCTCTTTCTAAATTATTAACATCTATTTTATCAGCAATCAAAGCCGGGCTCCAAAGTTATTGTGAAACTGCCTATTCTAGAGGTGGAGTGAATCAGATGTGGATACTAAAAATTCCAAAGATCTTTTAGAGTACATACAATCTAAGACTCTCTCATCTTGCAATAGTATTAAAACATTTGACTTTTCTACACTTTACACAAGTATTCCCATTCCAAACTAAAAGACAAATTGAAAGAGTTGGTATTACTTTGTTTCATTAAAAGAATGGCGAACGTAGATACAAGTATCTTGTCTTGGGAGGGATAAATCCTACTTTGTAAAGAATCACTCTGATTCAAACAAAAAATTCTCTGAAACTGACATTATCAAGATGCTTGATTTCTTGATTGACAACATATTTGTTACGTTTGGAGGACGTGTTTTCAACAGACTGTCGGAATTCCAATGGGAACCAATTGTGCCCCTCTTCTTGCCGACTTGTTTCTTTATTATTATGAGGCTGACTTCATACAGGAACTTCTTAGGAAGAAAGATTAGAAGTTAGCAATATCCTTTAACTCTACGTTCCGCTATATAGATGATGTTCTCTCACTAAATAATACAAAATTTGGTGACTATGTTGAACGAATCTATCCCATCGAACTAGAGATAAAGGATACTACAGATACAGTTAAGTCTGCCTCATATCTTGACTTACATCTAGAAATTGACAATGAGGGTCGGTTGAAAACAAAACTTTACGACAAAGAGATGATTTCAGCTTCCCAATTGTGAACTTTCCATTTCTATGTAGCAACATTCCAGCAGCGCCTGCATACGGAGTATATATCTCCCAATTGATACGATATTCCCGGGCTTGTGTTTCCTATCATGATTTCCTTGATAGAGGATTGCTGCTCACAAGGAAGCTATTAAACCAAGAGTTCCAAATGGTGAAGTTGAAATCATCCCTTCGTAAATTTTACGGACGCCATCACGAGTTGGTTGACCGTTATGGAATAACCGTTTCACAGATGATATCGGATATGTTCCTTATGTATATGTATGACACTCCTTTATTCATATTTTCCACGTGGAAAAGAATAAGAATAGAGGGGCATCGTATATATATAAAACACATAAAATAAATGTACATAGGTTAAAATATTAAAGAATATTTACTTTGAAAAAAGTTCAGAAAAAGGGGTCCATTACCCAAGCGCATGTGATCCGTAATGAAATAATTTATGTATTCCTTATTTTTATGAAAGATGCACGAGATTTGCCTTTGAACTCTGTAAAGTATAAAACCGTGACACTTCGAATTAAACTCACTCAAAAATATATAATGATTGTTTCCGATTGTCTTTTATTAGTTTTTACTGTTACTGCTGTTTACAAACAATTTTTTCAATTATTATATACTAGTAAAACGTTGTTACATTTTTGTGTTTTGTTTCATAAAGTTTGATGTAGCATTATTTAGATAAATATTATTTCTTTTCTTTATGATAATACTAATGATATTTTGATTTTGATCTTGTAATTATTTACTACTAATGAATTCAATGCATTCTTATTCTGGGTCTTCCAAATGCTCCACGAAACCTCTTTCTAAATTATTAACATCTATTTTATCAGCAATCAAAGCCGGGCTCCAAAGTTATTGTGAAACTGCCTATTCTAGAGGTGGAGTGAATCAGATGTGGATACTAAAAAATTCCAAAGATCTTTTAGAGTACATACAATCTAAGACTCTCTCATCTTGCAATAGTATTAAAACATTTGACTTTTCTACACTTTACACAAGTATTCCCCATTCCAAACTAAAAGACAAATTGAAAGAGTTGGTATTACTTTGTTTCATTAAAAAGAATGGCGAACGTAGATACAAGTATCTTGTCTTGGGGAGGGATAAATCCTACTTTGTAAAGAATCACTCTGATTCAAACAAAAAATTCTCTGAAACTGACATTATCAAGATGCTTGATTTCTTGATTGACAACATATTTGTTACGTTTGGAGGACGTGTTTTCAACAGACTGTCGGAATTCCAATGGGAACCAATTGTGCCCTCTTCTTGCCGACTTGTTTCTTTATTATTATGAGGCTGACTTCATACAGGAACTTCTTAGGAAGAAAGATTAGAAGTTAGCAATATCCTTTAACTCTACGTTCCGCTATATAGATGATGTTCTCTCACTAAATAATACAAAATTTGGTGACTATGTTGAACGAATCTATCCCATCGAACTAGAGATAAAGGATACTACAGATACAGTTAAGTCTGCCTCATATCTTGACTTACATCTAGAAATTGACAATGAGGGTCGGTTGAAAACAAAACTTTACGACAAAGAGATGAGTTTCAGCTTCCCAATTGTGAACTTTCCATTTCTATGTAGCAACATTCCAGCAGCGCCTGCATACGGAGTATATATCTCCCAATTGATACGATATTCCCGGGCTTGTGTTTCCTATCATGATTTCCTTGATAGAGGATTGCTGCTCACAAGGAAGCTATTAAACCAAGAGTTCCAAATGGTGAAGTTGAAATCATCCCTTCGTAAATTTTACGGACGCCATCACGAGTTGGTTGACCGTTATGGAATAACCGTTTCACAGATGATATCGGATATGTTCCTTATGTCGTAACTACAATACCATTCCCTTTTCACGAATGTGACTTACCGAATTAGACTATTTACCGGATTTGTAATAACATAAGCAACACGACGGGTGCCACATGTGGAGCAGGATCTGCTTACCCTTCCGGAGCACCTGAGATCACCCCCAGTTTTTGGTGGGGTTCGTGTTGCTTAGTCTTTAGTTTTCTATGTTGTGTCATCTGTACTATTATTTGTCTGTTTGTCTTTTTAATTTTGGCCATGGCGTTGTCAGTTTGTTTTCGATCTATGAGTTTGACTGTCCCTCTGGTATCTTTCGTCCCTCTCTTAAACATTTAAAATTTATTAATTCCTATTTTTCTTTACGCTTTAACTTTGGACAGCGGTTAGGACATCCTAGCTATGCTGTGCATGCTGAGACATGTCGTAAGTTGGTCCTAACATTATCCTAATTCATTCCTAAGAGAGGTCTTAGGACAAATCCTAGGACAACTTCGATAAACAGGCCCCAGTGTATATTAGAAATATGTATACTCATGCAGAAAAACTAATAAATAAATGAAGCAAGAATGTCAGTAATAGTTTGTACATATGACATTATCATTATTCAATTTCACATTGTGGGGCACATTACATTTGCGCTCATTTTGGGATTTATTTAACATACTTCGTACATGTACAAGAGAGACCAGTTTTAACTCAACATTAGATTGAAAATATATACATACTATATGTATTTATTACCATTTGGAATACGAATTCCTACCAAGTCCTTACAAGATACTGTATTCAGTCAAGTAGTTTTAGAGACAGTTCGTTTCAGTCTTTACGTTGCTCGTTACCATATCGTGTCGAGCATCTTTGAACATTTTGTACATAAGCTTTACTTGTCATTCTTTCTATGAATTAAAAGTCATATGGCCACAAAGTGTAATTGAACTTAGCCCTTTCCTACCAACTATCCATAACATTCTCTCAATTCAAGGCCGGGCCAGTTCGTGTAATAGAATTTTGATAAAACGCACACCATCTTTTCTTGGGCCCCTTGCTTTTTCGTTAATTTTTTACTTTCATACATTTATGGAGGGGGTCAATATACCGTTATTTAAACATCACACTATACTGGTTACCGGAACTTTGAGTACAAATTTTGCACCTCATGTTTGCGGTATACCATCTTTTTCGCAAGTTTATTGTTTTCTGTTTGGTATCAAATTAATATTAACGATCCATTTTGTTACATCTTGTTATCCGTTTATTTGGCAATCGCCAGTGGCAGTCGGCAGGGTTTAAGAACATCCGTTGTTCGACCTGTTAGTCAAATGCGTTTTGTTTAAATATACTTTTCACTTTTTGGAAAGGTCCTGCCAGATGTAGTGTCGTGGTGTAAATACAGTTTTTTTCAAATGATGATAATAAAACTTAGAGTTCATTGAATAACAAGGACTTTTCTACACTTTACACAAGTATTCCCATTCCAAACTAAAGACAAATTGAAAGAGTTGGTATTACTTTGTTTCATTAAAAGAATGGCGAACGTAGATACAAGTATCTTGTCTTGGGAGGGATAAATCCTACTTTGTAAAGAATCACTCTGATTCAAACAAAAAATTCTCTGAAACTGACATTATCAAGATGCTTGATTTCTTGATTGACAACATATTTGTTACGTTTGGAGGACGTGTTTTTCAACAGACTGTCGGAATTCCAATGGGAACCAATTGTGCCCCTCTTCTTGCCGACTTGTTTCTTTATTATTATGAGGCTGACTTCATACAGGAACTTCTTAGGAAGAAAGATTAGAAGTTAGCAATATCCTTTAACTTTACGTTCCGCTATATAGATGATGTTCTCTCACTAAATAATACAAAATTTGGTGACTATGTTGAACGAATCTATCCCATTGAACTAGAGATAAAGGATACTACAGATACAGTTAAGTCTGCCTCATATCTTGACTTACATCTAGAAATTGACAATGAGGGTCGGTTGAAAACAAAACTTTACGACAAAAGATGAGTTCAGCTTCCCAATTGTGAACTTCCTATTTCTAGGTAGCAACATTCCAGCAGCGCCTGCATACGGAGTATATATCTCCCAATTGATACGATATTCCCGGGCTTGTATAGAGGATTGCTGCTCACAAGGAAGCTATTAAACCAAGAGTTCCAAATGGTGAAGTTGAAATCATCCCTTCGTAAATTTTACGGACGCCATCACGAGTTGGTTGACCGTTATGGAATAACCGTTTCACAGATGATATCGGATATGTTCCTTATGTCGTAACTACAATACCATTCCCTTTTCACGAATGTGACCTACCGAATTAGACTATTTACCGGATTTGTAATAACATAAGCAACACGACGGGTGCCACATGTGAAGCAGGATCTGCTTACCCTTCCGGAGCACCTGAGATCACCCCAGTTTTGGTGGGGTTCGTGTTGTAGTCTTTAGTTTTCTATGTTGTGTCATCTGTACTATTATTTGTCTGTTTGTCTTTTAATTTTGGCCATGGCGTTGTCAGTTTGTTTTCGATCTATGAGTTTGACTGTCCCTCTGGTATCTTTCGTCCTCTCTTAAACATTTAAAATTTAT
This sequence comes from Mytilus coruscus, assembly GCA_017311375.1. Lineage (NCBI taxonomy): Eukaryota > Metazoa > Mollusca > Bivalvia > Mytilida > Mytilidae > Mytilus > Mytilus coruscus. Next base: position 94,917,915 of record CM029600.1, on the reverse strand, counting down.
TAATTCCTATTTTCTTTACGCTTTAACTTTGGACAGCGGTTAGGACATCCTAGCTATGCTGTGCATGCTGAGACATGTCGTAAGTTGGTCCTAACATTATCCTAATTCATTCCTAAGAGAGGTCTTAGGACAAATCCTAGGACAACTTCGATAAACAGGCCCCAGTGTATATTAGAAATATGTATACTCATGCAGAAAAAACTAATAAATAAATGAAGCAAGAATGTCAGTAATAGTTTTTACATATGACATTATTATTATTCAATTTCACATTGTGGGGCACATTACATTTGCGCTCATTTTGGGATTTATTTAACATACTTCGTACATGTACAAGAGAGATCAGTTTTAACTCAACATTAGATTGAAAATATATACATACTATATGTATTTATTACCATTTGGAATACGAATTCCTACCAAGTCCTTACAAGATACTGTATTCAGTCAAGTAGTTTTAGAGACAGTTCGTTTCAGTCTTTACGTTGCTCGTTACCATATCGTGTCGAGCATCTTTGAACATTTTGTACATAAGCTTTACTTGTCATTCTTTCTATGAATTAAAAGTCATATGGCCACAAAGTGTAATTGAACTTACTAGCCCTTTCCTACCAACTATCCATAACATTCTCTCAATTCAAGGCCGGGCCAGTTCGTGTAATAGAATTTTGATAAAACGCACACCATCTTTTCTTGGGCCCCATTGCTTTTTTCGTTAATTTTTTTACTTTCAAACATTTATGGAGGCGGGGTCAATATACCGTTATTTAAACATCACACTATACTGGTTACCGGAACTTTGGAGTACAAATTTTTGCACCTCATGTTTGCGGTATACCATCTTTTTCGCAAGTTTATTGTTTTCTGTTTGGTATCAAATTAATATTAAAGATCCATTTTGTTACATCTTGTTATCCGTTTATTTGGCAATCGCCAGTGGCAGTCGGCAGGGTTTAAGAACATCCGTTGTTCGACCTGTTAGTCAAATGCGTTTTGTTTAAATATACTTTTTCACTTTTTTGGTCTTTTGGAAATATATATATATATATATAAAGGTCCTGCCAGATGTAGTGTCGTGGTGTAAATACATTTTTTTTTCAAATGATGATAATAAAACTTAGAGTTCATTGAATAACAAGGATTTTATTGGAAAAATGAAATTATCGACTAGCCTTGTTTTACATCGTTCTGTAGTTTGTAATTCTTCATTGCTATACAAGTATGTTTCTTAGATACTATAAACAATAGGTCAACAATATTTGGTGCATGGAACGATTGTAAGTACTGTGTCTTCTGAGTGAGATCACTGTTTTTATTTCTTCAAACTCGAACCATATGCATGGTTAATATCTCCGTTCCAAAAGTATTTATTTCGTGAAGTGTGAAGGCAGGAAGCAACACATCTTTCCCAACCTAACGCGGATAAAACGGGCTTATGTTTGAAACAACATATTGTCTGCGATAACCATATGTTTAACGATATAAATAAGAAAAGGAAAATGACGCGAAATATAAACCGGACAACAATTTTGTCATTGCATGCTTTTATCACCCTATACCAAATAAAAGAACGCATCATAAAGTAAATGTTATTTGAACAAGCTGATTATTAACAACGATTGTATTCCTATTACACAAATTCGGAAACTAATCGATACAGACACCTTACGCTTATGCCAAAGACGACAGGTTACCGTTTGTTTAATTTAAAATAAACCTTATCAATGGTTTTTTATTATATTCTATTTGCTAAATCAAATTTTAACCTTTTTCCTTTTGAAAATTAAAGAAAAGGGCAAATCGAGCGTCTCTGTTGAGTCTTTTGTAGACGAAACATTCGTCTGGCGTACACAATTTAAAGCCTGCAATCTATGATGAGTTTATATCATATAATAAAATACGCATTAATTCTATGATGTGAAACATTTAAAAATATTACCGTCGTTTAATGTTGAAAAAAAAAAAAAAATAGATGTAAAAACGCCCACAGTTCTCATCGGCTACTGGGTTTGAAGATTTATGTGAACGGTATGCAAAATATAACATGAGTTCGCAAATGTAAAAAAAGAAAAAAAAAAAGAGAAAAAAAATATGTGATTTTTATTGTTATAATTTAATGAATTATCTCTGATAAAAAATACTTCATTGGTCCAGCGCTAGCATCCCAGTTAAAGGTCTCTTGTTGTTTTGGTAAGCAACATAAGTATATGATAATTTTTACTATTCAATGACATCACATACAAACAATTAAAAGATTGATTGATTGTTGGTTGCTTAACGTCCAGTGGCAAATATTTCATGCATATTCAGGACGACAATTAAAAGAAGAAGGATGCTCAAGGATATAGTGATAATATATACCATCTACGAATACCGATAATATCGTTTTCAGAAATATTTCCAGTATTTCATTTATAAACATATTAGCAAAAAATCGAACTTCAAGGTAAATTCAAAGAGAGGAAGTCCATTACAACTTACAAAATCAAACGTAAGAATTTATTAACCAACCTTATTAGGTAGAGGCATATCCGAAGAAAACGGTGGGTTAAACCTGGTTTTATAGCTAGCTAAATTTAAAACCTCCCGCTGGTATGACATTTTTTTTTATAGTTCCGTTATATTGCTATCTCTGAATAAATTTTCCTAAATTGAAAACTTTACATGCCAGTCATCTGACAAGCCAAGATTGAAAAACAGTGGTATAAAGGTTTTCCTGGAGCTAAATAACTTAATTATTTTCTAACTACATAACAAAATAGGTAAAGTTACAAAAGATTTTTTAATTAAACTTTTTCATAAAAAAATCTGCGTTATCTCTCCTTATAATTTACAAAGTTTGCCTTTACCAAAACAATTCGTATCTTAGAAACATTATTATCACAAGATAAGAAATCACAAACATATGAATTTCTCCATTGAAAGAAAATATACAAAAAATAATTAGCATTTTTGCATCCAAATGTTTCAGTTTTCAGTTGAAGTATACACCGATCACTGGCATAGTTATTACATACAATGTATATAATCCCAGATGGCAAAACAAATCTGGGGCTTGACTTAGATTCAGTTTGCCGACTTCAGTTTGTAATTAGATAATGGCTTTATGAAAAAGCTTACAATTAGAAAATTAGTAGCTTTAAAAAACAAATCTTGTAAATTGACAAGTAATAGCTTTTCTAAAAACCTTGTAATTAGAAAATTAATGTCTTTCTTAAAAACTAAAGACAAATGGTAGTTTTTTGACAAACTTGGAATTAGATACGAGTTTTATTTTCTTAAGTGATTGATTGATTGATTTGTGTTTAACGCAATTTACAGCACTATTGTGCTATTTCGTGGCGGTCCGTTGCTATTAGTGGAGAAAGCCGGAATTTCCGGAGAGAACCAACGACCTTCGGAAAAAATCTTACAATCCTAGTCAATTAAGATTGGAGTCGAGCGCACCTGCCTCGTGCGGGATTCGAACTCAAAACCTCAGTGTTGACAGGCTAGTGAAACAGTAGTTCGACTACTTAGACCACTCGGCCTCCGAGGTCCCTTTTCTAAAGTGCTTCCCTTCTAAAAGCTGATGATATTTAACAAAAGTACCCTTTTTATGCATTGTAGTTTCTTCAAATCTCACGTCAAGTGCTACGTAACACATAAGAATTAAAAAATGGACATCCATTATGAGTCTATACCGGATCTTGTTGAAGGTAAAGTATTTCGATCATTAAAGAATACATTAACATATTTCAAACCGTTAGGGTACAGGCTTTGTCTTTAGAAACCAGAGATCCAAACTAAGAAAACAGAACTAAAAATCTTTTGTACATATTATGTTAACAATAATTTCATATTCTATGCTTATTTTTCTTAGCGATAGACAGCTTGAAACTAAAATACAATATAGCCTCTCTTTCAATGAATTCTGAAACCAATACCATAACTTTTCCTACATTCTAGTAACGCACGTGTTACATTTAAAGGATGTTTAAGTCATACAAGTTTTTTGAAAAGCAATAATTACAATGCAACCATCTAATATCATTTTCGAATGACTAAGAACTCGATAAAAGTCACATACGAAAGTAAAGCTCTAAATCGATCATTTTCTTGAAAATAAAATCAACAAAGCCTATCAAATATCTACTATAAACACTTAATTTAAAAAAAGAGAAATGATTATGACAAACAACCATTTGCTCATTGTTGAAGGCCGTACGGTGACCTATAGTTGTTAATTTCTGTGTCATTTTGGTCTCTTGTGGACAGTTGTCTCATTGGCAATCATACCACATCTTCTTTTTTATATTGACGATGTTTCTGACAAAGGCATATTAGACTGTTTCGGGGTTAAGCTAGCTTCTCAAGATCTCAATTACCCCTCTTATAATCAGTGAATAACAATGGTACATAACACTTTTAGCTTTATTAATAAGAGTTGTGTAACGGCATTTTAGAAAGAAAAACGGAGGTAAGTGAAGTATTGCACTTAAAGGCATGACCTTTATCAATGTTGTTATACATCCCTTTTGAGCATTCATACACTTTATTCAAACGACGTCTACAACGTGTAATAATACATTTCAATTCATGCTGAAATGGTTAATATTTTTCCAAGTGCAGATGTGACTAGCCACGAAATTTCTAGGCTGATCTGGTACTTACTAGTCCAAATGGGCTTATTGGCTATTTATTAATTGTATAATTGAACAATGAAAGCAGAGTAATTACAACTGTTTCGTTAAAATGGTAATTAATATAGGTCTTTTTCTTATTTTGACATAAGTTATAACCAGTGGCGACGTTTTGATTGACAAACGCATTAATGTATAACCAATTCCCGCTCAGTAATCTCCAATAGCTTATTTTAAAACTTATTTCAAGAGTATATTCCATTTATATAATAAATGAAATCAGAATGGCATTTGCAAAAGTAAAAAGTACTAAATGTTATTTATCCAGAATGTTTTATTTTAAGTTGTATTTCTAGCAACTTTCTATATATACGTCCATTAGAAAGCAAACCAAAAATACAACAAACCAAAAGACATCTGGAAAACAGCATTCTGCTGGAGCAATAGACAGATTACAGTATGTCAAGTCTAAAAAGGTTGTGATTGAAATTAACAGAGACTATGAAATGTCTGCAATAAACACAAATTCCCAAAAAGGAAAAATAATTGAGTAAAAGAAAAGATAACCATTGACGTCATGCCTGAGTTGGAGAGGCAAAACTAGTTTCTACAGATCTCAACACACCTTATCATAATCCTCGAAATGATGAAAATTAACACACTGAGTAAAAAACTTTACCAACAAATAATTTTAATTTCAAATTTAAATAAGGTAAACTATACTTCTAAACATAAAAAGACATAGATTATTGTAACAAAGAAAATAAACCATAAGGTGCAATGTTTACTCATCCTAAAAATAGATTATTGTAACAAAAAAAAAAAAAATAAACCATAAGCTGCAATGTTTACTCAATCTGAAATTCTTAAAAAGTTACTTTTGCAACTTTGGAAAATTTTAATGTAAAGTTTGGTAAATAAAATAAATGTTGATTAACTTTTTTTATTATTATTACGAGAGTTGTATAACGGCTTTTACCACAGAAAATGTAGGTTTGTCAAATATAGTCTTAAATCATATAAGCTTTAATTATTAAAAAAAAACATTTTCAGTTTTTTTATTGCAGCATTTTAAGACATTTCATCTTTTAACAAAGCAATAAAGACTAATAGTCTTGTTATATACTTTTTTCAACATTTATTTGTCATGTCAGTTCAAACAGCGTCTACATAATTTTGATAAATTCTGAAATTGTCTAATATTCTGCCAATCATAATGAGTATGATAGTTTTATTATATGTTTCAGGTGCTTACGTTTTGGATTTAAAACGTGAATAGATTTAACAGTATCAATTAGGGAACCAGTCTGAAAACATGTGGAGGAAACTTCGTTCACAACCAATATCGCTATTTAAGACCGTAACTATACTTTTTCTTATCTGCATTCTTGCAAATATTTCCTCCAATTTTGGACAACAATCAAAAACTGTTACATCAGTTGAAATAAAGCCGTATGCAAGAGTGAACACTGATAAAAGTAATGTTAACTCAAATGTTTCTCATAAGGTGTCACCACCTAATACTGATTCAGTTGTTGTTAAAAACAATACCACAAAAGTTGTAGTTAGAAACAGTATAACAAAGAGTATTCAAATTTACGAATATTCATAAAATCAGTTGAAAAAGGCTTAACTCATCAGATGGATACAAATAGAAATACATCTAACAAAAACGTGGACGTGGACGGGTACTTATACATCCCCACAACAAAAAGACACTAAGTACTCGCAGTTACTGACAGCTAGTTCAAAGCCAATACCAACTAATAAAAAAATCATGCATATAAGATGTATCAATCACAAGACTATATATAAAGAAGTACAAAACGAAATTAATTCACTTCACAACTCTGAAGATATAGACCAGATCACATATGACATGTTTTTGGATAATGTGTTACAAATGAATGATGAAGATTACATAAAGGCCATTAGAAGCAACTTGAGTGGTCCAAAAGGGTTTCTCAAACGAAAACCATCTGAAATCCGTGTTAATGGTTACATAAAAACTGTGTTTGTAGCTTGGCAAGCAAATCATGATTAACAGCTTGTTTTAGATGCATTTGCATGTGCAGTGTATATTGTTTCATACATAAGCAAGTACATGTCACCGAGTCTTTCTGAACAAGTTTCGATTTCTGATTCCAATCCATTTCTTCCAATTCACTGTCAGTATACTCTTTGCTATCATTTAATTTGCCTAGAATTCGCAACAAATCTTTCCAGTGTCTGCAGATGAAAGAGAGCCAGACCATGCTGGAAGATCCAACTGCCTGATCATTGGAAACAAATCTTTCTTCCTCTTTTCAAGGTATACTGGAGAGTTTCTAAAACTTCTGAAGATACAATAACCTTCATCCAGTCTGACAATATTACCTACAGTGTTAGGATTCAGTACATCTTTTGCTGTCCATTTTCCCATCTGATTTACACTTCTAAGAGCAAGATTGACATATCACTTATGTTTATCAGCTGAATTTTCTTTAACTTGAAAAATATGTTTGGTACAGACTGTGCTACTCGTCTATCCATGGATCTTAGTTCCCATTTGACAATATCAGTATAGTGAACAGAAACAGACCTGTCTTTTTTATCTGGCCTTTTTCAATTACCACAAAATATAGTTGGAAAAGATAAACACTCTGCATCCGGATCACTGTACGAACTTATTGGTCGCTGGCCTTCGCCAGGAGCAAATATTAAACCTGTATCACATGGTGGATTGTCATCTGGAATGTAATCTACAGTGTATCTGTATTTCCAACATGTATTTCATTTTCATCTACTTCACTGAAATGATCTGAGTCATCGTCTGTATCATTTTGATCTTGAATATCCTCTTGTTCCGTATTATTGTTTTGACTTTGTGTTTCTTCATCATCCAATTTTGCTATTTCTGTAATCCAATCCTCATTTATTTCTATTCCAGAAGACTTGTATAAGTCACGTGTTCTCATCAAATAATGTAATACACAAATAACAGCAAATGGTCTGACATTTTCACTAAAATCACACTTTTAAATACTAGTTTCTACAACATTGCCTTTAACTGACAACCGTTCACCTCTTGGCAACTGTCTAATTTGCATAAAAGGAATTCTTAATGATAACAGTCTCTCTTCTAAAGGATACAAATTTAATTCTTTTGGTTTTTGAGGAAATCCCATTCTATTGGCAATTGAAAATCCAGGAATTTTTGTTTTTAATTGCATTAGACAAGTGCAGCATATCCATTTTATGTACTGTACAGATTTAAAATAAGTAAAGCAATGAGACATGTTAGCAGGAGTATTCATTTTAACAGTTTTAGCATTAACTACAGAATTACAGAACTAAGTTTGATGACATGAAGTACATTTATATGTAGGACCTTCTTTAATTTTTTTTTCAAAACTTCTTATGCAAGCATCAAGGGTTATACCTTGAATTCTGATCTTTTTTAATTCTTTATTCAGTGTACATTCTGATTGAGAATGAGGGTAAAAAATAGTATAAAGGATTATAATAACAAACTGCCGCACATATAGCTCCAATCATAATGAGAAATTTGTTTGACTGCTTTATAAAATTTTGAACTGCTTCTTGTAGTGTGAGAAATCCAGTCAACTCTTGGTACTGTAAAGCTATGCCAAACAGAATATAGCTAGACATAGTGCACACGCATATACATTTTTATCATTATCGATATTATGTAAATCAACAACGAATAAATTAGTCCGTACTATCAACAATGACCAAAGGAAACAGATTTCTTTCTTGTTGTAAAGAAAAAAAATACCAGTCAAATAGATTATATTTGATACAGTCAATAGCCTAAAGTTACAAATTCAACTGGAAAACTCTTTGAAAGCTAAATTTCTTTTGTTCAAGGGAGAATAAAGTTTGAAAACTGACTTTCCAGTTTCCAAGAATAACTTTTTATTTTAATTTTAATTTTATTTTTGTTAAATCTTCAACAGTCCTTAGGATATACAGTGACAAAACATAGTTAGTCAGTTAGCAAAAAAAAAACCAAGAAGATATATATTCTTTTTACCCTAATTGAGCTAAATCAAGTCATAAAGGATTCCTCTGAACCATGTGTCTTAATTTATGGTACAACATGTAGAAAATTGACCTTAATCAAACAAATGAAAGTCCATTAACTCAACATTGACAAACCAGATTTGTTTTTTAAATCATAAGACAGCGTCCGCTTTTCAATTCCAACAATAGTCTAAACAATCTACGGCAATCAAAATAAAGCAATACATAAACTCAGGATGTGTCTGCTTTTATGAGACATGAAAAATTCAAAAAGGGTTCCATTGAAGTCTGTGTATAGTCTGCCTTTGTAACATGAAGTATTTAAGTGTAACTGCCAGAAACTAAATTAATCCCATACTGTATGAAAATTATAACTGCAAAAAGAGCAATAGACAAAGCATATTTTGTAATAAGTTTCAATCATTGTTTTAGTATGCTTTCTGACATGGATCTTCTTTTTAAATTAATTTTCATTTTATATTATAAATAAAGTTTGAAACAGTATAAAATTATATATATGAAGCCATATAGATTTGTTTTCTTTCATTGTATACAGGTAATTCTTATATCATCAAACCCAATATTTGCATCAAATAAAACCCTGCAAAGAACCCATTTACTACATTGCAAATACAAAACTATATCAAGGTCAAAGAAACAGTGTTATAAGCTGTAATACTAAATATAAAATATAAAGAGCTGCGCCATGTACTTTTCATTGAATAAAGTTTCAGTACTCCCAATGTCACAACAGAAATTTATAAAAAACTAAAGGAGCTTATTTTAATAGATATAAACCAGTCACCAAAGTTACAAGAAAACTGCTCAAAGCATTTTGAGTTATTTTCCGAAAACTGGAAAATTTCCGTTTTTATGAATAAAATCCCATAACTCGAAACGTAAAATCTTAAATTTATAAAAATCGAAAGGAGCTTACGTCATTAGATATCAACAATTCACCAAAGTTTCATGAAAATTGATTAAAGGTTTTTTGAGATATTGTCCGACATGTTGACGACGGACAACGGTATACTATAATACGTCCCGTAAACGGGCGTATAAAAACTATCACATTAACTTAACATTGACCAATCAAACAAGAAAATGGGGTCAAGGTCAAAGATGAAACATGCCAGACAGACGTAAACCTTACAATCATTCTGTACACCAAATAGTTAACCTTTTGCTTATATTTTCTAAAAAAAAAAACAGTCTTAATGCAGAAAAACTTAACATCGATTTATGAATATCGAAAAATAAGATCACGGTCAAATGAAACATGCCAGACAGACATGTACACCCTACAATCATTCCATGCACCAAATATAGTTGACCTATTGATTATGGTATCTGAGAAAAGGACCAAAATAAGAAAACTAAACATTGATCAATGAACCATGAAAATTATGTCAAGGTCAGATCATACCTGCAGGACAGACAAAACACCTTACAACCATTGCATATACCAAATATAGGTGACCCATTGCTTATAGTATCTAAGAAACAGACAATACACAAAACTTAACCTTTACCTATGATTATGAATCATATAAATGAGGTCAAGGTCAAATGAAACCGTCCAGACTAACATGTCCATTTCTTAATCATTCTTTATACCAAATATAGTTGACAATCTGCTTATAGTATCTGAGAAAAGGACCAAATCACATAACTTACCTTGGTGACTGACCCACCAAATTAAGCGGATGTCAGATGAACAGACTTGTAGACCTAGCAAGGATTCCATATATACCAAACATTGTTATCATATTACACATAATAAGTGAGTAATTCACATAACAAAAAGACTGTATTTTTTTAAGCAGTTGCTGAACCATGAAAATGAGATCGTAACATAAGGCTTCTATAGAAAAGATTATATGAATTTGAAGCATCGAGGAATATTATATTACCATCTGATATTTAAAGCTTTAGACAAAAGGTTTACACCAGTGTACCACTGTCATCAGATAAGAATATAAGAATATACCTATCTCACATTCTGTGACTTTTTCGCAAGCGAGAAACCAAAACATATGTGAATGACAACTGACATAAGCAGCATTTGATAGTAAACACAGTCATATATTTTGTTTTGGAAAAAGGGGGTCTACTCATGAAGTCAGGATAAATTCTAGTATCCTTTTGTAAAGTATGCAATTCTCCTTAACAAAGCTGCATGGAGTTCCATTTAACATAAAGGTCATGGGAAAAAAAATCATTTATAGATCAATAACAACTTGTTCAATTTTATTTCTTAGACCTACAGATAAAGTGTCAGTACATAACAAACAACAAACATTTTTGAATATTTTTATTGAGTTAAAACGCAATAATGTTCATTCGACATTGATATATTTTCATTGAACATTTGCTTTTATTTTTATCCTCTTCTTTTTCTAGAATGTTTTCTTGCCAACTGTTAATCAGAGGCTTCATTTCTAAAACATTGAAAGTAAAATGTTTAAGTGTTTGCAAGGGAGCTACATGTTATTCTATGCTACTGGTCTTCATTCATGTAAAGTAAATGGTATGGTTCAAACATTTTTTAAATATTCGTTCAATACCAATACTTTATATTTGATTTATCCCATAATATGAAAACAGGGGCCACAATTCAATTACAAAGTATTTTTCTAAACTTCTATTAAAGTATAGAATGAATCATATTTTCATTTTCAAAATGAATTGTTAACTAAAACTTCATACATGAACTGTTTTTACATCCACAATAAAATGAATATCTACAAAGGCAACACAGTACAACAGAACACTGCCATTTTCCTACTATTTTGGTAAAAATCTTCTTTAAGTCTATTTATTTTTGAGTAATATAAATTAATTTGTAAATCCTGAGTTATTGATCAATTTACTATTTAGCTTTCAAAATTTCTGTTTATCTTTAACGTTTTCATTATATTCAAGGTTAAAATGGTCAAAATTCATCATTTAACTTGTATTAAAAGAGTTGCTTAACAACTTGTTATAGTTATATATATAATGAATTATTAGCGCAGCTATCTTCTTTTCAATTACTCCTATAAGGAGTCAACTGACAACTTGGGCTCTGATGTCTAATTGTTTTTCAAGACAAACATGTACAAAACGTTTAAAATAGTCATTTAGGGGCAATAAATTATATGAGGAATCAACCAATGATTTCCGCCATTTGAGTTATTTTAAGATCTTGCCTTGCTGATCATTTTTGCAATTTAAAGTTTCTATCTATCTATTATAGCTTTCAAGAAAATAGGCAAAAATGAAAAAAAAAATTAATATAAAATTGATTATTTAAGGGCAATAACTCCTATAAGAATTTGTCTGGCAATTTCCTACATGCTGATTTATTTGTAGGTCATGTCTTACTGAACATTGTTTTCTAATTAAAGTTTCTTTTTATCTATTATAGTTTTAAGATAATAGACAAAAACAAATTTGGTAAAATTCGTCATTTAAGGGCAATAACTCCTATAAGAAGTCGTCTGATAGTTTTTATGTGAATGGACATTGGGTAAATCTCATCATTCTGAACATTTCTTCCCCTGTAAGATTTTCTCTATTCATAGCAGTTATCAAGATAATAGACAAAACTTAAATTTTACCCCTATGTTCTTTTTATAGCCATGTAAGACATGTTGGTTGGCAGGCCGAGTCATCGGACTCATTTTTCAAACTAGATACCCCAATGATGATTGTGGGCAAGTTTGGTTAAATTAGACCCAGTCGTTTCAGAGGAGAAGATTTTTGTAAAAGTTAACGACGATGACGACGGACGAAGGATGCCAAGTGATGAAAAAAGCTCATTTGGCCCTCTGGGCTAGGTGAGCTAAAAATTAGGTTGAGGAAGCTGTATATGTGGTGTCTATAATCTCTAGTTCATGACTATTAATGGGAACATTCAGAAAAGATGGGATGGAAAGATCATCTTCAATACACATGCATGTAAAATTAAATGATAAAGCTTCTTTGATCTAACCCTTACAAAAACAAAAACGTACACATTAAGATATTTCAAGGGGAAGACCGCAAGGCCCCCTAGCTCTCGCTTCACTCATTCGTGGATGCATTTAGCATTAGATATACAAAGATATTTATTTACATTTCGACAATTAACGCTCCTGGAGGTCTTATTATTTTGGATGCCTAGTTACATGTATTAGATACAATACAAAGGTAACAAAGAAACAGGCCGGTAACAACCGTTGCCGGATAGTTTTCTGCACGAGTAGTCAGGTCAAGGTCCGAGGCGCTGGCCGAGGACCTTGACCTGACTACAAGTGCAGACAAACCATACGGCAGGTTGTTTCCGGCCTATTTTTGTTACCTTTGTTTTGTATCTGACTTGTACGACGTTTCAGGAAGGAAGTAGTACATTTGCATTTAGAAAAGGTAGCAAAACTAAACATATTAGAAACTTCAATGGCCATATACCAGTTAATGTAAGTTACAGTTTAAACACATTTTTTCACTTCCCTTAAGCCGAGAATTTTTTTTCTAAAACAATTTCAAGAATTTAATAACTTTATAAAAAAAGAACCATTTCAAGGAAAAGATGAATGTTGTTTACATTTGAGACTTGTTAGAATGCAACTTCGCTAGTAAGTAATTCATAAAAAAAACACAGAGCTACCATTTGATTTTTTTATTGTGGAAAAACGGAAGGGAAAAGGGGGGGGGGGGGGGTTTAATCCATTTAAAATAAACAGAACTGATATTAAGTGAATGAAATGTTATGAAAAACTGGATTTTGTCTTGTTATTTGATATATATATATATATATATATATAGGCATATATTTTGGATTTTTTTTAATAGTTCATACATATAGGTTTTTTTATATGTCTCTGATAGTGTTGATCAGGATTTAACACGTGTCACTATATGATCCAATCGCAGCTTACCGTTCAAAATTGATGACATTAGTTGAATGATTTTTCTTCACGATTTGCTGCATATTTGAACATGTATTACATGGACACTTTTTATTTATAGGATCAATCGTGCATTGGTGAGTTGATAGGGATTTTATCTTTTGATTAGATTTGATTTTTTTATATATATTTCCTGTCTTTTTTATTGAAATATAAACGTTGGTACCAGCATTTCTTTACTTTCAGCATTGTCCAGAATACTATTCATGTCCATATGTTGAAGGAAAAAAAACACTTACGGACCGACCATTTAGCTTCAAAAGGGGGTATCTTCTTTTCTCAGTAAGAACATTATTTATTTTTCAACGCTATCACCCAACTATTTTCATTTTTTTTCGAAATTAGACGATTATATACGGTATACGGAAAATCGGGAATCAGAACATTATTTTGTCATCTGCTTGACCACAATATATTTTTTCTCATAAAATTGGGTATCAAAATATTTTTTAGAAAAAAGACATACCCCCCTTTTTTTAAGTTAAATGGTCAATCCCTTAGTCGGTACTGATATGAATAGTAATTTACTGGAATTGTTTGAAATATAGGTATTGATGCTAACGTAAATATTTTAATCAAATAGACAGGAAATATGTCGGTGAAACAAAATGTTCAAATCTGATTGAAATTTAAAGTGCCCATGAACTCTCTGATCATGCACGAGTGATTCTATTCATAAAAAGTGTCCGTGTAACAACTTAAAAGTGTCCGTGTATCATCTAAAAAGTGTCCGTGTAACACCCGTTAATGTACTGTTTTTCTATAGCTCTGCTGGGGGTAAAGTCGTACAAGTAGCATTGCCTCTTAAATGTGATTAGCCACGATATTTCCAGGCTTATGGTGATACCTTGTCTAAAATTGACGTTTTTGCATATTTATCTAGTACATACTAAAACAAAACACTCTGTCATGTTATTATGACCTATTTGTTGTAATAACAATGAAACGAGTCTTTTTAAATATTGGCATAATGAGACTATTCGATGACGACTTTTTATTATCGAAGACACTAATTCATAAAATACAAAATTATTGTATTTTATTGACGCTTAGTAATCTCTAACTGGCGTATTTGAATACAAATTTAAATTAATCAAATTTACAATACAAACAGTTCTTAGCTCTCTTTTACAAAATGTAATTTAAACGTGTTGTAATAAGTTAGTATAAGATTTGTCAAAGAATTTTTCAAATTTGTCATTTGACTTAGATTTATGCTGCATGTCTTTTCACCACATTAAGCATTCGAAGCGTAACATATTATAAGTAGTTGTTCTGAGATATGTATTTGATACGGTGTATTTAATATAATGGATAGAAGAAGAAGAAGAAGAAGAAGAAGAAGAAGAAGAAAATAACAACAATAGTCTAGTATACATACAAAGAAAAAGCAGTTTGAACATAAATGAACTGTTCCTTTGGCTCTATCATGTGGTGTTTATATATCCCAACTCGTTCGTTATGCCCGTGTGTGTAGTGATGTTATAGATTTTAACGAACGTTATCAATGCATTACTGGTAAATTATTAAGTCAGGGATTTCATTACCATAAATTGCTTAAAAATTTTACTAAATGCTTTCATAGATACAAAGATTTGATTAGTAAATTTGGCTGTACCTGTGAAAACTTATTAAAAACGGTATTTCACATACTAAATTTTAACTCATCGAACCTTTCAACAAACTTATTAGTAAAGGTTATCTTATCAATGTTGTAATTAGATCTTTGAATATAGTTTACATTGGCACAAATATCGATTTTTTCATCAGCAGATTAAAATATAACTAAATTTTTATTCTTTTCAAGCGGTTTTTTGGGATGTATAAATACACATCCACGTTCATTTTCTATATAGAGATTACTCTATCTATATATTACATTATAAATATTTATTAAAATGTTAACTCCTAAATATCCTACTGCCTGTCGATACTTTTATTTTGGCATTGCACAAGTCATGTCTTCTTTGACTGTCCATGACGTTAATACACTAAATACCTGGGATGTGTTTTAGTTGATTCAGGTCTCTGATGCATGATTTTTGTTTTTGGCTTTTAGCTAGCTTTCAGTAACTGCGAGTACTCTCAAATCGTACTTTCGTGTTAATTTGACCTGTTGATACAATTTGTAATGTATTTTTGTTATTCAATGTTTACTTATTCAGTGTTATATCTAGTCTCACTATTTTTAATATATACCACCTTTGATAAGTGTTTAGTATGACCATAAAATTCTCACTTTTGTTCTCGTACTAGGAACAACAAAATTATTTATTTTGTAAAAATTATTTCCGTACTCCATGTATACCTTACAACAAAATTATCTTTATTTATCTGTGTACGTTATTTTATTTGGCGGCATTTTGTCCAAGGTTATGGTTGTCTTTCTGATATTAATAAACATCTAACACCCTTGTTTTATTAATTTTGTATTTACATTGTGTCATAGATCAAATGTATTTGTTCAGTGTATGTTCACTTGTTTTTGTTAATATGTCTTTTGATTGAGTTAAGCCATTTCAATTGATATTTTATAGTTTGTCTTTCTATGTTGTGATGTTACACTATTGTTTCAGGTAGGGTGAAGGTTGGCGCCTTGATATTTTATAGTTTGTCTTTCTATGTTGTGATGTTACACTATTGTTTCAGGTAGGGTGAAGGTTGGCGCCTATTAAAACGTTTAAACCCGCTGCATTTGTTTGCAGCTGTCCTAAGTCAGGAACCTGATGTTCAGTGGTTGTCGTTTGTTGGTGCGGTTCATAAGTGTTTCTCGTTTCTCGTTTTTTATATAGATAAGACCGTTGGTTTTCCTGTTTGAATGGTTTTACAATAGTAATTTTGGGGCCCTTTATAGCTTGCTGTTCGGTGTGAGCCAATGCTCCGTGTTGAAGGCCGTACGTTGACCTATAATGGTTTACTTTTACAAATTGTGACTTGGATGGAGAGTTGTCTCATTGGCACTCATACCACATCTTCTTATATCTAAACACATATATTATATATAAATATACTAAATAAATAAATGATTTGGAAAATACGTTGAAGGTATAAAAAGTCATGAGAATTCGGAATGCAAAATACGTTGAAGGTATAAAAAGTCATGAGAATTCCGAATGCAATTAGGTAAATTTCCATTAATATTTTAACATGTTGAACTTCGACCCGGTTTCAACCGGGGTTAATAACAATTTACAAATAGAGATCTCCTTGCGCTCAAATGTAATTCTTAGTGAAGTATATTGGCAACTTCTTTTAAAGAAATATATACACATTTTATCATTAATATATTATCATGCTTCTGCATATTCACTTTTGTTTACGCCGAACTTTAGTTAAATTTGATTCTATACAAATTTTATTACGTCAAACAATAGGAGTAAGAATATTTTTTCGCGCCAAAATAATCTGCATCCCGCCTGCATCAGTATTATATCGTAATCTTTCTGACATTTTATTTTAAATAGCGTTTAATAATATAGAGTAATTTTGGTAAGTATTATTTTAATATTAATGTTAAGGTTCTCCAGAGGCTGTTCACTAGACCTTCTTGACGGTCAGTTTAATCCCATTTATCAATATATTATCCCCGATGACAGAAATGTCAACCCAGTCGATTTGTGTCATGAGTGAAAATCTTATCTATTTGATGAACTAATTTCTTCATTAACTGTAAATGCAATATTTTTGTATTATTTGACAACCAATCACATTCACTTTGCATGTTTTCATGATAAATGGGTTATGTATGTGTGAATTTGTGTATTGTATTGAAAGGGCGATGCAAATTTGTGACGTCAGTGCGCGATCACGTGACATTATTATTTGTAAACAAACGGGCTCCCCATGTAACACGTGTGGGAATTATCCATTCAAAGTGCAATCAATCTTATATTTCACTATTTTATGATATTTTTGTGTCTGTTTGTAGGTTTGCAGATCAGTAGTCAAAGTAAAATAGTAGTGTTATTGTTCCTGTTCTGAGTTATGATTTTTTTTATATAGAATTAGAAGGTAAGTACATAATAGTCATTATTTAACTTAAGTCTGAAAAGATGACCCAACTTTCCCCGTAATTTTTCCTCAATTTTTGAAACACGCATAATTTAAAGAGCATTTGCTTCCCTTGAACACCATTTGACCCCCTCTACGCCCCATTTTCCCCAAAATTTGCTCTAAAGTCATACTCATAGTCCAACGGCTGTTTTGTGATTTTGACATTTTAACTATTATTTTCATATTGAACACATCCAACCATTCAGCTTCCATGTATTTGCATCTTATATGAACGAGTATTAGGTCATGTTTTCCTATACACCTTATTGCTAAATGTATTTGACATCATCCAGGTTCCTGTAAAATTTTGACGTCACAATACAAAATATCTGATGCCACAATTGAAAAATGATTGTTGCATGACATCAATAGTTCAAGCAGGACAGATTATCGGTTCAGCTTTCATATATTTGCATTTTATATGAACAAGGTGTTAGTTTTATAACATTAAACAATTTAGCATCGCCGGAAAATGAAGCTTAATTTTGAGGTAAATATCTTCTCATTTAAATTGTTATGACATTGGAAACTGGACAAAAATATAGAATCTTATGATATTTCCATCAACCTAGATATACAGTATATCACACATCCTTTTCTTTTTAAATCAGTCGGAAAGAAACTTTCAGTTTCATTTATTTTTTACCACTCATCCCTTATTTTCGTCTGTATTTTTCTAGAAGTTTTATCGACACCAAATTAGGACATGGTAACTGGTTCAACATCCGGGTTGTTTGGTTATATAAACCCAATTTCTTGGTTCTATCTGGGTTCTTTTCTAATATTCCCGTTGAACTTTGAGAAGATATCCGCAAGTATCCGAATAAAGAGATAAAGTAGGTATAGCACTTCGATCCTTTTGTAGTAGCGGTAAGCATCTGAGACATCCATTTCCCTTTTTATATATTTTGAAAATATGTATCCTATCATGCAATGCAGGATTAAGCTGTTCCGCAGAGAAAAAAATAGATTTGACAAAAATCTGATGCACATGACACCCACCAAGACTATGTCTCTAATTACGATTAACCACAAGCCATATCCAATATAAAAATCGGTCAGCTAAATTAATGTTCACCACTAGCCATATGACCTACACCAGTAAATTTCCTCACTGGTAAGAGGCCTTACAATTTTAATACAGGCAATGTAAAGTATAAGAAATTTGATTTAAGATTGATTTTCGGTCTAGAAAGTCAAGAAGCTTTTCAAAGACTGAATTTGCCCTGAAAAAAATGCCTCACAAAGCCATATACTACCAAAAGAAATTCCATGAATTACTGATTTTCGGGTTTGTAAGGGAGAATTTTCCTCTTATCAGGAGACAATAGACCATATCGCTAATTGAATATCAGAACACTTGAAGTACGTATTAACGTCATACAACAATCACTTTTCCTTTATGGCGTCAGACATTTTGTATTGTGAAGTCAAAATTTTATGGGAACCTTTGTGATGTCCAGAAATGACAGACAAATAGCGATAAGGTCTATCCAGTTTACCAGAAAGTTGAATGTGTTGTTCGCATCTTAATTGCACAGGTCTGAAGGAACAAGTATTTGAAATTCTTTGTGGGGAGGGAGGATTTATCTGACATAACATTCATTTTCACCTGTTACTATAGAGGCTTACCTTAAAGTCTGATAATACTGTGCTCATCTAGCAAGTTGGTTGATTTAATAGTTCATATCATTAAAACTGAGGGTCGAATCATATCACAAGAATCATACGTGTCATGATTCAGGGCGGATCCACCGACAATATTCATAAAATCAGTTGAAAAGGCTTAACTCATCAGATGGATACAAATAGAAATACATCTAACAAAAACGTGGACGTGGACGGGTACTTATACATCCCCACAACAAAAAGACACTAAGTACTCGCAGTTACTGACAGCTAGTTCAAAGCCAATACCAACTAATAAAAAAATCATGCATATAAGATGTATCAATCACAAGACTATATATAAAGAAGTACAAAACGAAATTAATTCACTTCACAACTCTGAAGATATAGACCAGATCACATATGACATGTTTTTGGATAATGTGTTACAAATGAATGATGAAGATTACATAAAGGCCATTAGAAGCAACTTGAGTGGTCCAAAAGGGTTTCTCAAACGAAAACCATCTGAAATCCGTGTTAATGGTTACATAAAAACTGTGTTTGTAGCTTGGCAAGCAAATCATGATTAACAGCTTGTTTTAGATGCATTTGCATGTGCAGTGTATATTGTTTCATACATAAGCAAGTACATGTCACCGAGTCTTTCTGAACAAGTTTCGATTTCTGATTCCAATCCATTTCTTCCAATTCACTGTCAGTATACTCTTTGCTATCATTTAATTTGCCTAGAATTCGCAACAAATCTTTCCAGTGTCTGCAGATGAAAGAGAGCCAGACCATGCTGGAAGATCCAACTGCCTGATCATTGGAAACAAATCTTTCTTCCTCTTTTCAAGGTATACTGGAGAGTTTCTTAAACTTCTGAAGATACAATAACCTTCATCCAGTCTGACAATATTACCTACAGTGTTAGGATTCAGTACATCTTTTGCTGTCCATTTTTCCCATCTGATTTACACTTCTAAGAGCAAGATTGACATATCACTTATGTTTATCAGCTGAATTTTCTTTAACTTGAAAAATATGTTTGGTACAGACTGTGCTACTCGTCTATCCATGGATCTTAGTTCCCATTTGACAATATCAGTATAGTGAACAGAAACAGACCTGTCTTTTTTATCTGGCCTTTTTCAATTACCACAAAATATAGTTGGAAAAGATAAACACTCTGCATCCGGATCACTGTACGAACTTATTGGTCGCTGGCCTTCGCCAGGAGCAAATATTAAACCTGTATCACATGGTGGATTGTCATCTGGAATGTAATCTACAGTGTATCTGTATTTCCAACATGTATTTCATTTTCATCTACTTCACTGAAATGATCTGAGTCATCGTCTGTATCATTTTGATCTTGAATATCCTCTTGTTTCGTATTATTGTTTTGACTTTGTGTTTCTTCATCATCCAATTTTGCTATTTCTGTAATCCAATCCTCATTTATTTCTATTCCAGAAGACTTGTATAAGTCACGTGTTCTCATCAAATAATGTAATACACAAATAACAGCAAATGGTCTGACATTTTCACTAAAATCACACTTTTTAAATACTAGTTTCTACAACATTGCCTTTAACTGACAACCGTTCACCTCTTGGCAACTGTCTAATTTGCATAAAAGGAATTCTTAATGATAACAGTCTCTCTTCTAAAGGATACAAATTTAATTCTTTTGGTTTTTGAGGAAATCCCATTCTATTGGCAATTGAAAATCCAGGAACTTTTTGTTTTTTAATTGCATTAGACAAGTGCGGCATATCCATTTTATGTACTGTACAGATTTAAAATAAGTAAAGCAATGAGACATGTTAGCAGGAGTATTCATTTTAACAGTTTTAGCATTAACTACAGAATTACAGAACTAAGTTTGATGACATGAAGTACATTTATATGTAGGACCTTCTTTAATTTTTTTTTCAAAACTTCTTATGCAAGCATCAAGGGTTATACCTTGAATTCTGATCTTTTTAATTCTTTATTCAGTGTACATTCTGATTGAGAATGAGGGTAAAAAATAGTATAAAGGATTACAATAACAAACTGCCGCACATATAGCTCCAATCATAATGAGAAATTTGTTTGACTGCTTTATAAAATTTTGAACTGCTTCTTGTAGTGTGAGAAATCCAGTCAACTCTTGGTACTGTAAAGCTATGCCAAACAGAATATAGCTAGACATAGTGCACACGCATATACATTTTATCATTATCGATATTATGTAAATCAACAACGAATAAATTAGTCCGTACTATCAACAATGACCAAAGGAAACAGATTTCTTTCTTATTGTAAAGAAAAAAAATACCAGTCAAATAGATTATATTTGATACAGTCAATAGCCTAAAGTTACAAATTCAACTGGAAAACTCTTTGAAAGCTAAATTTCTTTTGTTCAAGGAGAATAAAGTTTGAAAACTGACTTTCCAGTTTCCAAGAATAACTTTTATTTTAATTTTAATTTTATTTTGTTAAATCTTCAACAGTCCTTAGGATATACAGTGACAAAACATAGTTAGTCAGTTAGCAAAAAAAACCAAGAAGATATATATTCTTTTACCCTAATTGAGCTAAATCAAGTCATAAAGGATTCCTCTGAACCATCTGTCTTAATTTATGGTACAACATGTAGAAAATTGACCTTAATCAAACAAATGAAAGTCCATTAACTCAACATTGACAAACCAGATTTTTTTTTTAAATCATAAGACAGCGTCCGCTTTTCAATTCCAACAATAGTCTAAACAATCTACGGCAATCAAAATAAAGCAATACATAAACTCAGGATGTGTCTGCTTTTATGAGACATGAAAAATTCAAAAAGGGTTCCATTGAAGTCTGTGTATAGTCTGCCTTTGTAACATGAAGTATTTAAGTGTAACTGCCAGAAACTAAATTAATCCCATACTGTAGGAAAATTATAACTGCAAAAAAGAGCAATAGACAAAGCATATTTTTGTAATAAGTTTCAATCATTGTTTTAGTATGCTTTCTGACATGGATCTTCTTTTTTAAATTAATTTTTCATTTTTATATTATAAATAAAGTTTGAAACAGTATAAAAATTATATATATGAAGCCATATAGATTTGTTTTCTTTCATTGTATACAGGTAATTCTTATATCATCAAACCCAATATTTGCATCAAATAAAACCCTGCAAAGAACCCATTTACTACATTGCAAATACAAAAACTATATCAAGGTCAAAGAAACAGTGTTATAAGCTGTAATACTAAATATAAAATATAAAGAGCTGCGCCATGTACTTTTTCATTGAATAAAGTTTCATTACTCCCCAATGTCACAACAGAAATTTATAAAAAAAAACTAAAGGGAGCTTATTTTAATAGATATAAACCAGTCACCAAAGTTACAAGAAAACTGCTCAAAGCATTTTTGAGTTATTTTCCGAAAACTGGAAAATTTCCCTTTTTTATGAATAAAATCCCATAACTCGGAAACGTAAAATCTTAAATTTATAAAAATCGAAAGGGAGCTTACGTCATTAGATATCAACAATTCACCAAAGTTTCATGAAAATTGATTAAAGGTTTTTTGAGATATTGTCCGACATGTTGACGACGGACAACGGTATACTATAATACGTCCCGTAAACGGGCGTATAAAAACTATCACATTAACTTAACATTGACCAATCAAACAAGAAAATGGGGTCAAGGTCAAAGATGAAACATGCCAGACAGACGTAAACCTTACAATCATTCTGTACACCAAATAGTTAACCTTTGCTTATATTTTCTAAAAAAAAACAGTCTTAATGCAGAAAAACTTAACATCGATTTATGAATATCGAAAAATAAGATCACGGTCAAATGAAACATGCCAGACAGACATGTACACCCTACAATCATTCCATGCACCAAATATAGTTGACCTATTGATTATGGTATCTGAGAAAAGGACCAAAATAAGAAAACTAAACATTGATCAATGAACCATGAAAATTATGTCAAGGTCAGATCATACCTGCAGGACAGACAAAAACACCTTACAACCATTGCATATACCAAATATAGTTGACCCATTGCTTATAGTATCTAAGAAACAGACAATACACAAAACTTAACCTTTACCTATGATTATGAATCATATAAATGAGGTCAAGGTCAAATGAAACCGTCCAGACTAACATGTCCATTTCTTAATCATTCTTTATACCAAATATAGTTGACAATCTGCTTATAGTATCTGAGAAAAGGACCAAATCACATAACTTACCTTGGTGACTGACCCACCAAATTAAGCGGATGTCAGGTGAACAGACTTGTAGACCTAGCAAGGATTCCATATATACCAAACATTGTTATCATATTACACATAATAAGTGAGTAATTCACATAACAAAAAGACTGTATTTTTTTAAGCAGTTGCTGAACCATGAAAATGAGATCGTAACATAAGGCTTCTATAGAAAAGATTATATGAATTGAAGCATCGAGGAATATTATATTACCATCTGATATTTAAAGCTTTAGACAAAAGGTTTACACCAGTGTACCACTGTCATCAGATAAGAATATAAGAATATACCTATCTCACATTCTGTGACTTTTTCGCAAGCGAGAAACCAAAACATATGTGAATGACAACTGACATAAGCAGCATTTGATAGTAAACACAGTCATATATTTTTGTTTTGGAAAAAGGGGGGGGGGTCTACTCATGAAGTCAGGATAAATTCTAGTATCCTTTTGTAAAAGTATGCAATTCTCCTTAACAAAGCTGCATGGAGTTCCATTTAACATAAAGGTCATGGAAAAAAAAATCATTTATAGATCAATAACAACTTGTTCAATTTTATTTCTTAGACCTACAGATAAAGTGTCAGTACATAACAAACAACAAACATTTTTGAATATTTTTATTGAGTTAAAACGCAATAATGTTCATTCGACATTGATATATTTTCATTGAACATTTGCTTTTATTTTTATCCTCTTCTTTTTCTAGAATGTTTTCTTGCCAACTGTTAATCAGAGGCTTCATTTCTAAAACATTGAAAGTAAAATGTTTAAGTGTTTGCAAGGGAGCTACATGTTATTCTATGCTACTTAATTTTTAACTGCACAACACAGTAAAATAACTGGTTAAAGCTTTTTCCTCGGGTAAATTTTAATTGCTGTCTTTATAATTTTGTTTTTTTTTTGTTTTTTTTTTTTGGCATAATTTCTTCATCATTTTACGTTCTAAATTTAGTATTCCTGCTATACAAGTATTAAAAGATCTTTCATGTATACTGATCCTATTCATATATTATATAATAATCTGAAACATTTGCCAATTTTTATTTCATATAAATACTGATCCATTATTGTTTTAAACCTTAGCATGCTTCCGCTAAGTTTAATTTTTTAACTCTTCAATGAAGAGTGTTTTCCTGCTATATCTTAATACTGCAAAGAACCCAAATATCACAACAAATCCAAAACTATATATATGAAATTCATGACACTGAAAATATGGTCTTCATTCATGTAAAGTAAATGGTATGGTTCAAACATTTTTAAATATTCATTCAATACCAATACTTTATATTTGATTTATCCCATAATATGAAAACAGGGGTCACAATTCAATTACAAAGTATTTTTCTAAACTTCTATTAAAGTATAAAATGAATCATATTTTCATTTTCAAAATGAATTGTTGACTAAAACTTCATACATGAACTGTTTTTACATCCACAATAAAATGAATATCTACAAAGGCAACACAGTACAACAGAACACTGCCATTTTCTTACTATTTTGGTAAAAAAATCTTCTATAAGTCTATTTATTTTTTGAGTAATATAAATTAATTTGTAGATCCTGAGTTATTGATCAATTTACTATTTAGCTTTCAAAATTTCTGTTTATCTTTAACGTTTTCATTATATTCAAGGTTAAAACACTTAAAATGGTCAAAATTCATCATTTAACTTGTATTAAAAGAGTTGCTTAACAACTTGTTATATATATGATGAATTATTAGCGCAGCTATCTTCTTTTCAATTACTCCTATAAGGAGTCAACTGACAACTTGGGCTCTGATGTCTAATTGTTTTTCAAGACAAACATGTACAAAACGTTTAAAATAGTCATTTAGGTGTCTATAATCTCTAGTTCATGACTATTAATGGGAACATTCAGAAAAGATGGGATGGAAAGATCATCTTCAATACACATGCATGTAAAATTAAATGATAAAGCTTCTTTGATCTAACCCTTACAAAAACAAAAACGTACACATTAAGATATTTCAAGGGGAAGACCGCAAGGCCCCCTAGCTCTCGCTTCACTCATTCGTGGATGCATTTAGCATTAGATATACAAAGATATTTATTTACATTTCGACAATTAACGCTCCTGGAGGTCTTATTATTTTGGATGCCTAGTTACATGTAGCATTGCCTCTTAAATGTGATTAGCCACGATATTTCCAGGCTTATGGTGATACCTTGTCTAAAATTGACGTTTTTGCATATTTATCTAGTACATACTGAAACAAAACACTCTGTCATGTTATTATGACCTATTTGTTGTAATAACAATGAAACGAGTCTTTTTAAATATTGGCATAATGAGACTATTCGATGACGACTTTTTATTATCGAAGACACTAATTCATAAAATACAAAATTATTGTATTTTATTGACGCTTAGTAATCTCTAGCGTATTTGAATACAAATTTAAATTAATCAAATTTACAATACAAACAGTTCTTAGCTCTCTTTTACAAAATGTAATTTAAACGTGTTGTAAAGAAGTTAGTATAAAATTTGTCAAAGAATTTTTCAAATTTGTCATTTGACTTAGATTTATGCTGCATGTCTTTTCACCACATTAAGTATTCGAAGCGTAACATATTATAAGTAGTTGTTCTGAGATATGTATTTGATACGGTGTATTTAATATAATGTATAGAAGAAGAAGAAGAAGAAGAAGAAGAAGAAAAAAAAAATAACAACAATAGTCTAGTATACATACAAAGAAAAAGCAGTTTGAACATAAATGAACTGTTCCTTTGGCTCTATCATATGGTGTTTATATATCCCAACTCGTTCGTTATGCCCGTGTGTGTAGTGATGTTATAGATTTTAACGAACGTAATCAATGCATTACTGGTAAATTATTAAGTCAGGGATTTCATTACCATAAATTGCTTAAAAATTTTACTAAATTCTTTCATAGATACAAAGATTTGATTAGTAAATTTGGCTGTACCTGTAGAAAACTTATTAAAAACGGTATTTCACATCCTAAATTTTAACTCATCGAACCTTTCAACAAACTTATTAGTAAAGTTTATCTTACCAATGTTGTAATTAGATCTTTGAATATAGTTTACATTGGCACAAATATCGATTTTTTCATCAGCAGATTAAAATACAACTAAATTTTTATTCTTTTCAAACGGTTTTTTGGGATGTATAAATACACATCCACGTTCATTTTCTATATAGAGATTACTCTATCTATATATTACATTATAAATATTTATTAAAAGGTTAACTCCTAAATATCCTACTGCCTGTCGATACTTTTATTTTGGCATTGCACAAGTCATGTCTTCTTTGACTGTCCATGACGTTAAAACACTAAATACCTGGGATGTGTTTTAGTTGATTCAGGTCTCTGATGCATGATTTTTGTTTTTGGCTTTTAGCTAGCTTTCAGTAACTGCGAGTACTCTCAAATCGTACTTGCGTGTTAATTTGACCTGTTGATACAAATTGTAATGTATTTTTGTTATTTAATGTTTACTTATTCAGTGTTATATCTAGTCTCACTATTTTTAATATATACCACCTTTGATAAGTGTTTAGTATGACCATAAAATTCTCACTTTTGTTCTCGTACTAGGAACAACAAAATTATTTATTTTGTAAAAATTATTTCCGTACTCCATGAATACCTTACAACAAAATTATCTTTATTTATCTGTGTACGTTATTTTATTTGGCGGCATTTTGTCCAAGGTTATGGTTGTCTTTCTGATATTAATAAACATCTAACACCCTTATTTTATTAATTTTGTATTTACATTGTGTCATAGATCAAATGTATTTGTTCAGTGTATGTTCACTTGTTTTTGTTAATATGTCTTTTGATTGAGTTAAGCCATTTCAATTGATATTTTATAGTTTGTCTTTCTATGTTGTGATGTTACACTATTGTTTCAGGTAGGGTGAAGGTTGGCGCCTTGATATTTTATAGTTTGTCTTTCTATGTTGTGATGTTACACTATTGTTTCAGGTAGGGTGAAGGTTGGCGCCTATTAAAACGTTTAAACCCGCTGCATTTGTTTGCAGCTGTCCTAAGTCAGGAACCTGATGTTCAGTGGTTGTCGTTTGTTGATGCGGTTCATAAGTGTTTCTCGTTTCTCGTTTTTTATATAGATAAGACCGTTGGTTTTCCTGTTTGAATGGTTTTACAATAGTCATTTTTGGGGCCCTTTATAGCTTGCTGTTCGGTGTGAGCCAATGCTCCGTATTGAAGGCCGTACGTTGACCTATAATGGTTTACTTTTACAAATTGTGACTTGGATGGAGAGTTGTCTCATTGGCACTCATACCACATCTTCTTATATCTAAACACATATATAAATATATATATAAACAAGTCTAAATTGAAAACAACGTTCAAACCTATGATTGCGTTGGATAAAAACCGCAATTTTTATACGTGGTCATGCAAAACAAATTTCTTGGTACCGGGTCTAAATACAGCACAAACAACATTTTCGAAAAGACCAAAAAGATGAAAAAGTACATTTTTGTATATTTTAACAAAAAGCATTTGACTAGGAGGTCGAACAACGGATGTTCTTAAACCCTGCTGACTGCCATGACGATTGCCAAATAAACGGATCACCAGATGTAACAAAATGGATCTTAATTATTAATCTAATACCAAACAGAAAACAATAAACTTGCGGAAAAGATGGTATACCGCAAACATGAGGTGCAAAAATTTGTACACCATATCCGGATTTCGACAATTAATGTCTCTTCAGTGATGTTAGGAATCGAAACGGTATTTGGAAGGCCATATAATTTGTCTCAATTTAGGATTGACTCTTGAATTTTGAAGAGTCGAAATAGGATGAACGTATTATATAAACCCGAAGGCAAATATGATACAAGCCCAAACGAAAAAATATAAACAAGTCTAAATTGAAAACAGCGTTCAAACCTATGATTGCGTTGGATAAAAACCGCAATTTGTATACGTGTGCGTGCAAAACAAATTTCTTGTAGAGGGGTCTTTATACAGCACAAACAACATTTTCCAAAAGACCAAAAAAGTGAAAAAGTATATTTTAACAAAACGCATTTGACTAGCAGGTCGAACAACGGATGTTCTAAAACATATATATAGATACAAAACTTGAATTTTTCTAAATGATTCTCATGGGATTGTGTGTCGCCTTTAGATTTTCCTTAAAAGTACTGCATTGTGTCTTTAACTTAGTGCACAGCATTATTAAGGAAGATGAAAATCATTTTGACAGAAATATTTCTTTTTTTTTATTTGTTCCACCTTTTAAAAATACAGCCGATTTTTCACATATTTTGAAGTAGAATATCACTTAATTGCATTCACGATCCGATCCGATCGCAATGCTTGACCACCGTTAGTTATTCTTCCACGATCATTTTTCTCGATATACCGAATGACACCCATGGTTAATCAAAGAGTCGTCATCGAATACGGAATCTCTATATGCCGATATTAAAAAAGATTCATTTCATTTTTATTTCAACAAAGATGTCAGTATTATCTTGACAGAGCTTTTTTGTTTCATTACCAAATGGACAAATGTTCAATTTGCCAATTTTGCCTAAGTAACTCCCTTTAACCTTGAAATATTATGACTAGTCACATAAAGGTGACAATATATCCAAGTAAGGGAGCAATATGTTATAAAATATTTGAGTTCGCTTTCGGAAACTACTTTTTTGGACACATTTTAATATATTTTTAGTAAGTATGACATTATCCCTAACCTTAAAATCAATAGAGATTTTCCTTTGATTATATCGACTATATAGTTTGCTCCATGTTGAAGACTCACTGTGACTTTGAGATGAAGAACAGCAATAAAAGCACTGTTCCTTTGCTTATTGTGTGTTTTTTGCTGTGCATGTACTAACTTTGTGTCATGGATTGATATCCCATATCCTTTGTTTTTCCATTATATAATTGTGAAGTAATGTTTCATTCCGATACAAAGTCAGTGGCGGATCGGGGGGGGAGGGGTTGGACACCCACCCTTTTTCTTGTTTCTTGAAGATCAATGCTTTTGAATGGGGACATGGTTGGACCCCCCCTTTTACCCTGGGTTGGAACCCCTCACCTTTTAAAAATGGCTGGATCCGTCCCTGATTGTTTCTGAGTAAGTATAAGGAAACGGAAATGGCTGATAGACTGGTCTTAAACTATATACAAATAGCCCCACTACTTTGGAAGAAATCATGTTACAATTGACCAAAGAGAAATAGTCTATACAAGTACATCGTAGATATGGAACGCATAACGTTAATTGTTTGTATATAGAACTAGTCAGTTATAATTGTTCATTTGGTTTTTTGTTTAGATTTCCAAACGTTTGTTTTGATATATAAGGATCATTTTCAAAACATGGCAATATTCGGATGATCTTGTACTGTTATTGTATAGTACAAGATCATCCGAAAGGTTGAATCGGGTTTAGAAATCTGGTCACCTAGATTTTTTCCATGAAAAAACCACGAAGGGCGTCCGCTTCACTGTGCCGGTTGTCTGGAGAATAAAAATACTTCTGTTGTATTGAAATAAAACCCAATGAGGGTGAATAAATACGCATCCGCGTTTGGTCGGAATGGGGAAGTTAAATTCGATGCTTTTAAATAGTAGGGAGAGTTTCACGCTTTCTTCCTGCAAGGAATACTTGCAGCAACTACTAATATTCGAAAAGTCCGTCGGTGGTTTTCGCAAGAAAACTATAAAGAGGACATATTTAATACAAAGAGTACATATTTAATACACTAGAAAGAGACATATTTAATACACTATATCTACGTTTGTACTGGACCTCGTTGGCCAATGTCTCAGGAGTTCTTACAAGACCATGGTCAAGTTGACCTGAAATACATGTGACATTCTTTTAAAGAACCCCGATGGATTGACGGTGTTTAAAAAATCTGGTCACGTGGATTTCTTCAATCTGACAGTCAAACTTATGCTGAAATGGTGTTCGTGAAACTTTGCATTAATACGCAGCCGCGTCCAGTCGAAATGACGAAATCATATCTGACGTCTCACTCTCTTCACGTTTGAGAACCCCTTTATTGCAACAACTCTACCAGGTGTCCGTAGGTTGCCCGTTGCAAAAGGAAATTGGTGTCTTTATCCAAAATACCCTCAATTACATTTTTAGTCTAAATTTTCCAGTCTTATCCGCTTCGATCCACTTGTTAGAACCTAAGTATAATATTAATTGATAATTTGTTCTCCTTTTCCAAGCTATGTTTAATTAATATTTTTTTAGATTCTCTTTGTTATATTAATTTCACTATAACTTCCTCGACTGGTTTAAAATAGTTCATTTACAGTGATCAGTTCAAAACCTGTTCGTGTCAAGGTGATTTTAACACCAAGCGTTATTGACAAGTACTGTCAATTTTACTGCCGAAGGTCGGTGATTTTCTCCGAGTAATCAGGCTTCCTCCACCAATAACAACTTGTCTCAATGATAAAGCTAAGGTAGTTGAAAGTTGTGCTTAACACCAACAAACAACACAAGAAGAGAGATACAAGTTTTATAAAATACTTTTAGATAGACCCCTAGTAACTCAATATAATGTTGGTCACGTAGCCGTTAAAAGAGTACTCAGTATGTTGGAACAGGCACTATACTTATTTGAATTTAACTTCCAATATCAATCACATCTAGAAAATACTCAAATTAAAAATGTGCTGATCAAAGTATTGTCAAGTTCATTATCATCGATAGATATGATAAGCGAAGATTAAATATTTGGGTTAAGATTTGATGTTTGAAAAATCTTAAATATCCTTGTTGGTAATGAATAGAATGTGATAAGACAGTTAAATGTCAATGACTTTATATAGTTAGGCATTGGGGAAACAGTAAATTAACCTTTATATATTTCCTGTATTACTGATATGAAGCTTGTATAGTTGGTCTTGTATTAATGCACAACAGTAAGTTTGAAATACGAGTTATTCGTCACCTTCTGACATTAGGGTTGTGTATCTTAATACATCAGATGGTCATTATCGCGTAATATTGTGCAATGTACGTTTCAAAATTCAGCACACAATTAATTTGATTAAAACTCCTCATAAATATAGTCAACACTCCTGTCGAATCATATGTAAATAAGATAAACTGACGGAGACTAAAGAATTTCAT
This sequence comes from Mytilus coruscus, assembly GCA_017311375.1. Lineage (NCBI taxonomy): Eukaryota > Metazoa > Mollusca > Bivalvia > Mytilida > Mytilidae > Mytilus > Mytilus coruscus. The sequence goes on along the minus strand of CM029600.1, from coordinate 94,886,227 downwards.
TATCAACGTCCTGAACAATCACGTTACTAGGATAAAATTGCGAAATATTAGATATTCAAACGGGATCGGTGGCTTCCCCATAATTTTATCGTGTTTGGAAGTTAAAATCTTACAATCATACACAATCAATGGTTATATCTTTATCTGTTTCAGTAAAACGTGTACGGATTTAAGCATTTCCTTTTTCAGTTAAGTATGTATAAATATGTGTTTCTAATTCGTTTCTCAACTAATAGATAATAAGTAATAAATAAATACAATGAAAAAACGGAATAAAAGAAAAAAGAAAAAAAGAAAGATTTAGAAAAACAATGGTAAAGATGGGCACCTGATCATTAAGGATGCAGTGCTGTCTTTTGAATGGTTTTTTATATGAATATTCAATTCAACATATGTCTTTATTTTTGAAAAAAAAAATAGAAATAACTGTAACTTTTGTGAAACAAAAACTGCAATCAATCAATGTTCAGCCAGGTTATTAAAGACTAAACAATGCATATCAATGTAAAGAATAAAAACGAATCAAATATTCTGTGAATGTTTCTAATCTTTGACAGGCTTTAAACGCTGTGTCAAAATTTCTTTGAACACTTCTTCATTCTTTCCTGTAAATTTAAGAAATAAGATACACAATTGACTTCAAACAACTCCGAAAGTTTAGCTTTCATGATAGATACATTTCTACTTTGCCGATATTAGAATAGGGGCCGTCTTAAACTTGCAGTGAGGCGAGAATTTTGCTCCATGTTGAAGGCCTCGCTGTGACTATGAGATGAACAACAGCAATAAAAGCGCTGTTCCTAAGCTTTTTGTGTGTTTTTGTTTTACCTGTGCATGTACTAATTTTGTGTCATGGATGGATACCCTACATCTTTTGTTTTTCTATTATCATTTAATTGATTGACCTACTGCAGTTGTAGCGTGCACACTATAAGTGCGGGAGTTCGATATTCGATTCTTGGTCAAGTCAATCCAAAACCTTTGAATGTTGTATTTGCTTCGTTTACCCATATCGCGGACATTTCTAAGAGTAAGAGCGAAATATGGTCTGCTCCTAGTAAGATAAATGTGTTCATTAAGGGGGATATCTTCTTGTAATTGCGTGCAGGATAATTTACGCAAACAATTTCATACGTGGCACAATGTACATGATGTAAGCACTATCGTGTATATTGAGCCGTAGGTTTCGGAATTTTGATATTTGTCCTAAGAGCAGATTCATGGGCGATGACGTCGAGCGAAGAATAGCAAAGTATTTTCGATTATCTCCGCCGCTTCATTTAGCGAGGGGATAATGATATCTGCGTTATAATATAATGCAATAATTTCACTATAAAACAAAATGGCAAACAATGAGTATAGTTGGACTAAAGAGTGTTTTGTGAAATTTGGGAATAATGTTATTCCCGGAACACACTAATTTCCTGTATATGTATGAAACGAAACCAGAGAAGTTTAAGAACAAAATTTCACAAAAAAACGTGAGAATGATATAGCAGCAAAGATACACAAACGGACCTTTTTGGACATAGATATTTCGTTATATGTGCAATATCTTATTATATTTTTTATTAAATGGCAAAATCTAACATGGAGTAATCGTTTTTATCTCGCTTCTAATAAGTATTGGAGGCGAGACTTAGGCATGCTGTTTTCGGCGTCGGCGTCAATAATGTGTTAACGTTTGTCAATTTAAGGTAAATGGTAAGATCAGATTAACGAGTGGAGCCATTTCGGGTAGATGTTAAAGTATTGCTGTGTTAATTTAAACATTTGCATTATACTACCAAAATTACATAAAGGATTATCTTTGTGTCAACAGTTAATTGTTAAACTATTTTGCTTTCATATTTTTCACTTCGAAAACATTTATTTTAAATCAGTAGCTGGTGGCTTAAAGTCCAGTTAATCGATGCATAAAAGGCGTAAAGATGAACAATATTGAAACTTCACGATGTCATCATATTTATATATTAAAAGTCTACCAAGTTAATAGTTGTGGAAATACTATATTAGTTTGGATTAAACTCATCTCTTTTAAATAAAAAATCAATGAAAAGTTGGAAAATTTTGGTTTTCTAGTTATTGTTAAAGCATATTGTATGAGGACATAAAACTGACAAAATTTAATGACCAGAAATTAGTATATTGTGGCAAAAACTAAGATTTTATCATAAAATCTCAGAAACTAGAAAACCGGAAAAATTGTTCAAATGTAACATTTAAAATTTAATTTAAAACTTAACACACATGATTGTTTTCGGAAACTGACAAGTTTTAAAGCCAGAAATAACTATCTTCAGAAAAACACTAAGATTTTTTTATCATGAAATCTCAGAAAACAGGAAAGCGAAAATCTGTCAAATATAATGCAAATAACGATTTTGTTGTCAATATACTGAATAAGTTGAAATATTTGAGTACTGGTCCATATAAAAACCATGCAAAATGATTCATGGGTGGAAAGACTTCAAATAAACGTTTTTGATATTTTTTTTAGGATATGAAAGGATGTTAAAATTCATTTACAAATTATATATGGACCAAGGTGAGTAGAGATATAAGAAGATGTGGTATGAGTGCCAATGAGACAACTCTCCATCCAAGTCAAAATTTATGAAAGTAAACCATTATAGGTCAAAGTACGGTCTTCAACACGGAGCCTTGGCTCACACCGAACAGCAAGCTATAAAGGGCCCCAAAATTACAAGTGTAAAACCATTCAAACATGTAATCCTTTAGAAAGCATTATAAAGCTCATGTTGATGGAAATAAATCGAATAATATTATCCTATAGAACATAATGTAAAATGTATGCTTATTATCTGTCATGTAATGAAGTAAACGAAAGTATTACTAAATTCCTTTATTTACACCCATACTGCAATAGTTTGACATAAATAAACAATAATTGTGTAGCCTTTAATGAAGTGTATCACTAAATTTGGATTTTGCATGATTATTATATGGACCACTACTTAACTTCTCTAGTTATATTAAAAACAATATTTATGATATATATCTTAGTCAAAAGCTTCCTTTTTTAAATCATCCAAAACATGAAAAGTAAATAAAATGTATATAATGATTCTGTCGAACCTAAAAATTAACGGACACTAAACAGAGATATTAATGGGTTCGTTAGTTAATAGATGATTTGTGAATGAGCTCCCAGAAGTTTCATCTTTTGTCACAAACCATTTGTTGAAGTGTCTTGTCAGTTCCACATTTCACGACTTCGATCAAAACCACCGAATTTACAGTTAGTACCCGTGGCGGACCAAAGGGGGGCGTAGAGGGCGTACGCCCCCCCACTCTTTTACTTGATTTTTTTTTTGTAAAATAATGAATCAGACAAGACTTCGTGAACTTTGCCATTTCCCGGTTGTGTATTTAATTTTTATGCGACAATTCTTTACTTATAAAGATATTTTTCGCTCGTATTTACTGTAATATATTATTGATTATGTCAGTCATGTGTTTCGCTACGGTGGAGTTGATCAGTACGTTTGAAACGTCACTCAGTCATTTTGAAATTCAAATTACAGTAACACATTGCTTAGGCGGAGGATGACAAGCATGACGCCTTCAAAGCGACAAAGGATTGAGCAAGAACGTATTGACTTCTATTTCATATTTCCACTCAACAGAAAGTAATACTCTATTACACTCTCATTAAAAAAAAAAGTTCCACAGCAATATTATTTACCTACGAAAATATGTTTAACCCCACACGCCCCAGCCAATTAATAACATTGCTGAATAATGATCCCCAGTCAGTAAGCTCTAGATATATTTAAAGTATAAGGTACGGACCATTTGATTTGATAGGGCAGTCTGAGATATTTTAGAGAAAAAATTCTGACCCTGATTTTTCCCTCAAACAAAAATTCCGGCCGTATCTATAATGAAAACAATTATCGTGTCCCCTTTTTTGCTATAAGAAAAAAAAATCCAACAGAATTATTCCTCATTAAATGAACATGGTGAATAAAAAACGGCCCAACTGCAACCTGCCTGCTGGGTGTGGCTTTTATGTCTCCATTTGTCGACCGTCATTCACAACTTCGTTGTCATTTGATTTTCAGACTCATTCGTAGCCTTTGGTTGCCCTTGTTGAGTGAAACATTTCAACCAAACATTTGCATAAAAATTGCTTGTTTGTCTTTGTTCGTGTCGGTCGTATTATAAACTTCATTGAATGGCCGTATATCATGTTTACAACAAGTAATCTGTGAGGTTATGCTAACTAACCATACAACAAACGAGAATTTTCCAGTCCATTTTTTACTGACAAATCCCACATCAAATGTATTAGTACATAGCTTGAGATCCATTCAATCATTTTATAATAGACAATTAATGGGGAGAATGCGTCATCAAAAATGTCCAACCCAAGCTTACACTTTAACTATAAAATATACATACCCCACGTTAGGAACCGTCACTAAAAATTTGCATTTTACACTTATTTTATGTTTTTTAGCCCAAAAAAGGTCCAAAAAATGTTCGCATCGCTCCGCTCGGCGTATTTTACATACTATGCCCTCCTTTCCAAAATCCTGGATCCGCCCCTGGTTACTTTAAAATGAAAGTATCTATAATACTAAAATAACGAGGTCCAATTTGTTAGCCGTCATGACGTAAACACGACGAATCAAAGAATTCAACTTTATATATAACTTATATACAACAATGGTGTTGATTAAAAATTACACCAGTCCAGGCCCTTTGTTTTTCCACATAATTAATATTGCCAATAATTAACAAGTTCCTGGTCGAATCCGATACCGATACCAATAGTATATGTCACATGTATTTATGTTCTGTATCTTCCTCCTTTAATAAGAGCACTACCACGGGTCATGGTGTAAAGGAGGACATTCAACACACTGTATCGGTACAGATTTAATGTGAGCTTTTGCCTACCCAGTTTCCCAGCCTAGACGTGACGGGTCTTACTACAAAAAATTTAACCTTCCTCAAAACAATAAGTACAATGCAATAAAACATACGAACACACACTCACCCGATTCGCACATCATTTAAGTATAAAAAATGCAAAATATAAAATCAATTATATACAAAATAAGGGACAAGGTCTCCCGGGTGCCGCACAAATACCATGGCAACGAACAAAAAACCTGTTTGGACATACTTGGATCCTGAAACAAATTTGACAAAGCAATTTCAAAGATGTTGAAGAATTCTCTCTGCAAAAATGTTCACGACCGCTCTCAACGGCATGAACCAACATTCCCGGTTGTAGTAAGAAAACCAGGACGGGTCTAACATAAAAGACTTTGAAAGCAGAGAATACTGTGCACCTTTTAATCAGCATGTATTTATCAGATGGCAATATGAATACTAAAAATCCAGGCTTAAAATAAGTAGTAGGTGCTATTATTCAGTCACTGACCCGCGTGTGTGTTCTAGTAGATATAAAATAAGGTGATGTGATATGATTGCCAATGAAATAACCTCCCCACCAAAGATCAAATGACGTGGATTTAAGCGACACTATTTGCCCCATACGGCCTGCAACAATAAGTTAAACTCATACCGTAAGGTCAGCTGTTAAAGACCCCCACGTGACGAAATATGAAACAATTCCAACGTAAAAATTAACAGCCTTAAATATTTTGACAAAACAATAAACGAGACAGACTCCTGATTTTGAACTTATGAACACTATTTCCTGTTATACTAATACATCTATTCTAACGACAAATTCGTGTCCAAAACACATTCCTTGAAAATACTTTTCATTTCAGTTAAATTCTGACAGCCTTAAGTCTTTCTGAACATTTACTAAATAATAAATACTGCATTAAAGGTCTCTAAACTACTAGAAGCTAGACAATTGCAAAAATTGATCATTTATTTTACTTAATGAAAAGGTAGGATATTCCGAACAAAATCAAGGTACCTGCCCATTGCATCTTTAAATAAAGTTTAATTATATTTTTTTTTATAAATATGTTCTTCATGTATTTCCATAAATATAAACAAAATCTTTATGTGTTTGAAACACCTTTCTAGGTATAACGGTCCATAGAAACTTAACATAAAGATATAACAAAAATCAAAATGATACAATTCTAAAATGACTTTCCAAGCGACCCTCGTTTGTTGGCATATAACTTTAATCAGACAAAAATTTGGAAGCAATACATTAAGCGGTCATGAGCATCGACATCTAAACAGAAGAGCTAAGAAAGTTGAAATTCGTTTTAGTTTCTCTTCGAAAAATATGTCAGATATCGAAATAATCAATGATTTTAAAAGATGAACCTCTATCCATCGTGTAATCAGGAAATATATTAGATAAGCGAGTTTACTTTGCTATTCGGTTAAGAACTATGTCAATATTACAGTTAGTTGTATTGCAACATATTAAAGAATTTGTAAAGCAACACGTAACCTATTCACACACTCCTAACAATCACCTTATAGTTGGCAACATATGTATTTATTTTCAGAGATTATAGGCCCGATTTAGATAAATACGTTATATAGCAGTTTTTGCGTTAGTTTGCAACTCTCAAAATTATAAAGTTACCTATAAACGTACTGAACAATTCGGTGTTATAGGTCACATCCATTAAAATCAAATTAAAGAGTTTACGGAATTTTCTATGATTAACCTTCAATAAAAGACCTACTCTGTTGAAAGATGAACCCAAACTTGACGATTTTAGTTTCAATATTTCAAAGCAATATTTTAAAATATTTTAATTGCACTGAATAGATAGTCTTACTATCCTATTTGCTAATGTAATAATATTTTTTTTTCTGCTGCAGTCCAAATTAACTAGATCTCTTTCAGATTCATGACAAATGGTTCATTACTTGCAAAATAATATTTATTTCATATTTCTACTTGTGCCCTAAAATAAAAACTTGATTGAAAAATGATTTAACCGTACATATTTATAAAATATTGCATTCATTATCCTTGAAAAACACTAAATGTACTTGAAATTAAGAATAAGTATTGACAAGAAATTCTTTTAAACAGCTTGACAACTTAAGACTGGTAGCAGCTGACTTGGTCATATGTCAACAATTTCCATCGAAATCTTTGTTTAAAGAATTACGCTTGAAATACACCTTGTGCCAGGATAGAATCTCAGTACATTTGGGATATCAACTTAATATAACGATAATAATCGAACGATAGTGTAAAACTAAAAAAAGTACTAACACGAACATCCACCAATCAATCAACAATAGTAGTTGTGTCAATGCACTTAATTACAGAATTGGAATTTTAGTAGCGATTCGATTATTATAGATATAAACAAAAAATGTGTACATCACTGACTTAAGTAAACACTATTTAAGCTGTTACGAGAACAGTTATGTTCGAATATAAACAGATAATTTTAAAATAATCATACTTATTGTTTATCTATATCAATAGATATCAATACAAAGTCTTCATCCAGCACTGTAATGTAGTTTTTATATCGACAGGTAAAGTACTTTGAGCATGTTTTCAGTAAGTGCGAGCATTTTTTGTTACGGTATTTGTCCTATTGTTTTTCTTTAACTAATGTGTTTTTACATGTATCTGTCATACCGGTATTTTATAAGTAAATACTATTCTCAATCTTGTATGTACCATTTGCATTTTCAATTATCGACATTCAAGGGTAAGGATGAAGTCGGTGACCCTATGTTATGAATATTATATATCTATCAAACGGAAATTTTAGGAAAAATCTATATTGGTATTTGGAGAACATTTTTTCACCTATAATATGTGCTTTTTATACAAATCTATTTTGAAAGAACTCATTCAATTATATTCCAGAAAATAAAACAGACAACTCTTTCTCTCTCTCTCTTTCACATACACACATTTAGACTCGGAACGATTTGGAGCTCGACATATTGTATAGACACCTGTCCATTGTTGAAGACCGAATGCCTCAATCTCTATGTCATTGTTATTTTTGTCATCGGGTTGCTGTCCCATTGACGTATACCCTCATCTACTTTTATTTAATATTTGGTCGAACTTTATTTTTATGATCTTTACAGAAGGCATATTTTATCTTTTTTTCAGAATGGATGAACATAAACGAAGCTAGTCTTTATTTGTGTTACAGAAGAGTACAATATGAACAGACAAATAATCAAAATTCTGCGCTCATTACCAGCAATTATCTTATTGATCAGCACGTCAAGCCTTATGTTAATAGTTCTTTCTCGTCATGTCAAAATAGAAGTCACAACATTAAATGAAATCTCAAAAACAACAGTTGAAACAGAATTACCACCATTAATCATTACGGCCTTCCCTAGAACAAAATATATCACAACCGTTCCTACCGAAACTTCCACAATAGGTAATGCAACGGTCAAACCCCGAGTGTTGTTTGATGAAATTATTAATCCACATCCATATAGATATAAACGTATACCATCCCGTGTTTGTAAAACTACCGGTAATCATGTTGACCCAAGTTTATTAATTTTAGTAAAATCTAATGTTTTTCAAATTGGGCATCGCATGGCTATCCGAGCAACTTGGGGGAACTTTACAAACAGTTCAATACAAATAGCGTACTTATTAGGAGATTCACCGCTTATCACGTCATTTACTAAGATGGAATATGATTTGTATGAAGACATGGTCCAAGAGGACTTCATCGACGAGTATAAAAACAATACTCTGAAGACAATAATGGGATTTAACTGGGCTGTGTCTGACTGTAGTCAAGCTAAGTTTGTTCTGTTTGTAGATGATGACTACTATGTAAATATACCACTTCTTCTAGATCTTATTGAAAATATTACTGAATCTGAAAACGAGAATGTGTTCATTGGTTTTAAGTATGAACATGCTGTAGTTCGTAGAAAGAAAGATTCTAAATGGTACGTATCTACTGACGATTACCCTAACAAACATTGGCCTCCATACGTTAGTGGTGGATCTATGTTACTGTCTATGAATGTTGTAAAAGAATTAGCAAAGACCTTCCCTCACGTGAAACAAATATTTATTGATGATGTCTACCTCGGAATAGTAGCTGAAGTTCTGAACATAACACTCACACATGACAAAAGATTTGAAGTAAAATATGTTCCTGAAAAACTGGACACGTTAATAACTAGTCACGACTACGGCTCGCCAAATGTTCTCGTACATGAATGGAATAACGATGAAGATGATGCAATATCAACTGTGGAACAAAACTCATGAACTTCATAAGATGCACAATAAGTTCAAATGTGTTCCAGTATATCATCGATATCCGTGTTAAATAGTTCTTTGGTGAAAAATGCGTATTATTCCAATTCATTTTATCAATGGGATAAGAAGACAAATTACATTGTAAAGGAGAACACAATGAAACCTATTTATATTTCACTATTTGAGCAAGAAGTGTAACGGAAAACAAACTGTAACTGTTACAGCTGTTTCGTCTATCAGTATTTAAGGATTTTGAGGATAACAGCTGCTTACATAAAAAGTTATTCTGTAGCTTAGCTTATATTTTCCAATCATCAAATGAATAATTTCAACTGTTCGAACAAACTAATTAAGTAAACTAAGTTTGAAGGACGACTTCAAAAATGTATAAATCAAAATAATGACAAGTATTTTATATTTTTCCGTATATAAATGACAACCATAATCCAACAACATGCGCAGTTATTCATTAAACATCTAACATTTTTGAAATCGAAATCAACAAATAATTGACTTTGAACTAGTTTTCAGTAAATAGGAGTACTTTTTTTCGGTGCTTTCTGTCTATTGTTTTTATGTTAGTTGATTTTGTGCCTTGTACCAATCTGTTGAGTTAAGCCAATTGCATCTGATTTTTACAGTTTGTTCTTGTGCTGTAACACTACTGTTCCATGTGTGGGCAGGGTTGAGGGCTCACACACATAGATATAAGAAGATGTGGTATGAGTGCCAATGAGACAACTCTCCATCCAAGTCAAAATTTATAAATGTAAACCATTATAGGTCAAAGTACGGTCTTCAACACGGAGCCTAGGCTCACACCGAACAGTAAGCTATAAAGGGCCCCAAAAATTACTAGTGTAAAACCATTCAAACGGGAAAACCAACGGTCTAATCTATATAAAAACGAGAAACGAGAAACACTTATGAACCACATCAACAAACGACAACTACTGAACATCAGATTCCTGACTTAGGACAGGTGCAAACAAATGCAGCGGGTTTAAACCCTTTTTCTGAAACAATAGTGTAACATCACAACATAGAAAAACACACTATAAAATATCAACTGAAATAGCTTAACTCAATCAAAGGACATATTAACACCATTGAACATACACTGAACAAATAAATTTGACCTATGATACAATGTAAATTCAAAATAAATAAACTAAGGGAAGAATAATAAAAGTAACATGTTATATCGGTATGAAATGTTAAACAATTTAAGAAAAACAATATGCTCGAACAAAAATATCAGCCATTTGCAATAACTTTAAACACAGGTAAATAAAATAATTTTGTTGTTAGGTATACGTATACAGTTACAATAGAGAAAGGAAATATTTTAACAAAATAAATAATTTTGATGTTCATAGTACGAAGTGGAAATTTATATTAGTACCAAACACCTATCAAAGCTGGTATATAGACCAGATATAACCCTGAATAACATTAAATAACAAAAAGCATTACAATTAGTATCAACAGGTCAAATAAACATGAAAGTACGATTTGAGAGTACTCGCAGTTACTGACAGCTAGTTAAAAGCCAAAACAATTAATAATAAAAATCATGCATCAGAGACTAAAATCAACTAAAACACATCCCAGGGATTTAGTATTTTACCGTCATGGACAGTAAAAGAAGACATGACTAGTGCAATGCCAAAATAAATGTATCGACTGACAGTAGGATAGTTAGGAGTTTAACCTCTTTATAGATCAAAATGAACGTGGGTGTGTCTTTAAACATCCCGTTTGAAAAGAATACAAATTTAGTTATGTTTTAATTTGCTGATGACAAAATCGATATTAGTGCCAATGTAAACTATATTCAAAGATCTAATTACAACATTGGTAAGATAACCTGAACTAATAAGTTTATTTAAAGGTTCGATGAGTTTACACGGATCATATAGTGATTTCCGCGCTTTGATTACAATATTACCGTAAAATTTAGGATGTGAAATACCGTTTTAATCAGTTTTCTACAGGTACAGCCAAATTTACTAATCAAATCTTTGTATCTATGAAAGAACTTAGTAAAAGTTTTACGTAATTTATGGTAACGAAATCCCTGACTTAATAATTTACTAGTGATGCATTGATTACGTTCGTTAAAATCTATGACATCACTACACACACGGGCATAACGAACGAGTTGGGATATATACACACCGTATAATGGAGCCAAAGGAACATCGCCGTCTAAAAAGGAAAATTAACAATAGGGAATGAAAAATCGTCTCTTTGTCGTAAATTTTCGTATGGAGTTTTCCTTTAGAGATTGAAATGTCCAAGTCCAGAAAAGGACAACTACTGCTGTTTATGTTAGATTTAGTTAAAGTAAGTTCTATTGGGTAAATTTCGGTAGTATATTTAGAGAACTCTGGATTATTTAACGAAAAAATATCATCTAGATAACGGAAGGTATTGTTGAATGTATCAACCAAATGTAACAATGACGTGTCTTTACTGAGTTTGGTCATACACTGAGATTCATAGCAATACAGGAATAAATCTGCTATTAAAGGGGCGCAGTTAGTGCCCATAGGAATACCTACTACCTGTCGATACACTTTATCGCCGAAACGTACATATATGTTGTCCAGGAGAAAATTTAAAGCTTCAATCATATCTTCACATTTCCAGTAAGTGTATCTAGCATATTTTCCTTTTTCGTTACAGAAAAAGGCTTTAAACGAGTTACAGCAAATAAATTTGTAATGAGATTTTCAAAAGACCATTTAATTAAATATGAAAACTTTTCTTGATAAGATTGTGTGGAAGTGTAGTATAGAGAGTAGAAAAATCATAACTGTCAACAGAATTAAAAGGACCATCAAAACATGTATTTTATCTAAAACCTCTAAAGAATTTTTAACACTCCAAAATAATTAATACCATTATTTTCATAAGCTTTATTACAAAAGTTAATAACAAGTTCTTTGATAGTAGTAAGGGAGGTAGTTAGAAGAACTGATAGATTGGTAGTAGAACACTTACTAGATGCGGAGATGAAACGGAATTTCAATGGTTTTTTGTGCAATTTAGGTAACCAGTACATAGTAGGGACTTTCAAATGTTCGGAAGAGGCTTTAAGCTGGGTAGTGGCAGTGATATGCTTGTTTACAATTTGACTCTCTGTGGAGCGTACGGACCTGAATGTAGATGAATTTGTAATCTCGTTTTTGAGAACTTCCGTGTAGTATATGCGTCACACCACCACTACATTATTTGCTGCTTTATCTGCCGGTACGAACACAAACCGCTTTGCGAGTACTTGGTTAACACTGTCACATTCTTTATGTTGGGCTGTAACACTACTGTTCCATGTGTGGGCAGGGTTGAGGGCTCACACACATGTTTAACACATGTTTCTTCTTATGTTGGGCTGTAACACTACTGTTCCATGTGTGGGCAGGGTTGAGGGCTCACACACATGTTTAACACTGTCACATTCTTTATGTGCATGTCCCAAATCAGGAGCCTGTAGTTCAGCGGTTGTCGTTGCGTTGACGTCTGTCATATTTGTTCTTCGTTAATTGTTTTGTTATAAATCAGGCCGTTAGTATTCTGAATTGAAATGTTTCACATTTTTATGTCGGGCCTTTTATAACAGACTATACGGTATGGGTTTTTCTCATTATTGAAACCGTGCAGTTGCCTGCAATTGCCTACATCCACTTCATTTAAACTTTGGTGGATATTTGTCTCATTGGCAATATAACTACATATCCTTATTTTTACATAATGCGCATCATACTTCAATAACATATATTAAATAATATATTACAATTATCACTCACGTAAATTAAATATATAATATATTAAATAATCAATAGTTCACGACAAAAATGCAATCGTATCCATTGATATCTCCTCCGCTCAACCTTCCTCCAAGGAAAGAGGTAGAATTTTTTTCTTCCAAAGGCGACAATACTAACATTTTCTAAATTTACCACTTTTTATAATAAAACATGGACAAAACAGTAATGTGTGATATTAGTACTTTATCATTCTGTTTTAGACATTGAAGTCAAATAGTATCATGACCATATTCGAACGGAGCTTGTTTATGGTATCCATGCCCACCGTCATTTTACATCAAATGTTTGAAAATTTGGAAGCCTTTTCGAATAATTCTAAAGAAAATATTTCAATGTGTTTAAATTTATATTGTACACTGTAGTTATTCATAAATATATAAAAACAAATATATATATTGTTCCCATACATCTAATCACCGCGCCCCTAAGTTGACTTCCTTCACCTGCCTTGGGTACTCGAAAGGCTCACCTGAGGCCGGGAAATGTACTTTTTCCCTCTATTGCAACGACAGTAAATAAGAAAAACAAAGGCACTGAATCGGTGATTTATTGTAAAAGCAGATCACATGAAGTGGGCAGTATATAAGTTCCTGATACTAAACAGTTGAATCGACAAATTGCACTAGTTCATAACCTGGCTCCACCGAACTAAAAAAATTGACAATGGCCTAAAGCAAAACAAAAAATATTAACACTTTTAATGAATGGATTAATAATAATTTAATTCTTTAATGAATAAGTATGATAATTGTTATTACAAAAAATCCAGACTTACATTTCTTTTTTATTTTCTTTTGTCTGTGATGAAATATTTTCTATCGATATGATAAGCCTTTTCACCCCACACACGGCTTTTTTAAAGGTACAAAATATAGAATTCGTACATGTATCGATGAACTTCAGTTTTCTGCCTATTGTTTTGTCATTATTATTTTGGTACTTTTCTCAGTAATTTTTTATTGCCATCTTGATATCTCCCCTTTATAAGTAAAAGCTATACATGTTCTTTTCTTGTTGACGAGTATAATATACGATAGATCGTGTCGTTATTTTGTAAAATAAATTTTAACCCACATTTTATCTGCACTTTTTCCATTTTGAACTGTTAAATTAAAGCAGAAAAAATGATTTCACGTTATCAAGTAAGTGCAGATAAATCTTATATTCATGTTTGGATTTTAATCTAGTATTCATCACGGAACCTTATTGAAAGCTCCTTTCTGATTTGTTTCCGATTCGTTTAATAAGTACCCTAGATATTTTGTAGGAAGGTATTCCCGAATTTTATTTGTTAGCGTATATTTTGAGTTGGAGTAAACTGTTTTTCCAGATAATGGTTCATATTTTTGGACAAATCTCAAACAACTATGCAGTACTATTTGCAGATTCCCGATGATTCCAGCTTCCCATTTGTTAGCGTTTTATTTCTACATAACAAAATGCCAGCAGCGCCTGCATATTGAGTTGATATCTCCTAGCTAGTACGACATTTATATAGCTTGGGTTTCCTATTATATGTTTTCCTTGATAGAGGGTTCCTACTGATTAAATGAAAGCTAATTACGGACGCCATAACAAGTTGGTGGGCCGTTATAGAATACCACTGTCACAGATGACATGGGTATCTTCCAATTGTCGTAACCACATTCCCGTCTTTCTTTCTTCATCTATGAATGAGACTAATCACCTCACTAATACTTGCACAAGCAACACTATGGGTGTCAACTGTGGAGCAGGAACTGCTTACCATTCTCAAGCACCTGAGTTCACCCCCCGGGGTTAATGTTAATCAGATTTCTGCTTTGTATGTTGTGTTTTGTGTTCTTTTTTTCGCCGTTTTTTCGGGTTTTTTTTTTTAAAGTTAATTGAACATTGTCTTTTAGTCAACTTAACCTGTAACTAAGTCTTACATTTTTACAACTCAATATATAACGACGATCCAGAAAAATTACAAAACACTACATACAGGGGAGAATAATACAAAACACTACAAACAGGGGAGAATAAGACAAAACACTACATATAGGGGAGAATAAGAGAAAACATTACATACAGGAGAGAAAAAGACTAAACAATACATACAGGGGAGAATAAGACAAAACACTACATACAGGGGAGAATAAGACAAAACACTACATACAGGGGAGAATAAGACAAAACACTACATACAGCGGAGAATAAGACAAAACCCTACATACAGGGGAGAATAAGACAGAACACTACATACAGGGGAGAATAAGACAAAACACAACATACAAGGGAGAATAAGACAGAACACTACATACAGGGGAGAATAAGACAAAACACTACAAACAGGGGAGAGTAAGACAAAACACTACATACAGGGGAGAATAAGATAAAAACACTAGGAAAAACACTACATACAGGGGAGAGTAAGACAAAACACTACATACAGGGGAGAATAAGACAAAAAACTACTGAAAGGGAGAATAAGCCAATAAAGAAATGAAATTACAAAGTATAAGTCGTAGATTGACAGACAACACAATGGACAAAGGAAAATAAAAAAAAGTAAAAATAAGTGGTAAAATTGCTAATGAGCCAAGTATCCTCCAGAGTCAAACATAACGGAGATATAAGTAACTATAAGTCACTTTACGGCCTTCAACAATGAGTAAAACCCATTCCGTATGACCAGTAATTAAAGGCCTTGACAATGACAACTTGAAAAATAATATAAGTAACGATGTTCGCTTCTAAAATTAAAAAAATAAAAAACGTTTTCATAAATGAAATCTCTTCATATTACAAAATACATAAAAATATTATAAAAACAGAGGGGGAATGCTTCTTGGATACAATTGTTTTACAAATTAAAAAACAACATTTCGAAACATTTATTTCGCGTATAGTTCTCTTAGACGACTTCGCTGTGATGTCTTTTTGAGATTTTCTAATATTCTTTATGTATTTATATAAGAGAAGATCCAAGTTGTATACATTTGTGACGATTTAATATCAATCTTCCTTTTTTACATCGCTCGCGAAAAATAGTTGTTTTCAGCAGTTATGTTTGAGAAACATGTAATTGTATACAGGCATTTCGTGTAATGAGAAACAACAGTCCCAATTTACCTGATGCGCCTGCTACATTTGCAACGCCTGCTACGCCCTGTCGTGAAACTTGCGAGTTAGTAGCTATTGGCAACACTCTGTCTGGAATACTGGCTACAGCGGTAATGTAAGGATACATAAAACTATGAATACATATTTTGCCACTTAAATTTCTCTCTCTTTCTCGCTGTTCGTGTGTGTGTGTGTGTGTGTGTGTATGGTATGTATCGATGTCTTTATAATATTTTGGATTCAGTGTTCCTAGAAGACGGTTAATCTGGAAATTAAGGATAGTCGATTTAAAATTTAATTTCATAGAACAAAACGTTTTGAATATCAATGTTTGGGTCCCAAATTGGCAATTGGGGGAAATGATTTATCTTATCTAGATCATCTCTAATGAAGCTTTGTATATGTTGAAAACGGCTTTAGTATAGTATTATGTCTAAAATTGGTCAAACGGCGTGTCTCGCAGTCTCAATTGACAACAAAAGATCAAAGTTTTAAAAGAGAGGTAAAATATATACCAAAGGGACATTCAAACGCATGGTCAAAACTGACAACAATATGGCAAAAAACGAAAAAAACGATGAATAGATGAATAGATAAACAGCAGTACACAAAACACAACAGAGAAAAACTAAAGACTGAGCAATACGATCCCAACAAAAAACCGGGAGTGATCTCAGATGCTCCGGAACAGTAAGCAGATCTTGCTCCACATGTGGCACCCGTCATGTTGCGCATATGTCAGTACCGAATGTAGGCATGCTTTCAACTTTACCACTTGGAACTCTTAGTTGAATAGCTTCCTTGTAAGCAGCAATCCCAAATGAAAGAAGTCATGATAAGAAATGCAAACTCTAGAATGTCATATCGACTGGGAGATATATACTCCATATTTCATATACCATATTTTGAAGGAAAAAGTGAAAAAAAATCTTATGTATCTCTTACTTGGTGAACTTGTAGATGTCGCCATACTTGTCACTGCAATACACAAATATACAACACTAGTACATTACTTATGGTTTTTCTGTGCTATATCAATCAATATTCAAGTTTAAATCATTACAGAAGTTGTCAGTAGTCAGAGCTTCGTTACCGACATATTTTATAACGTACCTTTCTTGAATTAGAAAATTATTATGAAACTAAGGTTTTATCTCCCTCAAAGTTGATCTCAGTTGGATTTGACTATCATTTCTATTTAGTTGTGGTAATAAACTTCGTCATGTGTTTCTATTATTTCTATGTAGTTGTGGTAATAAACTTCGTCATGTGTTTCTATTATTTCTATGTAGTTGTTGTAATAACTTCGTCATGTGTTTCTATTATTTCTATACAGTTGTGGTAATAAACTTCGTCATGTGTTTCTATTATTTCTATGTAGTTGTGGTAATAAACTTCGTCATGTGTTTCGCCTTTATGTGTTTCACCGTCATGTGTTCCGGTACTGACACATCCTTCTCTTTCAGAGTTGTTGCTTTCAACGTTCCTGATAAAGGTAGATTAAGAAATGCGCTTCGAACGCATAACGTTTATAAAGTGCTATTTGTAATAGCAGTTAAAAATGATAATAAACGATCTTTCAATAAGGCGATCATACTTTATAATTCAGATTCATTCATATATTGTTAGAGCGATATATGAATGTACAAAAGAAACACATAGCTGTAGTGCTAAAGAAGTCCGGTAATGATTTATTGAGAAGGACTTTTGTCTTAATATGCACTTAATACACAATCTTAAACATGGTAGTATTGCTATAAGACATTTTTGTAATCTTCTCATGAAGCTCATGTATAGTTATAGCTATCCGTCGTAATATACAAATAAGGAGCTTTTGAATATTAGAGGCAAATGAATTAAGTTACCGATGTTTAAAAAATATTATCACATAACCATTAAAGAAATACAAATCAGGTTAAATCAAAATGCTGAGAGAAACACATAAACTCCAAAAGTAGCGAGGCCGAGTGCTTCGATAGGGTTAGCGTCTTCTGCCATCAATGCATCATCCGCCATGTGAACCCACACGACAATAGATATCTACATGTAAAGAACTAAAACCGCAAAAAGCTGTCACAAATTAGTTAAGGCATAAGGCACAGACACCTTGTATCATTAATCCCATTCGCGATGTAAAATTAAAGTTGTGCTTATTTCATTTTCTTTCCTTCGTGGCTCTGTTATAACAGATTTTGTGTTAGGAGCAAACTGTACATGAAAATATTACTTTACATTGATTTAAAGAACTTTGTCTGGATGTGCCCCATCAGAAACGCTCAAGATATGACATATGACCAAAAGGATTTTTAAAGTTTGTTCTTATGTTGTACTGTAACGCCACTGTCCCAGGTTAGGGGGAGGTTTGAGCGCAAACATGTTTAACCCCGCCACATTCTTTATGTGCCTGTCCCAAGTCAGGAGCCTGTAGTTTAGTGGTTGTCGTTGGTTCATGTCTGTCATATTTGTTTTTCGTTACTTGTTTTGTTATAAATTAGGCCGTTAGTTTTCTAAATTGAAGTGTTTCGTATTTTTCATGCCTTTTATAGCCGACTATACGGTATGGATTATTCTCATTGTTGAAATGCGTACGGTTGCCTATAATTGCTTACATCCACTTCATTTGAACTTTTGTGGATAGTTGTCTCATTGGCAATCATACCACATCTCCTTATTTTTATATTAATACCGGAATGGGAACCAACATATTTTATTCCCTAACCTGGGACAATGGTGTAACAATACAACACAAGAACAAACTATAAAAATCAGTTGGAAAAGGCTTCACTCAACAGATGGATACAAATAGAAATACATCTAACAAAAAACACAGAGTGGACGTGGACGGGTACTTATACATCCCTACAACAAAAGACACTAA
The DNA here is from genome assembly GCA_017311375.1 of Mytilus coruscus. NCBI lineage: Eukaryota > Metazoa > Mollusca > Bivalvia > Mytilida > Mytilidae > Mytilus > Mytilus coruscus. The sequence continues at coordinate 94,867,224 of CM029600.1, read as the reverse complement.
TTACAGATTTGAGAGTACTCGCAGTTACTGACAGTTAGTTCAAAGCCAATAACAACTAATAAAAAAAAATCATCTATCTAAGACTAAAATATCAATCAGTACACATCCAACATCCAATGGATTTAGTCTAAAGACGTCATTAACAGTCAGAGAAAAACATGATCTTGTGCAATACCAAACTATAGGTATCGACAAATTGTAGTACGTGAAAGTACATATGTGTAATATTTAATATGGTTTTAATTTACTGATAACAAAATCAATATTTATACCAATAAAACAATATTCAAAGATTTAATTACAGTGTTGAATAGGTTACCATTTAGAAAAAGTTTATTCAAAGGATTGATACGTTTACCCGGACTTATTTAAGTTTCCGGGGTGGGGGGGGGGGGCAGTTTACAACATCACCGTAAAATTTAGGATGTGCTATTCCGTTTGAAATAAGTTTTCTACAGGTACAGCCAAACTTGCAGACCAAAACTTTGTATCTATGGAAGAATTTGGTAAAGGTTTTGAGTAATTTGTGGTAACGAAATCCCTGACTTAATAATTTACTAGTAATACATAGTTTACGCTTATTGAAATCCGAAACGTCACTACAGACACGGGCATAGCGAACGAGTTGGGATATATAAACACCGTAAGACGGTGCAGAAGGAACATCAGCGTCCAAAAAGTAAAAATTAACAATAGGAAAAGAAAAATCATCCCTTTTGTCGTAAAATTTTGTGTAGAGTTTCTGGTTTAATACTGAAATATCTAAATCTAGGAAAGGACAGTTATTGCTTTTATTATTTGATTTATTTAAGTAAGTTCCTTTGGGTAAATTTCAGCAGTATATTTAGAGAATCCTTGATTATTTAACGAAAAAATATCATCAAGCTTAAGATAACTGTAAGTGTTGTTGAATTTATCAATTAAATGAAATTTAGACGGTTTTTTACTGAGTTTGGCCATAAACTGTGATTCATAACAGTAAAAGAACAAGTCTGCTATTAAAGGGGCACAATTGGTGCCCATAAGAATACCTACAACCTGTCGATAAACTTTATTGCCGAAACGTACATAAATGTTGTCAAGGAGAAAATTTAGTGCTTTAATCATCTCATCACACCTCCAGTAAGTATATCTAGCATATTTACCTTTCTCATTAGAGAAAAAGGCTTTATATGAGTTGCAGCAAATAAATTTGCAACCAGATTTATCAAACGACCATTTAATTAGATAGGAAAAATTTTGTTTGATAAGATTGTGTGGAAGCATAATATAAAGAGTGGAAAGGTCAAAACTGTCAACCGAATCAAAAGAACCATCAAAAGCACGTAATTTATCTAAAACATCCAAAGAGTTGTTTACACTCCAAAAATGGCTAATTCCACTGTTTTCATATGTTTTCTTACAAAAATTAACGATAAGTTCTTTGATAGTAGTTAAGGAACTCGAAAGATTAGTAGTAGAACACTTACTAAAGGCAGAGATGAAACGATATTTTACGTTTTTTTTTTTGGTAGTTTAGGTAATCAATACATAGCAGGGACCTTCAAATGTTCAGAGAAGGCCTTAAGCTGATCTGTGGTAGTGACATGATTATTAACTATACGACTCACTGTGGATCGTACGGCCTTGAATGTAGTTGAATGTATAATTTCATTCTTAAGGACTTCCGTGTAGTATTTACGTCATACCACCACCACATTGTTGACTGCTTTGTCGGTCGGAACGAACACAAAACACTTTGATAGTACTTGAATTTTGTTTTTAATCCTAGAAATGGGCGTATTACTTACTCTTTTATTCATTTCGAAATTATTTTCGAAATGTGATATGCGAATATCAACAATATTCAGACATTAATTTAAATAGGAATCAAGTGACTTTTTGTCAGATTTCTCCCGTTTACAACATTTTTTACAATAGGATGAAAGAGCATCTTTAATAACCTTACGACACTCTTCCCAATTTATTTTCAACGGTGGACGATATTTTGGTCCTTTTTACAGAAAGTTTATAACCTCTCGGTCTTGAACGATGTTGAGGTCTCCTGTAATAACATGGCCATAGGGATCTTATCTAAACTTCGATGTTTCACAGTCTCATGTTAAAGGAGCATTATTTTCTATACTGACGTCTGATGTAACTGATGTATAATTAAAAACTAACTTCTACTGTTTTTTTTATACGAATAAGAAATTATAGGTGGCTCAATGTTATCAAAATTTGGAGGTATACAGTTTTGAACGGTAGAATCATGAAAAAATACCAGACAAATTAAAAAAAAATCAATACCTCTATAAATGTATTTTATTTTTAGAAAATACTCTTTATAATCTTCAGGTTTGTCAATTTGAGGAACAGCCTATGGTGACAAAAATCTGGCGATTGCCATGAGACCTATGATTGCGTTGTCTTTTATCAACAATAGTCATGAAATCAATACAGGAAGTTTTAGATATGTTCCCTTGGCCCATGATATTGTCATTTAGACCTAGGGGATACGCTGTCTGTTGTCGTTTAATCCAAGAAAGTTCGCAAATTTTACGGGAATCTTCAAACTGTTTATGTGATTGTCCTGGTTGTTTATGGCTGGTTTGAAGTGGTTGGAATTTGATAAATTTAATATTGTGTTTGTGAAAGTGGCTGGCAACAAACGCTTTTGACACAGGTTATCATTTAATCAAAGAGCATATGTATCTACATATTGATTTCCATTACAATCATAGCAAAATCATGGTTTTTATAATACTGACACCAGGAATCAATTTGAAATGCTTATTTTACTTAACATCATGTTATGGTTAAATTCTATCACAAATAGATGTTCTCTTTGTGTTTTTTTCCATAAACAAACTTTTACTTAATATTTCATATTAAGAATCGTCTTGGAATAGCATGTTACACCTATAATAAACATCTTTGTTGAAATCCTAGCATTAAAAAGATATTTCTCAATTTAGTTACCGATGATGTCAGTATGACATCATACAGACATTATACACATGTCGAAATTTACTTATTTTACCTAATTGCCCATTTCACGCATGCATAGCATTTGGTCATTATTTATATGAGCAACAGCTTTACCACTTAAATATCTTTGTAAAATACAGTTTGAGATTTTATTTTGGTCAGGCTTTATGTACTTCTCCATTCTTGAATTTACTTGGAGTGCGGTATTTTAGTCAGTACTTTTTTTTATATATATACATATCATTATATATGAATGACAACATCTTAAAATGAGGACAATATGCCAGTTTTTTGTTATTTTACACTAAAGTTTGAAGCGCTAATGCCAATATCCAAAATCAAATTCAAAAATATAAATACTGGTGCCCGACAGACTGCTGTCGTTTGAAGATCTGAAGAATGTTTTTTTTACAATACAGCAATGTTATTTAGTACTTTTTAAACTTTTTGATTTTCGAATTCCAGGGAAAAAAAAGTGGCATTATCTTACCTTTTCATTTGTGATTTAAAAGAAAGTAAGTTTTTACCTTATTTTTACACCTAGATTCAGTTTGGAATAACCTTTGGTATTCATATATCAATTTTCATTCCAATCCAAACAAAATAAGAATGATGTTTCTATAAATCATAAAATTTAAAACAAAAAGTAAGTTTTTTTTTATTGAAATTTTACACCGAAATAAAACAAAACTCAATTTTTGTCATTGCAAATCAATTTTTAAATAGAGATAATAACTTTCATGTAAATGTTTTGAAAATCTAGCACAAAAAGATTGTTTAAAAATTGTGATTTGTTAACATAAACGTTTTTACCACAAGGTTTTCAACATTTAAAATAGAATTGAAATGAAACTTTTTTTCATAGTTATCATCATTATCGTGAGTGCATACTTATTTTGAAAATCGGTTGAGGAAGTCTTGACTTATTGTACGACAAAGAAGTGCTGACGGACGGACAAACAAAGTCAAGAAGAAAAATACACTTTTGTGTAAGCTCATTAGAAAAATACGATTTGGTGTAAGCTAATAAAAATTAGTTATACGTAAAACTCTGTTTCATCAGAGTTATTATTTAAATATCAATCTACCTTACACAATATATGTTCATACTTATTAACAAATCAAAGGAGTAGGGGCATTAAGGCCAAGTTTTTGCCCAAGAAAATAAAGTTTTTGAGATCTATTCATATTTGCACATAATGTTTGGTAAGGCATAAAATCAAGAAAGCATTACTTAAGATTTTTTGGTGTTATGACGTCGCAATTACGTCATAACATGCACAGTTTTCATAAAGACATGGAAAATTGCAGAATTTATGCAGTTTTTTATCATTATTTCCATTCTGGAAACATCGTGTGCAGCCAAGATACAACAACATAATGTAAGAGAATCTTTATTATAACTATTGACATATTATCACCAAATATAAACTTCAAGTTTTTTCTTGGGTGCGCACATACTTTTCCAATCTAATTAACACTTAGAAGTTAATGTTAAACAAGGAAAATCAAGAAATTTTACAAAATAGACACATTTCGTCATGGTTTGTTGTCATGGTAACTTGTTCAATGTGAAATTTGTATCTATTTCTGAACAGCTTGGACTTTAGAAAAAATTTAAGAATATGTACGATAACTTTTCGATTTCTACTAAAATTTTGACCAAATGAGGGCTTGACTGCTCCTACATCTTTAGATTAGTTATGTACCTTGCACGCAGCAGATATTTAAAAATGAAACTGAAGTCTATAAAGCTAAAACAAAAAAATCGATTAATATCAATATTGAATAAAGATAATACCTGCCGATCTCCGAAGAAACGATGCATCCGAAGTTCTGTCCTGACAGAAAGTACACGTTGGAAGGGTACTGGCGACAGCTGGATTTGTTGTTGACGAGATAGCTCTTACATTCGGAATGGTATTACTGTTTATATCTGGAAACATTAAATCATAAAATGTATACAAGGTTTATAGAGACATCTTTTTCTAACTCAAATTCTTAATATCTAGAAAGTATATATATCAAGTATATTTCTTAAGAAGCAACGCTAAGATATTTGACGTTCGCCTTATTTATATAAGTGCTTCTAACAGTATGCTTGGAGATATACGACCGCATAAGTCTGTTTTTCAAATCAATAAATTTCTTTCCTGGAGCAATGTTTAAGAAAGCAATGAAAATCTACCAGACTGATATTTTTGATGAGTTTCTACATGAAAAAAATAATTTAACAAAATATAAAACGTAAGTGTAATTGTAAGGTATATGTATATCGTCGTCTTCACATCTTTGAATACTTTGGTTCAGGACAGTGTATACAAGAACATACACAATACTAGTCAGGTCTGTATGTACAAGAACCTAAACAATACTATTGAAGACAGTGTGTACAGGGCATATATATTTTTTGTTTTGCTATTCAGGAATCTGCTGACTGGAATCTACATCTTTTTATGACTGGGTGTAGAGGGACATACAAAAAAAAATTAAGGACCGTATGAACATGTGCATACGAGATACTATTACGAACCGATTGTACAGAGACACACACGATACTGTGCATGACCGCGTGGACAGAGAATTGCTAGACCAATTCGGACTGTCCATTAAGACTGTTTATGACGTTTTTACTCTAAATCTGTTTGATGTTTAGTGATTGACACTCTTGCCTTGGAGAACATGGATTATCTATTAGCGTTGATTTGTTTTCGAGGTTACCAATTTTCGTGGATTAAGAAACAAAAAATGTATTTTCATGGATATTTGATTTCGAGGTTTTAAAAAAGTCTGAATACAAGCCTTTGTAAAATACGTACTTTTTTGAACATTCAATTCGTGCTTTACCTGTACACCCGGAATCAACGAAAATTGATAATAGTAATGAATCAACAGCAGTTGTTTTTGGCTTAAAAATAGCTTTCAACAAAAGCGAATAATTTTAGATTGGTACTTTTATATAAGAAGATGTGGTATGATTGCATAGAGACAACTCGCCACAAAAGACCAAATAACAACTATAGGTCACCGTACGGCTTTCAACATTTAGCAAAACCCATACCGCATAGTCAGCTATAAAAGACCCCGAAATGACAAATGCAAAAATTCATACGAGAAAACTCTGAGCCTGATTTATGTACAAAACAACAAACGAAAAACAAATATGATATACAGCAACAAACGACAACCAACTACAAACTACTGAATTGGGACAGACATATACAGAATGTGGCGAGGTTAAACTAGTTTGTTGGCGCCAAACCCTCCCCCTAACCTGGAACATTGGTGTAACAGTACAACATCTTCATGTTAGTTTCTGTTTGTACTTCTTGACGATCTGATGAGTCAAACAATTTCCAACTGATTTTTACAATTTGTGTTTAGGTGTACTGCTACACAATTGTACGAAGCTAATAGAAAAAATCAGCAGCCACGATCGAGCTTTCCCTTTGAATTTGGCGAGCCTCGATAAAAAACGACAGAGACTCATTCAGATTTGAATTTGAAAATGTTTACAATGTTGATTTGAATGAAAGGCTTACCAGTTTTTTTAAATTTTGACATGCATAATCGGAAGGCAGAAATGTACAAAAGGAACTCCGGAACACTATTTATCTCTCTGGCTAAGTCGTTTGTGTACTATTTCAAATGAACAAAAAATGTGCACCAAAAATTTGCTTGTGAGGCAGTCCATATTGAACAAAAAGGCAAAAGAGAATACAAATTAACTCATAAGTAAATTAACCAGCATATAGTGGATTGTATAGTATTTGGTACACACATATATTTAATGTTATCGCGTGCGTCCTTGTGCAATACACATAAAGAAATCACCAACATTATTTTTTCTGTGCAGTGTTTTGTGGTGTGTTATTTGGCTTTTCTTTTTTGTTTCTTTTTTGACACGGTGTTGTCTATTTTGTTTTCGACTTATGTTTTTTTATTATCCCTTGTTATCTTCATCATTAAGAAAAATAGCATAACCTGACAATCTTGAATAGTATAATTTGAACATGTTTTTAGACAGATAAATATCACTACAGGTAGCAACTACCTATACGTGGAGTTATCGATAATTAGTGGTATGTTGTGTATACTCAAATATTAACAGCAATAACTGTCCTTTTCTGAATTTGAATATTTCAGTTTTACACGAGAAGCTCTACACCAACTCGTTCGCTATGCCCGTGTCTGTAGTGACGTTTTGGATTTCAATGAGCTTAATGTATGTATTACTGGTAAATTATTAAGTCAGGGATTTCGTTACCACGAATTACTTAAAACCGTTACTAAATTATTCCATAGATACAAATATTTGGTTTGCAAGTTCGACTGTACCTGTAGAAAACTTATTTCAAACGGAATAGCACATCTTAATTTTTTACGGGAATGTTGTTCACCGAGCCTGGAAATTTCGATACGATCCGGCTAAAGTTATCAATCCTTTAAACAAACTTATTCTAAAAGGTTACCAATTAAACACTGTAATTATATCTTTGAATATTGTTTTATTGGTATAAATATTGACTTTGTTATCAGTAAATTAAAACCATACTAAATATTATTAGTATACACGTACGCACATTCACGCTACTACAATCTGCCGATACCTATATTTTGACATGGCACAATGTCATGTTTTTCTCTGACTGTTAAAGAAGTCTTCACACTAAGTCCATTGAATGTTGGATGTGTACTGATTGATATTTTAGTCTTAGATACATGATTTTTTTATTAGTTGTTATTGGCTTTGAACTAGCTGTCAGTAACTGCGAGTACTCTCAGATGTTTACTTAGTGTCTTTTTTGTTGTGGGATGTATAGATACGCTACCACGTTCTATCTGTGTTTTCGGTAGATGTTTTGTACTTTGAGTTAAGCCCTTTTCAACTAATTTTTATATTTTTTTCTTATGTTATACTGTTACACCACTGTCCCAGGTTAGGTGAGGGTTGAGCGTTCACAAACATGTTTAACCCCGCCACATTCTTCATGTGCCTGTCCCAAGTCAGGAGCCTGTAGTTCAGTGGTTGTCGTTGGTTCATGTCTGTCATATTTGTTTTTCGTAAATTGTTTTTCTTTTGTTATAAATTAGGCCGTGAGCTTTCTCAATTGAATTGTTTCATATTTTTCATTTCAAGGCCTTTTGTAGCCGCCTCTACAGTATGGGTTTTCTCATTGTTGAAGGCCATACGGTTGCCTATAATTGCTTACATCTACTTCATTTGAACTTTGATGGATAGTTGTCTCATTGGCAATCATAGCACGTGTCCTTAATTTTATATTATACTATTTCAGGAACTACATGTTATCGATGTTGAATCATAATTATCCATAATAATACAGGGTGCATGTTTATATTGGTGTAGTGGAATGGGGAGAGAGGTTCATTACAAATTATGTATAACATCGTATACATATAATATCTAGCATGTCGATACCCCTGGGAGGATTTCGATTATAAAGTACTCGTCTGAAATTTTCATTCAGACCTGCTTTATTCTTCAAAAGTACGATAACTCGTTACAGATTGTTTCGTTTCGCCGATTTTTAAGCTTTCTCGTTGAAGTTCGTACTGTGTGCATTCTTCGTTGCTTTTTATGTTTCTGTTAAACATTTTGTCAATGGTGTTTGATTTCCGGTGTTCTACTGCACATGTGCATATTACAAAACCTTTCTTATCTCTACCTATTCGTTAGGTTTTTCAAATCCGCATATTTGTCTTTTACACCCAATTCAAACGCTATCATATATTATGTAAGTTCGTTTTATTTAAAGTAATATAAGCCATTTTCGTATTGATGTTAGCGATTTTGTGTATTATAAGTTAACTAAGATTTCACCATACCTGCTAATAAGTAATAATAAAATGAATTTTCAATAACTTTAGTTGTCCTCATACACAGATAATACCACATACTTGTGCCGCCACCGCCGCCTGGGGGAAACGCTGGCATCACTTCTAAAGAAAATAGAACAAACTCTGAACCTTTTCTTTAAGGAAAACATATTTTTAAAAATAATAATCTCTTTTTTAACGAATATTCTTGTACAAGCATTGTTCTTTAATATTTCTTTGGTTATAAATAGAGTAAAGGCAACATTTTTATACCTTAATTCCATAAAACTTTTGTCTATGCAAATGAGGATTAAAGCTTAGAAAATCGCATAAACTCTACCGGAGAAAAAGGAAAATATCAAAAAATACCGATCTCCCAGGAAAATTCAAAAACTCAAACACATCAAACGAATGGAAAACAACTGTCATATTCCTGACTTATTAAATTACAGGCATTTCAGTATGTAGAAAACGGTGGAATAAACCTGGTTTTATAACAAGCTACTGTGGATTCATTTTTATTCGTGGTATACCAATTTTCGTGGGTTTCGTGGGTCACAGCGAACCACGAATTTAAGAATTCAACGAAGAATAATCACAAGAAATGTGTATGGAGTCGGATGTTTATTTCCGGTTATGTTATGCAGTTCTAGTATAGTGTTGACTAGCGATAAACATTGTAACATAACACGTGTTTTTATTGAAAGAAGATACAAGTATTTGGATTAAATCAATAATAAATATATCGAATATCAGTGATAATTTACTTTTTAAAATTGATTAAAACTGTTCATGGAAAATAACTGCAAGTTGTTTATTACCGTGTCATAGTTTGGTTTACTGGTGATTAAAAATCAATAGGATTAAGTACGGGAATATTGCCCGTGGGTAATATTGTTTATGACAGGGACATTTGTTTTCACACCTTTTACTTATATGGCTGTTTATTATATCGTGATTAGGGAAATGAGCTTTCAGTCATAGAGTTTTGAATGCCTTATAAAATTCCGACAAGAATTTATAAATTGTAAAACAAACAAATAATTAGTTGTCTCTGTCCATTATTGTAATAGAAGTTTTCAATGAACACTTTAACCTAGAATGACCAAGCAAGGATTTTGACAATTCAAAACTTTTTCAATGAATTCCTTCTTTTTTGTTTGTTTTATTATTGATCAAACCAAGGAGGTTATATGATCTCCAAAATCAAAAAGAAATCCACGAATTACGTATCTGATTTTTTTTTTTTTTTTGGTAATCAGCGATCCAAGAACTTACATATACCACGAAACGTCTTTTTTTCTCTATCTTCGAAAATTGATACCCACGAAAATAAATGAATCCACAGTAAATCTCTCTCTTGCATGACAGTTGCATGGAATGTCATTATATCGACAACAATGTGTGAGCAAACCAAATAGACAAGGTAAAAATATCAAAAATTGGGGTATAGCCCCGTTACTTTTGGTTTAGTTTTCAGGCGTATTGTGTTTTATGCTTTCTTATTATTTTTATTTTCTGTGATGTTTCTACCGATAATAAGCTTTTCTATATTTTTTGTACTAAAAAAATCGTGTCATCATTTTCAAACTTTTACATCATGTGAAGTTTAAGGTTAAAAATATTACATTTACTGATGGTTTATTTTTTTTTTGAGTCTAAGGGCTATATATAACCAAACGATATTGTGTTTTATATACAGAACAGGACTGGCGTCAATAGAGGAGTAGAAGCTACTGACGCTTCAGAACACCCAGAATACCCAGGGTTTTGGTGTATTTGTACTATTTAATCTTATAATTATTTTTCTTCATAGTAATTTGTGGACTCTTATTTTTGTCATTACCTTTTTGTTTAAATTGTTCCTATATTATCATATTACGTAGTTTTATTGTGTACGTAGTCTTATCAATAATACATGTTGCAATAATTTGCACGACAGTATTTATTTAGACTCCATACCGGTACTTCATACACATAATCCGTTGGAATTATTAGAATATAATATAATAATAACTTTTATCCTTAGCAATCAGACATGGGGTAATTGAAATATGTAATTGTAATTGACCTTAATTAATTGCAATTTCTTAAGTAATTGAATGCAAATTGTAATTGAGCATATTTTCAATTACAAGTTATTGAAATTAATGAATTATATAGCCAAAATTGTCTGTAATTGACAATTACTTTTCAATTACAACTCAGTTACATTTGAAATTTTGGATCAGAAAGATTGAATGTTGTGTTCTCTCAAAAAATGATGAAAAGCCATGACCTTAGTAAATATAGTTAGCTGACAAAGCAAAGCCTACACAGTATACTCTCTGTAATTACACAACTATGGGAGATTCTTTATTTTGTATTGAATCAACAAAAATTAGAAAATACAGATTGTAGAAACATGCCATAATTTGTGTTTAAAAGAAACCATTATTAAGTCACTGTCTTATATCTTAATTAGCTTGTTACATGTATATTCAGATAGATATTGGTTTAACATAACCAATTTTAAAGGACATAGTAAATCAATAAATACAACCTTTGGCTATTTGTTTTATAATCATAATAAACTATATGATAATGTATGATAAACTTTAACAACAGTTATGTTTGGTGTTAAACAGGGTGTCATCCTTGTTTGCCCACTTTTAATTACATGCATATATAAACAAAGGGGGAATTGTTGTTTTAACAACTAAATAGATATAAGAAGGTCTGTTTCTTAATTTAGCCATATTATTTACCTGAAATTTACCTGTAAAATCTTATAAAGAATACATATTTATTATTGAACATTGATTCAAAATTGAGATTTAAAAGGAAAAATATTATAACAAAACTATAAAATACATTTTTAATTAAAAAGAGATAAATGTTATAAGAATATTGATATTGAGATTGAAAAAGGGAAAAATATTATAATAAAACTATAAATATGATTAAAAAGAGATAAATGTCATAAGAATTTTAAATGAGATTATAAAAAAAAAAAAAAAAAAAAAAAAAAATTATAAACTAATAAAAAAAATAATTGTAATCAGATTTCTATCTATTCATATTTATCTTAATTTATTATAACACATTTTTAGGTTATAGTTCTGCACTTAAATTAAAGACACTCTTGTACATGAATGTTATGTTTGCATATCATATCTGATGCTTAAATTCATATTGAATGATAAATTTCAGTGATAATGGTATTTATGCAATATTGACAATGTTAATTGAGGGGCCTCGGTGACCGAGTGGTCTAAGTAGTTACTACTGTAATCACTAGCCAGTCAACACTGAGGTTGTGAGTTCGAACCCCGCTCGTGCAGGTGCACTCGACTCCAATCTTAATTGACTAGGATTGTCAGTTTTCCTATCGAAGGTCGGTGGTTTTCTCCGGGCACTCCGGCTTCCTCCACCAATAAAAACTGGCCGCCACGAAATAGCCCAAAAGCGGTGCTTAAAAGTGGCGTTAAAACACCAAAAATCAAAATCAAAATCAATGTTAATTGTTTTAGTGCTATTAAATAAATATATCAAAATCATTTATTATTTATTTTCAATTTTCTGCTTCAAAGAATCAAATCATTGTTGTCAATATAATGGAATTTTATGTGACTATCATACAAATGAGAGGTTTATCTAGCTATAAAACCAGGTTTAATCCACCGTTTTCTACATAAGAAAATGCCTGTACCAAGTCAGGAATATGACAGTTGTTTTCCATTCGTTTGATGTGTTTGAGCTTTTGATTTTGCCATTTGATAAGGGACTTTTCGATTTTAATTTTTATAGGAGTTCGGTTTTTTGTTATTTTATTTTTTTCAATGAAAATTTCACAACCAAATGTATGAAGAGAAAATACGTTATAATATTCATCGATTGCACATAAACTTAGCCTATAGAATTTTACAGAGATATATGTATATATAAAATAGCATCATAAGTTAACTGGAAAAGACTTTACCATTTTCTAACCAGTAAACCTTTTGTCTTTTTTGTTTATATAACCATTTGATTGCGGTAATTAAAAGTGGGCAAACCAGGATGTAAGCGTTAAACAGGTATAAAGTCAATTAGAAAGAGATAAATATACCCCTAGGTAAATGCTTTTTTTTCTAAATCAATTAATTGTGATTAAACTAAGGTATATTTTTAAAAATAGTCAAGTTTTCTAAATCATTTCTTTATGAAATTTTTTTAATAAGTTGTGAACAGAATAAAAATCATTCTAAAATATTAAAATTAGAGCTCTCTTTTGTATTATTTTCAATGAAATACATTAAAATATAAATTTTCGATAGATATATTTTAACAAAATTCGATATTTTCAAAATATTGAATAAGGCTTTTATCATTTTGAGCATTAAATTAAACCAGACCTCTAGTCCTAAGGATTTCTGGTAGACAAAGTATTATATGCACTTAAGATTTATGTATGTTTGTTCTTTATTCCTGTAACACACCAGATATCTAACTTTTTATGTTCTTTTATACTGGCTGAATTTGAAAATAATCGCTGTAAATTTCATCTGTTATTTCTATAAAGCAATGTATGATACTTGTGTACATAGTTATCAAAGGTACCAGTCTTATAAATCATAGAATAAATGCATGTTTTCAATATCTTATCTAAATTTTCCTTTCAAAGTAATTGAAGTAATAAATTACATTTGCCAAGCAATTGGAAAGTAATTAATTACATTGGTAAACAAAGACATATGTAATGTGTAATTTTTATTATTTAAACTTTTAGAGAATAATATAAATGGCAAATTTTTCCGTATTATACAAAATATGTACGAAATGTAAAATCACGAATTATATTTAATGGTGAGAAATCAGAGTTATTTGCTTGTGAAATGGGTGTAAGACAGGAGAAAATCTTTCCCTGCTCTTTTTGCAATATTTTAAATGATTTACAGCATTTTTGAAGGCAAAGATGTACTTGGTGTTAACTCTATTAGTGATGACCTTGAACACGAGTTGACAGTATTTTTAAAATATTTATGTTATTATATGCGGATGACACTGTGATGTTTTCCGAGAGTAGTGAAGATCTACAAAACATGTTAAATGAATTCTGTGATTATTGTGAAAATGGCAACTCAAAATAAATATTAATAAGACAAAAGTTCTTATATTTTCCAAAGGTAGACAACCCAAAATATAAGATTTTTATACAGAATAGAGAATTAGAAATCGTAACTGATTATAAATACCTCGGTATAGTTTTTGCTAGAAGTGGTTCATTTTAAAGACCCGAAAATATATTTGTGAACAAGCTACTAAAGCAATGTATGGTATATTAAAAAATGTAGACAAAACAGTTTAACTATAGAATGTCAGTTAGACATGTTTAATAAGATAGTTTTACCTATCCTTCTTTATGGTTCGGAAATTTGGGGATTTGAAAATTTTGATTTGATAGAACGTGTACATTTAAAATTTTGTAAGCTTGTTCTACATTTAAAACAGAGTACACCTAGCTGTATTGTTTATGCAGAATTGGGTAGATATCCTGTTATTCTTAATGCCAAAGTGCGTATGGTTAGTTTCTTATGTAGATTACTGTGTGGTAAAGAAAGTAAAATTTCATGTCTTTTATATAAACTATTGTATATTAATTTTCACAACTATGGTCTTAATTGTAAATGGATATCATTTGTAAAAAATGTCTTTGATACCTGTGGAATGTCAAATATCTGGTTTAACCAATTGTTAGATAAATGGGTAATTAAAAGTATTGAGTTGAAACTTAAAGACCAGTTTTTGCAGAATTGCCTAAGCGAAATAAACACTACTACGAAATGCTTATGTTATAGAATTTTAAAACTGATATTAAATTGGAAAGTTATTTTTCCAAATTGTCAATATATAATCAATTTTATTGTGTAAATTTAGATGTGGAAGTCATCGATTACCTATCGAGACGGGAAGGTGGAATAACATATCCAGAAATGATAGGTTATGCCATCTTTGCGAATCAAGAGACATAGGTGATGAATATCATTATGTTATGACATGTAACGCTCTAACTCAAGAAAGAAAGAGGTTGTTACCACACTATTGTACTTTTGTCCAAATATATATAAATATCAACAATTAATGAGCTCTAGTAACTATATTGTTCTTGAAAACTATGTAGATTTATAAAATTATAAATGTGAGGGTCACTCCTCCTGGTTAGTTTGTCACAGTAATTTAATGTTTATGTCTGTATTGTTCACATGTGCTTTAATATTTAATGTAATTGTTTATACATATATATTCTCTAAAACTATGTAATTTGTAGTTAATGAGAAATAAAATTCATTCATTCATTCAATTTAATTGAAGATTTTGTAATTGTAATTGAATGTAATTAATTACTTTCAAAAGTAATTGACCCCATGTCTGTTAGCAATACAGCTCATAGAATATAAATAGTATGCAAAGGGAGGTAAGTAAAATATCATATTTTTTTTTTTTTTTACCAAGCACATTTTAATTACTTAGATCTTGTATTTATTTATTACTTACGTTACATGAAGTCGCATATATACGGGGCACTAGAAACTAACACTGTTGTAGTGACATCAGTCTACACTTGTATGAATTCAATAAAAGGAGATGTAGGGTTCGTTATATATATATATAGAAAGGTGATATGGGAACCGAACGAAAATATGATATACATAAAGCCCTCAGTCCGATATGGGAGTCTCGGGGTGATACAAGAGCCGATGTGGAAAACGCCATGTAATAATCTATAAATAGCATACATCCTTATCAAGGGAATATTGACCACATATGTACTTCGTTAATTATTTACTTTGGAATAAATGTAACTGACTATGAATAATGCTTTAGTAATAGTTGTTTTTTTTTCTATCCATATGTTCTAATAGTTAAAACATTACTCTCCTGCTTAGCAATATCAATCCTGTATTTTTCACATAACATAATTATTTATACTGTCATAATTGCAATTCATTATTTACTTTTCACTGTTGGTCAGGTTTAACTTTCCCTGTGGATCTTAATCTGAATATTTATATAAAAATAAGTAATTAATTGATAAAAGAATAAAGAAATAACGTCATAATGTTGTATGTTCTGATTGATTGGAGTCATGACGTTGTATACCTTCATGAGTAAAGAAGGTAATAAATAAAGAAACTATGTGGGACTGTTTGAGTAGATTAAAAAATGTTGCATCCCATTATCAATTGCGTGTCAAACGTTGCAATATTCACAAAAATAAAATATATGTTCCTAAAAACGAATATATGTTCATGAAAACAAAATATATATTAAAAAATCAAAATATGTGTTCACAAAATAAAACATATATGCATTAAACATAAATAATTGTTCATAAAAATATGTTTTCTTAAAAATTTATTTATGTTCATATATTAAAACAAATGATTGTTCATAAAAAGAAATATATGTTCATAAAAATTAAAAATATATTCAGAACAAGTTAAATATATATTCATGAAATGTTCAATATATATTCATACACACAAAATTTTCATTAAAATTAAAATAAAAATATGTGTTCATTAAATAAAATATATGTTCTTAAAAATTTATAAATACGTTAAAATATTTGCATCATGGGATACCTCGTCACTTTTGAAACAGTGCATTTGGTTAGGTACACTCTGAAACCCGGACCGGACGGGACCTCGGACCCGAATTTTGGTCTGAAACCCGGACCCGGACTTTGGTCTGAAACCTGCACCCGGACTAGATGCCGGATCAGGACTAAGATATATTATAGAGAAACAAATTTAAATTTACCATCATGAGGTTCGCCTTTCGTGTACCCTGCTGAGAGAAGGAAGATAATTTGTGGAGCACTGGAATTGGATGTATGATAATATATATAAAAGTCTATAAAAAAGGACAAACCAGTAAATTTAATATGTACAGGATAAGGAAAAAATTATAGAAGTCTAAAGATTTGCACAACGGTACTAATATAAGATGGTAATATACGAAGATGATGTTATAAAATCGTGTTGACAAATATTTCGGCTATTTCCCGGCTTAGCAAATAGCCTTCGTCAGTGTCGATAGTTTTTACAACTATTGACACTGACGAAGGCTATTTGTTAAGCCGAAATATTTGTCAACACGATTTTATAACATCATAAATCGTGTTGACAAATATTTCACCAGCAAGTCTTTAAGGCTTTTGGGCTACGGAAAGCCAGTACAGGTGGCTCGGGAAAGATCTTGGATAGTTCAAGCCAGACCTCCCCCTCAGTCGACATTTGAGATCCCCTGGACATACTAAGGCAGATCTCAATCGACTGACCATTACAATCATTGACCACAACACTGCTTGTTCTAGGGAGGAGAAACTCACTCGGGAAAGATTTTGGATAAGAAAATTAAAAACTTTGGCATCAAATGGGATAAATGAAAAGATGTAGTTCGAATTCGCGCAGTGCTTTACATTTGGGTTATATTACTTATTACTACAGTCTCTGCTTCTATTTCTTTACCTTACTCAACTCTAAAAAAAATTTGTAATTATATCAGTTTAAATTGCTTGGTTCTATTCATTTTGGAGGGATGTAAAAGTACCCAGTCACGTTCAACTATTTAACCTTAGTCGAAATTTATTATTATATTTTTAAACTGCCATTTATTTGGGATGTTTAAATACGCAGCCTCTGTTGTAATTACTCTACCGTTGTCAAATTTGAAATATTTACAAACTTAGATCGGTCAGTGCTGTTTATTTGGAATGTTTATTGACGCAATCGTTCTATTACATCGTAACTGTCGTCACCTTTTAAATTTTCAATTTAGACTTGTTTATATTTTTCGTTTGGGCTTGTATTATATTTACTGTCGGGTTTATATGATCCGTTCATCCTATTTCGACTCTTCAAAATTCAAGAGTCAATCTCAAATTGAGGTAAATTATATGGCCTTCCAGATACCGTTTCGATTCCTAACATCACTGAAAAGACATTAATTGTCGAAATCCGGATATGGTGTACACATTTTTGCACCTCATGTTTGCGGTATACCATCATTTCCACAAGTTTATTGTTTTCTGTTCGTATCAAATTAATAATTAAGATCCATTTTACATCTGGTGATCCGTTTATTTGGCAATCGCCATGGCAATCAGCAGGGTTGTTCGACCTGCTAGTTAAATGCGTTTTGTTAAAATATACTTTTTCACATTTTGGTCTTTTGGAAAATGTTGTTTTATATATATTCAGTGTTCCTGAAACTATCTTTGTTCTTGTCATTAGTGTGCCTATCAAATTTGTCACAATTTAGGATATATCATAGGAATTGTCCTACACCTGTAAGATTAGAACACCAATTTAGGTGTTTTAAGATGGTCTTAACTTTACGGTTTATTTACTGATGGTTAAATGTTATCTCAAACCCTCTTGTTCACACTGTTGATTGCATCATTGGAAAGTAAATATTTTCCTTGTCTTCTTCATCCATGAGAGTATGTGGTTCTGTATCTATAAAGTACGGATTCATCCTATTTTCATATTCCTTCGTAGCAGTACTGAAATATTTTATCACTCAGTTTTTGTACGAAAGATGATGAAGATTTGCCGTTGGACTCTGACATTAATAAACATGTGACACTTCGAATTCAACTCACTCAAACATATTTCACAATTTTTACCGATTAAATATTTACAGAATGGCTAGCATCGATACGAATATCTTGTTTTAAGGAGATATAAATCATTTTTGGTAAAAAAATACAATGATAAAAAAAACCTCTAAAACTGACTGCATCAAAATGCTTGATTTATTCTTGATAGGCAATATATATTTCTTTTTTCGGATTAGGTGTTTGTCAACAAATATTAGACCTTCCCAAATTGTTCGAACTTGAAAAAAGGAAACAACGGACACAGTTTAGACTGCCCCTTGATTTAACTAGAAATTGAAAATGATTTACGTTTAAGAACCAAACTTTACGACAAAAATTATGAACTTTCCATTTCTATATGGAAACATTCTACCATCACATGCATATGAAGTGTATAGCTCACAGTTTATTCTATATCCAGAGGTTGCATATCCTATCACAATTTCCTAGGTAGATGGCTGCTGCTTACAAAAAAGCTATTAAACTTATGAGTTCAAAGTGGTGAAGTTGAAATCATCAATTCATAAATTTTACGGACGCCATTACGAGTTAGTTGACCGTAATGGAATATCAGTTTCATAGATGACGACAGATATTCTCCAATAAACCCAATCTCGTTCCCTTTTCCCGAATGTGATCTACCGAATTAGACTTATCACAAGGTTTGTACTTTCATAGAATGCCTCATAAGAAGCAGGATCTGTTTACCATTCCCGGAAAAACGGAGATCACCCCCAGTTTTTGGTGGGGTGGGTGTTGCTCAGTCTTTAGTTTTCTATGTTTTGTTTGGTGTACTGTTGTTTGTCTTTTGGTTTTTTTTTTTTTTTTTGCCATGGCGTTGTCAGTCTATTTTCGAAGAAGCGAGACCTTTTAAAATCTATTGAGAAAAATGTACCACACAAAATGATCACCTACAAAAATACACAACCTTGGGTAACAGACGAAGAGTGTAAGCTCATAAACAAGAAAACAAACCTGATATAAAAGGAAGAAAACCTATAATAATATAGTAAATTGAAACAAAAGAATAACGTATATGATATTGGAAATATTTTGATAAAATGATCTGTGATGTACCAACAAATAAATCAGGTCTATATGAAACATAAAAAAAAAAAACAAAAAAATTCTTCATTTTTTTCATAAGAAAATGCCTGTACCAAGTCAGGAATATGTCTGTTGCTATCCATTCGTTCGATGTGTGTGAGCTTTTGATTTTGCCAATTTATTAGGGACTTGCCGTTTTGAATTTTCCTCGGAGTTCAGCGTTTTTGTAATTTTAATTGTTTAAATTATAACAAAAGTACACAATCTGATAACTCTGGTGTTACACCTTTCAAAAAAGATGACAAGCGTTTTACAAACACAGAAAAAAAAATCTAATATTTAATATCAAGTTTTAATCTGTATTTACTAATAAAACAGATTATATGATCCCAGACAAACGTACAAACCCCTCAATTGCCAAACATAACAGTTACTGAAGCAGGTATTACCAAATAATTGTCAAACTTTAATCCATATTAAGCTTGCGGTCCTGATAACATCAACGACTGGGTCCTTACAGAGCTAAAGGAACAAGTTTCACCAATCTTAATATTTAAAATGTCTCCTGAAACTGGAGAAATACCGACGGATCGGAAACATGTAAATGAGCCTCAGCTTTCAAGAAAGGGGAATAATATAAACCCGTAAATTACAGGCCTATATCTCTTACATGTATATTTTGTAAGTTCCTGGTATATATCATTACAATTAGTAGGATGTATCACCTAGAAAAATATCATATATTACACGTTGTTCTTCGGCATGATCTAGAAAAAAATCAAGGTCTTGTAAAACACAAATTATAGATTTTATTCGAAAGTTGTCACACAATAATAATTAAAATGTCAATTGTTCTTGAACAATTGAGAGGTCTTTCCTTTTCATAATGTAAAATACATGTTTCAATAGGCGTAGAATGCATTGAAAAGCTCAAAACCACACATAAAACCCTTAAAAATATAACAAAAACAACAAATTCGCTATTTAGGACATGACCTTGACTTTTGACCTTTTGACCTTTGTCAAGGTCTTTGGTCCACGATGTCATTGTAAAAGACCCCAGGGGTCTAGGACTTTTGGTTCAAGAGTTAAAGCTAATTTTGTCTTTTCAGAAACCATTAACGAGGGTTATGCCCCTTAAGGATATGTCAAATCTCTTCGGTCAAATGTAAAAAATTGCGCCATAGTCACCTAAACATTTTTCACTATTTACTATTTCTGTAAGTATAATTGTTTTTGAGATATCCAATGAAAAGTTGTAAGGTCAAAGGTCAAGGTCAACCTTAAAAACACACTAAAAATCCTTTAAATAAGGTCAAAACACATAATTAGCTATCTGGGACATGACCTTGACCTTTGGACCTTTATCAAGGTCATTGGTCCCAAATGTCATTGCTGAAAACCCCATGGGTCTAGGACCTTTGATTATATAGTAAAAGCTGATTTTGTCTTTTCAGAAACCTAAAACAGGAGTTATGCCCCTTACAGAAAGGTCAAATCTCTTCGGTCAAATGTAAGAAAGTTGCACCTTATTGACCCAAACATTTTCCACTATTCAAAACTTCTGTAAGTATAATGGTTTCTGAGATTATCCCATAACAAGATGTAGGTCAAAGGTCAAGGTCAACATACAAATTTGACCTTGAGGCATTTTCAAAGTCACATAAATTGATGATCATTGGTGAAGATCCTAGGTGGCTACGACTTACGGTTTCTGAGTTTTAGTGGCCAACCGACATCGGTTAATTTTCAAAGGGCATAACCCTACCAATGAGTCGTTGAATCTTTTCGATCCAAATGTAACGAAGAACCAGGGTCTGGTCCTGAACAAATTTCACCCTTCGGGTTTTTTTTTTTGTACCTATTACGGTTACGGTGTTTGAATGATAACAAGGTTTTAGGTTTCGGAGGGATAACTCCGGACCGACAAAATTTTACGACTCACAGGGTGATTTCCGGATAGGTATTTATGACACCGATACAAAGTGTGAACCTGAAAGCGACATGGCTTACGGTTACGGAGAGAAATGTTGTCAAAGTTTGGCGGGAAAAAAAGAATAATAATCAGAAGAAATACAGTAAGGTATTTCCTTATAGAAAAAGGAAAGACCTTAATTATAGTAACACTCAAACAGAATTTATCAAAAAAGACTTTGCTACAGCTTTCGAAATAGTTTCACATCATAGCCCCATTCATAAGCTTCACTTCTATGGTATTCGCAATAACACACTAAATTGGATAAGGCATTTCAACATTTCAGAAAACACACAGTCGTCATCAATGGCATTTCTTCTATTTCAGTAATCGCAACATCGGGTATGGGTCAAGGTCAGGCGAACACTACCAGACAAACTTGTACACCTGAGCCCAAGCATCATATACATTTAACCGTATTGCTTATAGTAGCTAAGAAACAGACTTAACCAGGGAAACTATACATTGACAAATGAACCATGAAAATGATGAGGTCAAAGTCAGATGTACTCGGCCAAACAGACATGTACACCTTGTAAACAACATAAAATATAGTTGACGTATTGAAGTATCTTAAAGGAAAATCTAACTACTGAAACTAAATATTTACCAATGAACCATAGAAATAAGGTCAAGGACAAATGAAAGCTGCCAGACAGACGTATACACTAAGCAATCATTCCGTATACCAAATATAGTTCACTTATTGTTTATAGTATAAAAACAGACCAAAAACGCAAAACTTAACGTATTCTAATAAACCGTAAAATGAGGTCAAGATCGGATAAAACCTTCCAGACTGACAATCACACCTTACAATCATTTTATACACAAACAAAAAATGATTTACTGTTTTCAGTATCTGAGAAACTGAACTTATAATGTAACTTTAACCTTGATCACTGATCCATGAAATCAGGTCGTGGTCAGTTGAACCCTGTCTAACGGACATGAAAACGTTCCAAGGACCCCATATACCATATATAGTTATCATATTACTCATATTACTTTAGAGAACGTTACATAACAAACAAAATTTCAAGCAATCGCTGAACCATGAAAATTAGGTCAAGGACAATGGACCTATGATAGACGGAAACTTCGTAACACGAAGCATTTTGCATACACCGTCTTCTATCCTCTGAAATATAAAGCTTAATACAAATAGTTGACGCCGATTGTAATCCCTATGTCTGGCATTCTGCGACTGTCTTTGCAGTCGTGACAAAAACAAATGTTTTATATGCCTTGCATGTATTCCAGTCTCCAACGAATTTAGGGAACGACCATTTAACTTCAAATGGAGGTGGGGGTTGGAAGGGGTAGGGGTACGATTTTTCCTAAAAATATTCTGATCACCAATTTGATGAAAAATATTGTGGTCAAGCATATGACAAAAAAATATTCTGAAGCCAGATTTTCCCCATACTTTGGTCTTAAATATTGAATTGAATTTTTATTGATAGCGTCGAAAAGCCAGTACAGGTGGCTCGGGAAAGATCTTGGATAGTTCAAGCCAGACCTCCCCCTCAGTCGACATTTGAGATCCCCTGGACATACTAAGGCAGATCTCAATCGACTGACCATTACAATCATTGACCACAACACTGCTTGTTCTAGGGAGGAGAAACTCACTCGGGAAAGATTTTGGATAAGAAAATTAAAAACTTTGGCATCAAATGGGATAAATGAAAAGATGTAGTTCGAATTCGCGCAGTGCTTTACATTTGGGTTATATTACTTATTACTACAGTCTCTGCTTCTATTTCTTTACCTTACTCACCTCTAAAAAAAATTTGTAATTATATCAGTTTAAATTGCTTGGTTCTATTCATTTTGGAGGGATGTAAAAGTACCCAGTCACGTTCAACTATTTAACCTTAGTCGAAATTTATTATTATATTTTTTAAACTGCCGTTTATTTGGGATGTTTAAATACGCAGCCTCTGTTGTAATTACTCTACCGTTGTCAAATTTGAAATATTTACAAACTTAGATCGGTCAGTGCTGTTTATTTGGAATGTTTATTGACGCAATCGTTCTATTACATCGTAACTGTCGTCACCTTTTAAATTTTCAATTTAGACTTGTTTATATTTTTTCGTTTGGGCTTGTATTATATTTACCTTCGGGTTTATATGATCCGTTCATCCTATTTCGACTCTTCAAAATTCAAGAGTCAATCTCAAATTGAGGTAAATTATATGGCCTTCCAGATACCGTTTCGATTCCTAACATCACTGAAAAGACATTAATTGTCGAAATCCGGATATGGTGTACACATTTTTGCACCTCATGTTTGCGGTATACCATCTTTTCCACAAGTTTATTGTTTTCTGTTCGTATCAAATTAATAATTAAGATCCATTTTTACATCTGGTGATCCGTTTATTTGGCAATCGCCATGGCAATCAGCAGGGTTGTTCGACCTGCTAGTTAAATGCGTTTTGTTAAAATATACTTTTTCACATTTTGGTCTTTTGGAAAATGTTGTTTTATATATATTCAGTGTTCCTGAAACTATCTTTGTTCTTGTCATTAGTGTGCCTATCAAATTTGTCACAATTTAGGATATATCATAGGAATTGTCCTACACCTGTAAGATTAGAACACCAATTTAGGTGTTTTAAGATGGTCTTAACTTTACGGTTTATTTACTGATGGTTAAATGTTATCTCAAACCCTCTTGTTCACACTGTTGATTGCATCATTGGAAAGTAAATATTTTTCCTAGTCTTCTTCATCCATGAGAGTATGTGGTTCTGTATCTATAAAGTACGGATTCATCCTATTTTTCATATTCCTTCGTAGCAGTACTGAAATATTTTATCACTCAGTTTTTGTACGAAAGATGATGAAGATTTGCCGTTGGACTCTGACATTAATAAACATGTGACACTTCGAATTCAACTCACTCAAACATATTTCACAATTTTTACCGATTAAATATTTACAGAATGGCCAGCATCGATACGAATATCTTGTTTTAAGGAGATATAAATCATTTTTGGTTAAAAAATACAATGATAAAAAAAACCCCTCTAAAACTGACTGCATCAAAATGCTTGATTTATTCTTGATAGGCAATATATATTTCTTTTTTCGGATTAGGTGTTTGTCAACAAATATTAGACCTTCCCAAATTGTTCGAACTTGAAAAAAGGAAACAACGGACACAGTGTAGACTGCTCCTTGATTTTACTAGAAATTGAAAATGATTTACGTTTAAGAACCAAACTTTACGACAAAATTATGAACTTTCCATTTCTATATGGAAACATTCTACCATCATATGCATATGAAGTGTATAGCTCACAGTTTATTCTATATCCAGAGGTTGCATATCCTATCACAATTTCCTAGGTAGATGGCTGCTGCTTACAAAAAGCTATTAAACTTATGAGTTCAAAGTGGTGAAGTTGAAATCATCAATTCATAAATTTTACGGACGCCATTACGAGTTAGTTGACCGTAATGGAATATCAGTTTCATAGATGACGACAGATATTCTCCAATAAACCAAATCTCGTTCCCTTTTCCCGAATGTGATCTACCGAATTAGACTTATCACAAGGTTTGTACTTTCATAGAATACCTCATAAGAAGCAGGATCTGTTTACCATTCCGGAAAACGGAGATCACCCCAGTTTTGGTGGGTGGGTGTTGCTCAGTCTTTAGTTTTCTATGTTTTGTTTGGTGTACTGTTGTTTGTCTTTGTTTTTTTTTTTTTTTTTTGCCATGGCGTTGTCAGTCTATTTTCGAAGAAGCGAGACCTTTTAAAATCTATTGAGAAAAATGTACCACACAAAATGATCACCTACAAAAATACACAACCTTGGGTAACAGACGAAGAGTGTAAGCTCATAAACAAGAAAACAAACCTGATATAAAAAGGAAGAAAAACCTATAATAATATAGTAAATTGAAACAAAAGAATAACGTATATGATATTGGAAATATTTTGATAAAAATGATCTGTGATGTACCAACAAATAAATCAGGTCTATATGAAACATAAAAAAACAAAAACAAAAAAATTCTTCATTTTTTTCATAAGAAAATGCCTGTACCAAGTCAGGAATATGTCTGTTGCTATCCATTCGTTCGATGTGTGTGAGCTTTTGATTTTGCCAATTTATTAGGGACTTGCCGTTTTGAATTTTCCTCGGAGTTCAGCGTTTTGTAATTTTAATTGTTTAAATTATAACAAAAGTACACAATCTGATAACTCTGGTGTTACACCTTTCAAAAACGATGACAAGCGTTTTACAAACACAGAAAAACAATCTAATATTTAATATCAAGTTTTAATCTGTATTTACTAATAAAACAGATTATATGATCCCAGACAAACGTACAAACCCCTCAATTGCCAAACATAACAGTTACTGAAGCAGGTATTACCAAATAATTGTCAAACTTTAATACATATTAAGCTTGCGGTCCTGATAACATCAACGACTGGGTCCTTACAGAGCTAAAGGAACAAGTTTCACCAATCTTAATATTTAAAATGTCTCCTGAAACTGGAGAAATACCGACGGATCGGAAACATGTAAATGAGCCCCAGCTTTCAAGAAAGGGGAATAATATAAACCCGTAAATTACAGGCCTATATCTCTTACATGTATATTTTGTAAGTTCCTGGTATATATCATTACAATTAGTAGGATGTATCACCTAGAAAAATATCATATATTACACGTTGTTCTTCGGCATGATCTAGAAAAATCAAGGTCTTGTAAAACCCAAATTATAGATTTTATTCGAAAGTTGTCACACAATAATATTAAAATGTCAATTGTTCTTGAACAATTGAGAGGTCTTTCCTTTTCATAATGTAAAATACATGTTTCAATAGGCGTAGAATGCATTGAAAAGCTCAAAACCACACATAAAACCCTTAAAAATATAACAAAAACAACAAATTCGCTATTTAGGACATGACCTTGACTTTTGACCTTTTGACCTTTGTCAAGGTCTTTGGTCCACGATGTCATTGTAAAAGACCCCAGGGGTCTAGGACTTTTGGTTCAAGAGTTAAAGCTAATTTTGTCTTTTCAGAAACCATTAACGAGGGTTATGCCCCTTAAGGATATGTCAAATCTCTTCGGTCAAATGTAAAAATTGCGCCATAGTCACCTAAACATTTTTCACTATTTACTATTTCTGTAAGTATAATTGTTTTTGAGATATCCAATGAAAAGTTGTAAGGTCAAAGGTCAAGGTCAACCTTAAAACACACTAAAATCCTTTAAATAAGGTCAAAAACACATAATTAGCTATCTGGGACATGACCTTGACCTTTGGACCTTTATCAAGGTCATTGGTCCCAAATGTCATTGCTGAAAACCCCATGGGTCTAGGACCTTTGATTATATAGTAAAAGCTGATTTTGTCTTTTCAGAAACCTAAAACAGGAGTTATGCCCCTTACAGAAAGGTCAAATCTCTTCGGTCAAATGTAAGAAAGTTGCACCTTATTGACCCAAACATTTTCCACTATTCAAAACTTCTGTAAGTATAATGGTTTCTGAGATTATCCCATAACAAGATGTAAGGTCAAAGGTCAAGGTCAACATACAAATTTGACCTTGAGGCATTTTCAAAGTCACATAAATTGATGATCATTGGTGAAGATCCTAGGTGGCTACGACTTACGGTTTCTGAGTTTTAGTGGCCAACCGACATCGGTTAATTTTCAAAGGGGCATAACCCTACCAATGAGTCGTTGAATCTTTTCGATCCAATGTAACGAAGAACCAGGGTCTGGTCCTGAACAAATTTCACCCTTCGGTTTTTTTTTTGTACCTATTACGGTTACGGTGTTTGAATGATAACAAGGTTTTTAGGTTTCGGAGGGATAACTCCGGACCGACAAAATTTTACGACTCACAGGGTGATTTCCGGATAGGTATTTATGACACCGATACAAAGTGTGAACCTGAAAGCGACATGGCTTACGGTTACGGAGAGAAATGTTGTCAAAGTTTGGCGGGAAAAAAGAATAATAATCAGAATAAATACAGTAAGGTATTTCCTTATAGAAAAAGGAAAGACCTTAATTATAGTAACACTCAAACAGAATTTATAAAAAAAAGACTTTGCTACAGCTTTCGAAATAGTTTCACATCATAGCCCCATTCATAAGCTTCACTTCTATGGTATTCGCAATAACACACTAAATTGGATAAGGCATTTCAACATTTCAGAAAACACACAGTCGTCATCAATGGCATTTCTTCTATTTCAGTAATCGCAACATCGGGTATGGGTCAAGGTCAGGCGAACACTACCAGAAAAACTTGTACACCTGAGCCCAAGCATCATATACATTTAACCGTATTGCTTATAGTAGCTAAGAAACAGACTTAACCAGGGAAACTATACATTGACAAATGAACCATGAAAATGATGAGGTCAAAGTCAGATGTACTCGGCCAAACAGACATGTACACCTTGTAAACAACATAAAATATAGTTGACGTATTGAAGTATCTTAAAGGAAAATCTAACTACTGAAACTAAATATTTACCAATGAACCATAGAAATAAGGTCAAGGACAAATGAAAGCTGCCAGACAGACGTATACACTAAGCAATCATTCCGTATACCAAATATAGTTCACTTATTGTTTATAGTATAAAAAACAGACCAAAAACGCAAAAACTTAACGTATTCTAATAAACCGTAAAAATGAGGTCAAGATCGGATAAAACCTTCCAGACTGACAATCACACCTTACAATCATTTTATACACAAACAAAAAAATGATTTACTGTTTTCAGTATCTGAGAAACTGAACTTATAATGTAACTTTAACCTTGATCACTGATCCATGAAATCAGGTCGTGGTCAGTTGAACCCTGTCTGACGGACATGAAAACGTTCCAAGGACCCCATATACCATATATAGTTATCATATTACTCATATTACTTTAGAGAACGTTACATAACAAACAAAATTTCAAGCAATCGCTGAACCATGAAAATTAGGTCAAGGACAATGGACCTATGATAGACGGAAACTTCGTAACACGAAGCATTTTGCATACACCGTCTTCTATCCTCTGAAATATAAAGCTTAATACAAATAGTTGACGCCGATTGTAATCCCTATGTCTGGCATTCTGCGACTGTCTTTGCAGGCGTGACAAAAACAAATGTTTTATATGCCTTGCATGTATTCCAGTCTCCAACGAATTTAGGGAACGACCATTTAACTTCAAATGGAGGTGGGGGTTGGAAGGGGGGTAGGGGGTACGATTTTTTCCTAAAAAAATATTCTGATCACCAATTTGATGAAAAAATATTGTGGTCAAGCATATGACAAAAAAAATATTCTGAATCCAGATTTTCCCCATACTTTGGTCTTAAATATTGAATTGAATTTTTATTGATAGCGTCGAAAAAATAAGAAAAAAAAAATGTTTGGGCTATGCGCGAAAACAAAATTTCTGACTCAGACAAAAAACAACATCCTCCCTTTTTGAAGTTAAATGGTTGCTCCCTCAACAAAGGACTGGCGAGAGTAATTTGATGTGGTTCTATGAAAACTTCACATGAACAGTGTGTTTAATGTAACAGGATAATGGTCGTTGAAGAGTAAACTTCCTTCTAACGTATAAAACTGTCAATAATAGGAAACACGTTTAAGTTAACTGGAGGTTAAAAGTCAGACATACAAGTAATTAAAACACAAGCTGCATGAAAACAAAATTGGAAAATATGAAAGACAGAGATAAATGATCGACCCAAAAGTGAGTATATATACCGATTATCAGGTTGTCTACATATTAATATTTTAAAATAGCAGCTGCGAGTCACAATATGAAGCTTTTTGTCAAGTGAGCGCAGCGAACGATTTCAAAAAGGATTCATATTGTGAAGAGCAGCTAATATAAATATGATGAGGATCTGATAATCTATTTATCGGATTGTATTTGTGTATTTTGCATGATAGAAACAAGTGTTTCACCAGGAAACCGGAAGATGACATGATGACATGTCTGGGTCAAACTTAGAAACGTCGGTTCGTTCATTATGACGTCGTTGATCAGTACGGGTTAAAGTGATTAAAGCCGGGTTAAAATATTTGACGTCACAAAGCCGTGATATGCAATTGTATGAAGAGCTGAGCAGGGTGACATAGGCGAAGGGAAGGGCGATAAATAGCAAATCCGCTGTCTTTATAAGGTACAACTGAGAGAATCACTGGCATAACCTATCTGGTAGAGGAAATTATAAATCTGACTGAATTTTAGTGGTAAACCTATGTAATTATTGATGCTTATCAGTGTAAATGAATCTTTAAATCATTCTAACTAAAGCAAAATAATAGCAATTTCAAAAGCTCTTCGTTAACTACACTTTAATGTCCTTTTGCAGCAATGTGGATACTACAAGTTTCAATATACTTAGCTTGTACATTAAGCATTGAATATACACTACCAATGTCTGAAAATTCATATAAGGACATGTAGAAGATGATATTACAAGTCAATTTGATATAGCTAAAATTCGTGTCTGTAAACCTAAACATATATTAATTGTGTTTTATGGATTATTAAAGTTTATGACTTTATGAAAAAATAAGCTGTGGTATGATAGCCAATGATACATCTTTCCAACAAAGACCAAATGACGTAGAATTTAACAACTGTATGCCACCGTCCGGCTTTCAACAATGAGCAAAACTCGTACCACGTAGTCAGCTATAAAAGGCCCGAAATGACTAATATTCACTACCGGTGATTATTCAAATAGAATACAGCTGTCTCTAAGTAGAACAAAAATACTGAAGCTACAGTCAAGAAGAATGGTAATCGGGAGACAAAGATAAACGTAGCGACAAGAAAAAAGAATGGAAAAGGAGTTCATATTGAAAACTTAACACATCAACGATTCTAAAGTTAGTAAGCTCACTTTCTCCTCGTCCTACATACATGATGATTTTAAAAATTGATATTGTCTTATGCCAATCTTTCTTTAGTAAGTGTGATCTTGCTATTATACCAAGTGACTTGAAAATAATAGGAACCTTCTTAACGACCTCAAATTCCATATCTTAATCTCATTAAATGTGATAATATATCCCAGTAAAGTTGCTTTTCCGTATGTAGTACTTCATTTACACCGGGAAACCTATTTTAGCACAAAATATATTTTTTAATGAAATGACGCTCACCTGAAACATGGTGACCACAAAATCAATAGGGATCTACTTCCAACTATATTGGAGCATATAATTCAGTAAGGTAGCAAACCTTTATGTAGTATTTAATTTGGTATCCGGATGTCACTTTTCTTTACAAACTACGGTCTAGCTTTAGTAACTATGACATTTACCTTTCAAATCCTGATATCAAATTAAATAGACATCATTCTCTTTTGATAACAATATACATCCAAGTAAAATTGTAACCCCATATGTAGAATTTATCTAAATTGAGTAAGCATCTGTAAACTACATATTTGCACAAGTCCTCGTCTATTTTAATTAATTTTGGCCTTGATCTGTGAAGGGATGACCACATAATCAATAGTAATCTTCTTCTCAATATGTGACTCGCCACGAAACTTTCAGGCTTACTCCAGGTATAACTTTATTGTCAGAAAAACGCTATAAACTATTTTATATCCCCTTTCATTTTACATAGTAAGACTTTTACCCAAACTTGCCGTCAGGTATGGACGCCCTGGACAAGAAAGCAAAGGACAATCATTGATTTAATGACCATGCGAAAAGGACAAATCGTTAATAATTTACAATGTAAGTGAATCTCAACATGTCATCAAATATTTTACAAGAACACAAGGAATACCACAATATTATGTTTTCAATCGCATTCGGATATAACTTTAAAAATATTATTCTTGAAGACATTTACGTGTTTTAGCGAAGTTTTAACAGCCCAACAAAGGACTGTTTCCTATCACTTATCATTTTCAACGCTTTTTATTAAATAAATGTGCCAGGAAATTTAAAAAAATGTTAGTTATCATAATAATGCACGTGTCTTTAAGAGGACCAATCTTATCATTTAATAATGAAGATATTTTTGTGTATGGTAGGGCCAGTCAATTTTTTTTGTCTATGGTATGGTCAGTCAATTGATATATAGAACGATTGATATGAATATAACCGATGTACGATACAAATTCAAGATCCTCAAAGTATCCATAAACGAACAGAAACAATATTAGTGTAAATTCAAAATGTGGAAAAATCAAACCAACGGAACAAGGGAAAACAGCTTTCATATTCCTGACTTGGCATAGGTATTTTCGTAAGAAAATGGTGGGTGAAAGCTTGTGTTATAGTTTACTAACCTTCCATGTGTCTGACAGTTGCTTAGAGTTGCGTTATATGGACAGTAATGTTCAGCAACCTAACTGCAAAGCATAACACAGATAAATAGTTCATTTATATGTTTCAGATGCCAAAATTGTGGATTTCATACGTGAATAGTAAACAGTACCAATTTTGATACCCGCTTGAAAACATGTGGAAGAAACTTCGTATACTTTCAGTAGCGCTATTTAAGACTGTACCTATACTTTTTCTCATCTGCATTCTTGCAAACATCTTTTCCAATTCTAGTCAACAATCAAAACTTGTAACAACAGTTGACAAGAAGTCTTATGCAAGAGTGCATACTGATAAAAGTACTGTTAACTCAATTGTTTCTCATACGGTGTCACCAAAAAATACGAATTCAGTTGTAGTTACAAACAATACTTTAAAAGTTCTAGTTAAAAACAATACCACAAAAATTTTAGTTAAAAAAAAAAGTACAAAAGTTCAAGTTAAAAACAATACTACAAAACTTTTTGTTAAAAACAAAACTACAAAAGTTCAAGTTAAAAACATTACTTTAAAAGTTCTGGTTAAAAACAATACTACAAAAGTTTTAGTCAAAAACAATACTACGAAAGTTCAAGTTAAAAACAATACTACAAAAGTTGTAGTTAAAAACAAAACTACAAAAGTTCAAGTGAGAAACAATACCACAAAGAGTACTCAGATTTACGATTATTCATTTCCATACCTTCATGTTCCTGTTCAAGTGTGTTCATCAAATGGTGCTAAGTCTGACCCTTTCTTGCTAATTGTGGTAAAATCTGATGTTAACCATATCGCCCATCGAATAGCTATACGAAATACTTGGAGAGCTTCATCTAACTCAGGAATAAAAGTGGTTTTCCTCCTTGGATATTCACCGTTGCTGAAATCATTTATACAAATGGAAAGTGACACATATAAAGACATTATTCAACAGAATTTTCTTGACGACTATCAGAATAATACATTAAAAACGATAATGGGTTTCACGTGGGTTGCTTCCCATTGCAGTGGTGCAAACTATATCTTCTTTGTAGATGACGACTACATTGTGAATACCAAATACATTTGGAATCATTTGCATAGATTGTATATTGCCAGAAAGCGCAGTGTGTTCTTGGGATATGTCTGGAAAGATGCCAAACCTCAAAGGAATGCTAAATCTAAATGGTTTATTATTAAAGATGATTTTAAGGATGATGTTTGGCCACAATACGCCAGTGGTGGTTCGTTCGTATTGACCGTTGATATTATTAATAAACTATTGACTCAGTTCAAATTCATAAAGCCAATATTTATAGATGACGTATACCTAGGTATTGTATGTAAAGAGTTACAGATTTCTCCAATTCATGAATCAAGATTTAGTACACAATATCGACCAGATAGAATGAAACATTTATTTTCATCACATGGATTCAGATCTGCAATGAAATTAGTTGAAGACTGGAACAAGTTCAAAATTAAATATGATACTGTAGAGTCAACTATCTGTTTAGATGCCGACTTTAATAAATTGTAATGTAAAATCTTTGCACATGATATTAATGTTTTTACCCTATATATTCTTACTGATAAAGTCAATTTAGGGTCTTTGCATCGTAAATGAACACATTTATTCTAAAACCAGTTGTTGGCATGATCCGGGTTATCTTCTTCTCATATATTTTATGATGGTATGATACTAAACCCCTAACGGGAGGGATTGTGCTTGATTTGCATATGATGAAGACGTAATCTTTCAATCAGTTTAATTGAGGTCTGGAGCTGGCATGTCAGTAACTGCTAGAAGTCCTTTGTTAATTTATGTATCATTGTCATTTTGCTTAGTTTCTTTTGTTACCTATTCTGACATCGGACTCAGACTTCTTGTAAACTGAGTTTGACTGTGCGTATTGCTGTGTGTTTCTTTATTCTACATTGATTAGAGGTATAAAGGAGGGTTGAGATCTCACAAAACATGTTTAACCCCGCCGCATTTTTGCGCCTGTCCCAAGTCAGGAGCCTCTGGCCTTTGTTAGTCTTGTATGTTTTTTTAATTTTAGTTCATTTATATGTTTTAGAGTTTAGTATGACGTTCATTTTCACTGTACTAGTACACATTTTTATTTAGGGGCCAGCTGAGGCCCACCTCCGGGTACGGGATTTTCTCGCTGTGTTGAAGACCCATTGGTGGACTTCGGCTTTTATCTGCTCTTTGGTCGGGTTGTTGTCTCTTTGACATATTCCCCATTTCCATTTTCAATTTTAATATCAAAAACAAATATGTTATTATCCTTTTTATCTGCAATTTTGTCGTAACAATATGTTTTGGTGAAGAATATGAAATAAAATGAAATAGTTAGTAACATGCAAAATGTTGCAATAGCTTTTCGGTTGTATGAATGAAGTCGAGTGCCTTTTATTGATAAATTTACGCGGATGAACATGAACGCGTGACGTTCCTTCA
The DNA here is from genome assembly GCA_017311375.1 of Mytilus coruscus. Classification (NCBI taxonomy): domain Eukaryota; kingdom Metazoa; phylum Mollusca; class Bivalvia; order Mytilida; family Mytilidae; genus Mytilus; species Mytilus coruscus. The sequence goes on along the minus strand of CM029600.1, from coordinate 94,832,972 downwards.
CTGTTACTTGACGTCATTGCCTAATATTGTCTAGAATCAGGGCCTGTCCCTGATCTAGAAAAATATAAAGCAGTGTGTTGAAGGGGAAATTGGTCAAATTGCCAATAATATTTTTAGAGTACTTGGAGTTTTAATCGCTTTTCCTTTGCATAATATACAAAGTCCTTTTCTAATTCAAATTTCTGTTTTCTGCATACTGAATATCCAAAGAAAAATACATGAAAATTGCAAAGATCAATCACATTATAAATCAATATTAGCACTCAACATGCTATAAAGTCTGTATGCCTTTATTTTATCTTTCAAATCTTCATATTTTATTATTTGGATACCTTATATATATATATATATATATATTGCCTCTTCAGTGTTCCTTAAACTATCTTTGTTGTTGTCATAAGACGCTTATCAAATTTGTCGCAATTTAGGATATATCATAGGAATTGTCTTACAATGTAAGATTAGAACACCAATTTAGGTGTCTTAAGATGTTCTTAACTTAACGGTATATTTACTGATGCTTAAATTGTATCTCAAACCCTCTTGTTAACACTGTTAATGCAACATTGGAAAGTAAATATTTTTTCTTGTCTTCTTCATCAAGGAGAGTATGTTGTTCTGTATCTGTAATGTAAGGATTCATCCTATTTTTCATATTCCTTCGTAGCAGTACTGAAATAGTTTAACAACTCTGTATTTGTTTGAAAGATGCTGGAGATTTGCCGTTGGACTCTGACATTTATGAAAATGTGACACTTTGAAGTCAACTCAATCAAACATAATTCATCATTTTTACAGAATATTTACAGAATGTCCAGCATAGATACAAGTATCTTGTTTTAGGGAGAGATAAATCATTTTTGGTAAAAAACACTACGATTTTAAAAAAATCTATGAAACTTGCTTCATCAAGATGCTTGATTAATTATTGATTGACATTTTATTTTTTTTCGGAATAAGTGTTTGTCAACAAATATTAGGCATTCCCGAATAGTACGAACTTGAAAAAAATGATACAACAGACACAATTAAGACTGCTCCTTGATTTAACTAGAAATTGAAAATGATTTACGGTTTAGAGCCACACTTTACGACAAAACAGATGATTTCATTTTCCAAAGTGTAAACTTTCCATTTCTATATGGCAACATTCAAGCAGCACATGCATATGAAGTGCATAGCTCCCAGTTGATACGATACTCAGAGGATGCATATCCTATCATAATTTTCTAGGTAGATGGTTGCTGCTTACAAAAAAGCTATTAAATCAAGATTTCCAAGTGGTGAAGTTGAAATCATCTCTTCGTAAATTGTACGGGCGCCATTACGAATCAGTTGACCGTTATGGAATATCTGTTTCACAGATGACGACGGATATGTTCCAATAACCTCAATCCTATTCCCTTTTCCTCGAATGTAACTTACAGAATTAGACTTATTATCGGTTTTCTACTTACATGAGCAACACGACGAATGCCACATAAGAAGCATGATCTACTAACCGTTCCGGAAAATCGGAGATCACCCCCAGTTTTTGGTGAAGTGCGTGTTTCTCAGTCTTTAGTTTTCTATGTTTTGTTTGATGTACTGTTGTTTGTCTTTTGGTCTTTTTTGCCATGGCATTGTCAGTCTATTTTCGAAGAAGATAGATCTATTAAAACCTATTAGGAAAAATGTACCACTCAAAATTATCACCTACAAAAAGTAAAAGAACACAAATACTGAACTCCGAGGAAAATTCAATCGGAAAGTCCCTAATCACATGGCAAAATCAAATGACAAAACACATCAAACGAATGGACAACAACTGTCATATTCCTGACTTGGTACAGGCATTTTCAAATGTAGAAAATGGTGGATTGAACCTGGTTTTATAGCGCTAAACCTCTCACTTGTACGACAGTCTCATCAAATTCCGCTTTATTTACAACGATGCGTGAACAAAACAGACATAATAAATAAAATAGTCAAAATATGGATACAGCAGTCATCACTGTGTTACAATCTCAAAACAAACAATCATTTACAAAAAAGCACAAAAGCATCTATCAAATTAAAAACCACATTAATTGCTTCAAATAGACAACCTTGGGTAACAGTTGAAGAGTGTAAGCTCATAAACAAGAATACAAAGCTGATATAAAAAGGAAGAAAGATCAATAATAATAATATAGTAAATTGAAACAAAAAAATAACGTTTAGGATATTGGAAATATTTTGAAAAAAATGATCTGTGATACCAATATCTGAATCTGGTCTATATGAAACATAAAAAAAAAAAAACAAAAAAATATCTTCATTTATAGTACACAAATCTGATAACTCTGATGTTGCACCTTTCAAAAAAGATGACAAGCGATTTACAAACACAGAGGAAAAACAAATATTTAACATGAAGTTTTAATCTTTATTTACTTATAAAACAGATGATCTCAGACAAATGTACACACCTCCAAATGCCAAACATAACAGTTAATGAAGCAGGTATTACAAAATAATTGTCAAATTTTAATCCACCTAAAGCTTGTGGTCCTGATAACATCAATGGCCGAGTCCTTAAAGAACAAAGGAACAAGTTTCACCAATCCTTACATTAATATTTAAAATGTCTCCTGAAACTGGAGAAGGTCGAAGGATCCGAAACATGTAAATGTAGCCCATGCTTTCAAGAAGTAGTGTCCAGTCAGTTCCATATTTCACGACATCGATCAAAACACCCAATTCAAAGTCACTTTAAAATGAAAGTATGAATATACAATAGGTGATGTGGTACGATTGCCAATGAGATAGCAATCCATAAAGATCAAATGACGTCGATTTAAGCCAATATTTGCCACCATACGGCCTGCAACAATAAGTTACACTCATACCGTAAGGTCAGATGTTGAAGACTCCCAAGTGACACAATCTGATACAATTCCAAAGAAAAAACCAATAGCCTAACTTATGACAAAACCATAAACGGAAAAAAAAATATTACAGACAGCAACCAAAGAAAACTAATGAATTACAGACCCCTGAATTTGAACTTATGAAACTATTTCCTGTTATACTACATACATCTATTCCATCGACAAGTTCGTGTCCAAAACAAATTCCCTGAATCTATTTTTCATTTCAGTTAGATTCTGGCAGCCTCAAGTTATTGTTCCGAACATTTATCTTAATATCAATATTGAAAAAGGTCTCTAAACTACTACAAACTTGACCTCTGCGAAACTTGATTTCATCTTACTTAATGAATAGTAGGATATTCCAAACCAAATCAAGGTACCTGTTGATTGCATCTTTAAATGATTTTTTAATTATAATTTGTTTAATTTGTTCTCCAGGCATTTCCATAATAATAAATAAAACCTGTATGCGTTTGAAACACCTTTCTAGAGAAACTGAACATAAAGATATAAATAAAAATCAGTGATACAATTCAAAAATAATTTCCATGCGACCCTAGTTTGTTCGCATATAACCTTTATCAGGCATAAAAGAGGGAAGCAAATACATGAGCCGGTTATGAGCATCGACATCTAAACAGAAGGGCTCAAACAATTGAAATTCATTTAGTTTCTTTCCGAAAAATATGTCAGATATAAAAAAATTCAATAATTTTAAAAGATGAACCTCATTCCATCGTGTAATCAGGAAATATATTAGATAAGCGAGTTTACTTTGCTATACGGTTAAGACCTATGTCAATATTGCAGTTATTTGTATTGCAACATATTAAAGAATTTGAAAAGAAACACGTAACTTCTATTCACACACTCCTTACGATCACCTTATAGTTGGCAACATATGTATTTATTATCAGAGATTATTGTTAGTTTGCGACTCTCAAAATTATAAAGTTACCAATAAATCTACTGAACAATTCGGTCTTAATGGTCACACCCATTAAAATAAAATTGAAGAGTTTGTGGAATTTTTCGCTACGCCGTCTCAATATAACAAGCGTTTAAAAAGACTGTATATACATAACGGAACTTTAAAAGTACAAAACATGACAAGTCCGTGTCCTTGTTTTCAAGATGCAATATATACTCATTTGAAAATTTGACAGAAAATGATTCTCTAGATTTTTCATACATTTAACATTGGCACCTTTTTTCTCTCTCAAAAACTATAAAAAAAAAAAATAACAAGGACTGTATAAGATTTTCACAAACGGCTTTTAAAATTATATGTAATAAATTATGAAAAGAAAAGTAGAGCTTTGTTGGGCAAAATTTGTATTAGCACTACATATATAAAACTAGAGGATTCCAAGTATCTGACAAAAAGTCAAAAGTGTTGCTGTATATCATATTTGTTTTTCGTTCTTTGTTTTGTACATAAATCATCCGTTAGTTTTCTCGTTTGAATTGTTTTACATTTGTCATTATTTCGGGGCCTTTTATGGCTGACTATGCTGTATGGGTTTTGCTCATTGTTGAAGGCTTATGCCCATTTGGTCTCTGGTGGAGAGTTGTCTCATTGGCAATCATACCACATCTTCTTAAAAAATATCGTCTTGTCTTATTTTTATAAAAACATGAGTAGAGACCATCCTTAAATAAAAGGCCTTAATATGTGGAACGATAAACCTTAACTTGATTATTTTAATTGCAATATTTTAAAGCAATATTTTAATTGTACAGAATAAACAGAATTATTATCCTATTTGCTATGGTAATGAGGATTTTTCGATGTTATTCGTCAATATGTGATCTGCAGTTTATTTTTTCTTAAATGTATATTATATTGAATGTTTTGTTCTACTTAATCATTTAAATCATGTTTATTACTGTATCTTGTAACGATCGTAATTATTCTGATCTCATGAGGACACTTTGCCAATTTTGTCAATACAATTATTGTATTGTACATTGATGCCAGAGTCAAACTAAAATGAATTTATTTCAGATTCAGGACAAATGCCTGATTTGAAACCGTACATATTTATGAACAATGGCGTTATCCATAAAAAGACTAATTGAATTCAAAGTGAAGTATTGACAAGAAAATTCTGGTAAGATTAGCAGCATGACAACTTTAGACCTGTAACAGCTGACTTATGTCATATGTCAATAATCACTTGAAATACACCTGGTGCAAGGATGAAAACTCAGTACATTTGCGATATAAACTTTAATAATCAAACGAGAGTAAAAGAAAAGAACAAAACAGTTACAGTTCTAAAACAAACAAACATCAATCAATCAATCAATCAATCAACAAGAGCAGTGGTTTTAGTGCACTTAATTACATAATTTGACTTTTAATAGTGATTCGGTTATTTTAAAAATAAGTAAAAAATGTGTATATCACTGACTTAAGTAGACACGTCTTTAAACAGTTATGATCAAGTATAAACAAATCATTAGTTATCATACTTATTGTTTACATATATACCAAAAGATATAAATACAAAGTATTCATCCAGAACTGTCATGTAGTTTTCATATCGGCAGGTCAGGTGCTTTGAGCTTGCTTTTAGTACATGCGAGCATAATTTGTTACGATATTGTGTCTTATTGTTTTGCTTGTACTTGTTTTTTTTTGTTACACGTATCTGTCATAACGGTATAATATAATTAAGTGCTATTCTCATTCTTGTATGTATCATTTGCATTTTCAATTATCGACATTCAAGGTTAAGGATGATGTCGGTGACCCTAAGTTATGATTATTTTATCCCAATCAAACGGAAATTTACTTTCATATTAAATTTTAGGAAAAATCTATATTGGTATTTGGAGATTTGATAATTTTAAGGCACCTTTAAGTACGTATTTCGCCGATTTTATGTGCTTTTAATACATTGCATTAATCATGGACTAAAAATCTCAATTCATGGTCTGTTCATTTCAATGGTCAAATTAGCCTATTAGGTTTGACTCTCACAAGAGCGATATATGTAAATATATGAAATACCATCAGTGAACATAACAACTTGGGTGTATTTAACATAAATATTCGCCCTCCCCTTTAACTGTAGCCCAAAAGACAAATTCTGTTAAATTACAAAATCTTTCATTGTCAGTTTCTGCTAAATTACTCTGACGCTAAACCATTTTATCGCCATTGAATACTTGTACGAAGTTTTTAAATCTCTTAATATATAAGCTGTCACACAAAGCTAGAGCTATACTAGACAAGGAACCATTCCATTAAACTTCTACTTTCGAATGTCACTTTGGTTTCTTCCGCCTCTTGTATAACAGGGATTGTTCAGTTCTAATTTCATAATTATTTATTTTTATGGTCCACTATAATTCTTCAAAATAAACAATAAAAAAAGCGGACGACTAAAACACTCAAGCAAATATTCTGAGATTAATTGAAAGAGTTCGTATACAACATAGATAGATATAATAGAGGCGGATCCAGCCATTTTAAAAAGGGGGTTCTAACCATATGTTCTCATTCAAAAGCATTGATCCTAAAAAGGGGTTAAAACCCCAAGAACACCCCCGACCCTCCTGGATCGGCCACTGTATAAACTGCAAAATAGGCAATGTAGTTTTAAAATCTGATTCATTGCAGAAGATATAGAATTCAAACGGCCTATTCAGGAATTTTTCAAACTTCGCTTTAATCGTGAAAAATTTCGACGAAATACTACTTTAAAACAGTTACTACACTTATCGAGTGGCACGTCTTATTTTTACATAACTTCACTCATTCATGTAAGGACAAGACAATGAAAAATCGTGTATATTACGAATACATGTAATACTCATTTTAGCATATTCACAAATGCTTCATATACGTTCCGTCATATACGGATACGTCCTCGATACGTGAGTTCTGCAACAGCTCTAGTAGTAGTACTTGTTTACTATAATTTTACTATATTTTATTATTAAATATCCTGCCATAACAAACTTTAACTATTGTCAAGCAAGAAAACATTAAACATGTCTGCGCATGTCCAGGAACAATGTGTTATATTTCTTTTAGGACTTAAGTAAGATCGGGTATTATTACAACAGAAGAATTCGAGAATTGTTTTAACAAAAGCCCATTCAATTAGCTTACCAAATTTATTTTTGATCAGACTATGAGAAAGAATACTGCATAATTTAAAGAAGAAAAATCACAACTTTTAACAGAAATCACACCACTGTTTACTGCATATCCGCTAGTACTAAGGCATGTTTATATATTGTAGTTTATATCTTATTTTGATTACTTTTGATATTTAGTCCCTACATGTACATAGCAATCTGCATATTGTTGTATGCATTCGTCATAAGTGTAGAAAGAGTGCCAAGCTCTCTGCACGTTAAGAACCCCTACAACAAGTCGTTGATGGGTCCGTAGTTGGCATATTGCAAGGCAAAATGTCTGTCCATATCCAATGTACCCTCATTTTCCAGTGGATGTCAAATATTTACCGACCTTTATCACGGAAGGCCTCTATTACAGGACCTACCAATTGTATTTTAATATTAATTTGTTCTCGTTCTGAACATGCATAAAATATTTCCATTGGACGTTAAGCAACTAACAATCAATCAATCATTACTCTATATGACGTTTGTTCTCAATGTTCATTACTCTATAAGTCGGTTTTTTCAACTTTTTTGTTTGCATCACTTGGTACAAGAGTTTGCAATAGTGTCAAGGATGTTATTCCGAAAAGCTTTCCAATTGCTTTTAGACGGGGACGACATTTTTTGTTCCTCGAGAAGGAATTTCTTAGCCTCTTGGGTGAATGATATCCACATAACCGGGAACGCATTGTCGTGGGATGATAACATGTATAACAAATCTGGAATGACTTGGCACTTCTCTTCAAACACGCTTCATCTGGATAACAGTATAATAGACGACGAGGGGGTTTTTTAACGACCTTGACTATCCATGAGAGTCTTGCACGGTCGGTAATAGAGTTCGTGTTCAAACGTGAAAAGTTAAGCGGTCTGTCCGAATATTAGACTGTTTGAATTTAAAAAGTCCAATTATCGGGATTTCCCCAGTTTGCGCTTGGAAATTCGTACTTTTTTTTGGATGAAATATCCTTAGTTAATAACCTGCAAAAAATGGAATCTGATTTGTTTTAATAATCGATCTTATCCAAGATTTTTAAAAAGTAAACCTTCGTCCAATTCACTAAAATTTGAAGGGTTGAAAATGTAAAGGAGGTGTTCAAGAAGCATTATCAAAGCGACGCAAATATTTATTTGACATATTTTAAAAAAAAGTTTCACATTTTCTCTTCAAAAATTTAAACACAATAAGTTTTGATTACAGTGAGAAACGATTCAAATTTGGAGGTGGTCCGACAAGAAAAGAGGGCGATGCAAAAAAAAATAAATAATGAAGGACAGGCTACCAGATGGGCCATAAAATATTCCTTCATTCATTAAATATTGGATGATATTTACATATAAGCATACATGTATATGGTGTGTTGCTGGGATTTGTATTTCCAGAGGTAAAAAAGTACCAATATCTGTAAAATACGGTAGAGATGTTCAAGGCATAAGTGTCAGCATATTAAACCATTGGGCTGAAAATAATATGTCAAAATACAAAACAATCTAATTAAAATATATATCTGTGATTTCGTTATAATCATACTTCGACGAGTAAGCGAGCTACCATGGATCTGAATTGTAATCAGATTGCATAGAAAAGAGATTATAAAATAATTTTTGACTCAATATTTTTGAATACATTGATCTACAACAAAAATAATAAGAACAACACTAAAAAGATTGAGTAGTATACCTCTCCACCTCACTGTCTATAATAGATGATGATGAGGCTTAACAGTACAAAGTACCAGTATCTTGTGTATTTGTTCATGCTTCAGATAACATATTACGTAGGAAGGAAGGAGTAAAGTTTTACCTCTAAAACATGTCGAAACTATTCCTTGGTCATCGAATACAGGGAAAGTGACACGTTTTCTTAGTATGGCATAAAGAGTGACTCATGCATAGCAGAAAACGCTTTCCTTACTGATGCATCCGGTCTCTCCTCAGGTTTTGATGATTTTGTACACTCCTAGTGGATTTATATATGAGATTTGAACATTGGTAAACTGCTGAAGCCTCTATGACCAAAATTTAAAAAAAAAACATAATTTGTGTTTAATGTTTCCCTACAGATACAATTTAGTATGCCAAAGAATGCATGGCCTAAAGTGTATTTTTTGTTGTACTTTTTGTAATGAATCGGTGATCCCCATATACAAAAGAAAAAGATATGAGCATTTTAAAATAAATTCCTACCTTCCTATCATATATTTTTAAATAAGGACACCCTAAAGACATTTTGTTGGTCCGGATTTAAAATATAAATCAAATCAATATACTAATAACCTGCTTCTTCTGTTCAAGATGCTATAATTTTATTAATCAGAAAGTTTAAAATCATTACATTAATTAAAGTGCTTTTACACAGGCAAATTTTGCTCACGTGAAATTCACCTCAAACGAGCTTAAGGATGTTCGTTTCTCTGTTTTAAAATAACAAGCTATTAAAAGACTATAATACATTGATATGAAAATAAGAAGATGTGGTATGATTGCCTATAAGACAACTCTCCACAAGAGACCAAATGACACAGAAATTAACAACTATAGATCACCTATCGGCGGTCAAAATTGAGTAAAATATATACCGCATAGTCAGCTATAAAAGGCCCCGAAATGAAAAATGTAAAACAATTTAAACGATAAAACTATAACGGCCTGATTTATGAACAAAGTAATGAACGAAAAACAAATATGATATACAGCAACAAACGACAACTACTGAATTACAGGCTCCTCACTTGGGACAGGCACATACAGGATGTGGCGGGGTTAAACTAGTTAGATGGCGCCAAACCTCCCCCTAACCTATGACAGTAATAATAGTTTATATATAACGGAACTAAAAAAGCAGAAAAAATGCAAGGTCCGTATCCTTGTTTTTGAGATATAATCTTTTGAAAATTTGACGGGAAATGATTCTCTCTAGATTTTTCATACAATAAAAAGGATTTTATGAGATTTTCAAAATCGTTTTTTTTTAAACTGTATGTAATTCAAAAAGTAAGGATTTTTTTTATGGCACTGCATGGATAAAACCAGAGGATTCTGAATATCTGACAAAAATTTAAAAAAAAAACTAGCGAACGTGAGTTGAGATTCATATGAATTTCACGTGAAACTTTACCAAAAAAAATTTGTATTCTCATGATTTTAATTAAATTTGAAAATCTAGATGTTATTTGATTAACTTTATTGTGAAAATTCACGTTACGAAATAATCTAATCGTGATTTTGAAATTCAACTATTTGAAATATAACTCTCTGTGAAAACAGTGTTCGAAAACTATTGCTGCCTTACGCTTTTTATAAGCAGTTTCTTTTAAATTTACTTCCATTCTCTTTGCAACGTAACGTGTCATCTCATATAACACATCCATTATATCGATACGGTTTATCATGTCAGGTTAACTTTGACCAGTCCAAATGACTGGTTACTGTTAACTTGCTGTACAGGTTAGGACTGCACCCATCTGTAACCTGTGACAGTAATAATAGGTTAAAAAAATTTGTATGAATAACTTTATTTTGAAAATCTAGATGTTATTTGAATAACTTTATTTTGAAAATTCACGTTACGAAATAATCTCATCTTGATTTTGAAATTTAACTAATTGAAATATAACTCTCTGTGAAAACAGTGTTCGAAAACTATTGCTGCCTTACGCTTTTTATAAGCAGTTTCTTTTAAATTTACTTCCATTCTCTTTGCAACGTAACGTGTCATCTCATATAACACATCCATTATATCGATACGGTTTATCATGTCTATCTGTAGAGCTTTTACATGTTTATCCACTGAATTAAACAAAGATATTAACATCCAACCACCATTTATGTAACTATCGTGCCTCCCGTAAGACTCCTTTTCTATAAAATATAGGGCAAATGGTACATAGAATAAAACATCAGACTTGGTGGATTTAAATGATGCGACAAACTATATTAATAAAATAAATGGTAAACAATATATGACAGACACGACATTGTTATAGCTGTTCTTCCTAACAACCGGATTAATTTTCCTAATATAATTCTTTTTTTTTCAAATGATCGATGTCTAAAAAAATATTATTTCGTTATATATTGTACTATTTGGTTAAAGAATATATGAAAATCTTCCTTTCATTTATTTCAAGAGAAAGTGTTGCTCGTCCACACACACACGCGTATGAATTAATACGTTTAAAAAGTTGCATAAATAAAAGTGAGATGCCTACAAAATTATTTAGCCGTCTTCATGTTTAATCATATATCTCGTATAAAACCACTATTAAAAGTACATCAGCTACATGCATATATGTGGTTAAACTTCTGGCATCAAAGGTGTTTCATTGAATAATGGTTTGACAAATGGTCTTTTGGGTTGACATGGCACAATAAAACAATCAATTACGTACGATAGTGAACCTGTCGTTTGACATTAACTGTATTTGTTGTTCTGAACAGGTTTGTTTGATTGCAAACGATTATACATGCAGAGAACACACCGGTCATGCTAACTACTGTATTTATATCTATTTATTGCAACTATGCCAATTTTCCATGTATGTGAAAATGTTTGTGTTTGACTTTAAATGTATATGATTGTGTACATTTATCAATAAATACCTGAGTTAGATGAATAAACAATAAGACAATCATCGTCGCATGGTGGATCAAGAACACGTATTATCTTTGTCTTGTCTTTTGCATTATTTTTTCTTCCAAGTAGTTTATCTAAGAAACTTGGTTCCGCAATATCATCTGCATTTTTTAAAATCAGTTCGTCTTGGAAATTTGAAGGGTCTACACTTATAGTATGTCCTTGGTCTATAGAAGATATGTTTCCAGTCGGGTTGATACGACAAGCCTTAATGACAAAATACCTAAATTAATAAATGAACATAAGAACACCGAAAAGGGGATCTATACCAAACTCTTTAAGAAAAAATTCTATCTTGTATTTTGATGCGGTTTGTTTTTTAAATGCATTTTGTAGGTCGTGTACGTATGATATCGCTATTATTGAGTTCGTTGCTTTTTCTGAACCGATTTCATTACTTCGTTTTATATATACCTTTTGTTATCCCACTAATTTAGATGAAAAGAGGGATGGTTGTAACTAGATTTCTCCTTATGCCACATGTTAATGTAGGAACATCGTCAGTTGTTATTTTTCATATTGTTTTTTGTATGTTATATAATAAATAGGTATTGTTGCCAGATCTTTGGTACTCTTCATTAAAATTTTTCTAGCTTTTTCGATAAACGAATGAACATATAATATGATAGTTTACAGAACACTGTCAGTTAAAAACAAAACAAGTATGAAAGAAACCATAGTTTTATAAAGATAAAAATCATGACGCATAAAAAAAATTTTGCAAGACGATATCGTTTTTCGTGCTTTTCCCATACTTCTTTTGATGTTTTCAATATAATCTTCTTGAAAACTTACCTGAATAAAGAAAAGCTTTGGTTTATTTTCAAGGGATGAAACTTCAGAGAACTTTTTAACAATCTGTTTTGTTGCGACTGGTTCATTATCTATGCCGTAGACACAGTGGTCTCTGAAATACAAATCAGGTGGCTGTTTGTCATCAGCAGGTCTAGGTCGCTCGTTTCCATGACTTGCAATAACACAGACAAAGCAGTCTGATTTCAAATGGAATTCCTCTTGTCCTGCAGCTAAATTTATACAATACGTCAATGTTTGAGACATAGGTATTATGCCTAATTATTAATTTAGTTGTACTGTAATTCTTGGGTAGAACGTATCGATAATGTTAGAATTAAAGGGTAGTTAGGAAGTCATCAATCTTTTTACTATTGTATAAAGACCTTATTTCTAGTCAAAACATATTCAAGGCATATGTTGAATGTACGATTTTGTTCATGCTAAATTAGTATACAAAACTATTTATTTAAAAGTAATCAAGCTACTAAGATTTTGTTAAAGATGGCTAATCGTAAAATGAAAACGTTATAAGTTGTTATGGCCACAGATATCAACATATAGTACCATCATTATTAAAAAAATCTAAATAAACATATAACTGCTTTCCAGAAGATTTACATGATGTTGAAGACAGATCATCGTAACATGCTCACCGGAAAATTTTCAGATATATTTCGTTTTCAGCTTGTAGGGATTAGATTCATGAATACAGCCAATAGTTGATGTTTAGATGTACAGTTTTATCATAATCTCAGTAACAGACTCTAACCCGGAAACCCTCAATATATAATTACATAAATCACGAACGGTTTAAACTATAAGTAATATTACAAACATAAAGTAGCATTTGAAAAAAAAAAATATTGAAGTTTAAAGCTATAAAACGGCAAGCAGAAAGATCGGCAAGACGAGAAATACAAGTATTTTTTTTAGAAAGAAATGATGTACAAAGACATACATTAATGCAACAATAGCTTACCAAGAGAAAAATATAGGTAACAAACAAAACCGGAGGAAATCGTATGAACTTCAAATAAAACGATATCGTCGACATGGTCAGTGTATCATGTTATGTATGTATCACACGCCATGCGAATACGCACTCTATCAAAATGTCACCATCATGAATCGGACAATATCGGTAATATTACAGATCAGACGACTATACTTGGTTTCCAAAAAATCTAGGACCGCGAAAACATGTCGTAAGTGAGTTGAGACATCGACACATCTTATCTATCATTATGGTGACCATAAAGTTTTTGAAGTGTCGATTCTGTTGGGGCAGTTTTTTTATCCTGTTAATGAAGTCCGTATAGTGTGAACATACACGGGCATAACATATTAACTAACATAGGTAAACTTCCTGGGACATAGGCAATGTTACAACTGTTGAAGATTGGAAAGTTGAAATAGTCACGTTTGTCAAAGATTCCAGTTTGAAAGCGTCCATCTGTGCCAATATCGAGGAAAAGATCAAAATAAGCAGATCTTTTAGTTTCGGTAGTATCCTTAATCTCTAGTTCACTGGGATATATGAGATGTAAGCGCCTATTGAAATGTAGGTTATTAAGTGATATGAATATATCTGAAAGTGAAACTGAAATTAAAGAAATTTGCATTGCAACGTTCTTCTTCTTTTGTCTTGGAGAAAGTTCTGCTTCATACTAGTACAAAAAGTTGGCCAGCAATGGTGCACAAAAAGTATACCAATTAGAACCCCGACTGTCTGGTGAAATATCCATCCAACAAACTGAACAAATATATTGTCGAATGTATACATAACACAAAGAAATAAGTTTGAGAAAAACGAATAAAATAATCTCTTCTTCTGATAACACGGAAACAGTGGTTGACAAGAAAGATAAGATGTTCTCACTACGAACAATGCATTTTTCTGTCTTTTAATACAATTATATAAAAAAACAACATTCGGAACAAGAAAAGTTTGATAGTACGACAAATTCAACTAAGTCATGTGATACAATACTAATATGGGGTAATTATGTGATAATATGGTGATTAAAAAAATTGTCAATATATATCTTTATTCTCATAACCATTGCAGATACATAGGTACAGAGAGAGTGCAAAATATGTACATGAATATGCATCTATTTACAAAACACACATATATATATATAATACAGTGGTTTCAAAAATAATATATATTTTAGCCAGGAGGACCCAAATGTTTATTTAGATATAAGAAGATGTGGTATGAGTGCCAATGAGACAACTCTCCATCCAAGTCAAAATTTATAAATGTAAACCATTATAGGTCAAAGTACGGTCTTCAACACGGAGCCTAGGCTCACACCGAACAGTAAGCTATAAAGGGCCCCAAAAATTACTAGTGTAAAACCATTCAAACGGGAAAACCAACGGTCTAATCTATATAAAAACGAGAAACGAGAAACACTTATGAACCACATCAACAAACGACAACTACTGAACATCAGATTCCTGACTTAGGACAGGTGCAAACAAATGCAGCGGGTTTAAACGTTTTAATGGTACCAAACCTTCACCCTTTTTCTGAAACAATAGTGTAACATCACAACATAGAAAAACACACTGTAAAATATCAACTGAAATAGCTTAACTCAATCAAAGGACATATTAACACCATTGAACATACACTGAACAAATAAATTTGACCTATGATACAATGTAAATTCAAAATAAATAAACTAAGGGAAGAATAATAAAAGTAACATGTTATATCGGTATGAAATGTTAAACAATTTAAGAAAAACAATATGCTCGAACAAAAATATCAGCCATTTGCAATAACTTTAAACACAGGTAAATAAAATAATTTTGTTGTTAGGTATACGTATACAGTTACAATAGAGAAAGGAAATATTTTAACAAAATAAATAATTTTGATGTTCACAGTACGAAGTGGAAATTTATATTAGTACCAAAATTTACACACTTTATGAACTTGCATAATCTTTTTAGCTCTGACTTTTTGTTTAATTTTCTCATCAATTTTCTAAACTTTAGTGTATTAACACGAGCCAAATAGTATTTTTCAAGGTATAATTTTCTACTGTCGTTAAAAAATGGACATTCTAGCAGATAATGAAATTCGTCTCCAATGCTACAAATTTTACAAAGATGACATTTTCTATCATTTCTATTAACGTTATTCCACCTCCCTGTCTCTATTGGGAGTCTGTGGTTTGTGGATCTATATCTACATAAAATAATACTTTCGTTCAGATCCAAGATATCAAACTATTTTTCAAAATTTAATTCTAACTTAAAAATTCTGTAATTAACTGCTTTTGTAGACTCTTGTAATTGTGTATTCCACAACTGTTTGAATTGGTCTTGTAATCGCAACTTTAGTGCATGTTTTAACCATATATCGTTACCAAAACATTGAGTAATCCAAATATTTGAAAAACCACATTCATCCAATATATTTTTAACCTTACTTACAAAAAATGTACATACATTATTAACAGTAAATAGTGTTTTAAATAGTGTATATGCGATAGAAGATAACTTAGTCTCTTTAGCAGATACTAATTTACACCAATAAGATACTATTTTTAATTTAATATTAATGTCAAAAGGATATCTACCAAGTTCCCCATATACCATATAGCTAGGTGTGGAATTTTTGTCAAAGTGATAGGTATCAGTAATACATTTAAAATTTGGCAGGTAAAAAGTCTTTTAAAAAGTCTAACATCTTGTCCTGTCCAGTTTATGACATTCAATCGATCTTTATGTAAGTTCTGCACGAACCAGTGTTGTCATCTGTTAACCATAAAATATACTCCGTTCCGATATATGAGATGTATCGTCATGATAGTAAAAGATATGAAAGTCAAAATAAACTTGGACAAATGGAGTTAAGAAGGAATTTACATTAATTTTTTTGATAGGGAAACAAACGAACAAAACCATCTGGTGGGACAGAAATATACATTTCATTGGTACTGACTTTTTATTCTTATCAACCTTAAAATTAGAGGAGGGGAAAAAGTAGTGCAGAAGGCTACATGATGATGCTCTTACTATGAAGGCTGCAAATGCAAGAGAGAGAGAGTCTGTTGATATCATTTCAACTCGGACAGGAAAGCAGTGTGTTTGCGTGTGTCCGAGAATAAAGAGTGTCAGAAAGAGAGAGAAGTGTCTGTGTCTGAGAGAAAGATAGTATAAGCGTTTTCGTCTTACCAATATCTAAAACCAAGTCTATCTGTCTTCCTGTCAAGTCTTTGAAAGCCAACACTAGAAATTTTAAATTCGAAAATGTCTGCTTCGTAAGCTGTAAATCATCGTCACAACAGCGGCGGAGTGGATTATGTTCTTTGAAATTTTCGTTGCAGATTAAAATGGCCAAACCTCTGAATTCGTTGTTACATGTATATTCAGTTTCGCCTGATGAGTCACTGCATTTGCCTTTTGGAACTGCCGACTTTATTGCTCTACAAACAAATCATTCAACGTTATACAAAAATTTTAATTGATTATTTTCATATTTTATTTTGATTTTTTTTTGTGTGTACTCGAACGATGTCATATAAAAATTGATGGATGAACAAACAAGTAAAATTGTCGAAGTCAAAAACAGACAGCAATATATATTATTTAACAATGATCCATTGAAAAAAAGTGTATTTTGAATTATGTATAGCAACCACATTTTTTAAATTTCTTTTATTGATAGAAATATTGCGACCGTTTCAATTATAAAACGCATTACTAATGTATGTCTTATCCAACAAGATACATGTATAGTAATATATCATACCTTGATACAACAGCCTGTAATTCTTCTCTAGTTTCAACTGAAATTAATTGTATATGATAATGATAGAACAAATACCAATGTCACTTTCTCTTTCTTTAAATAAGACGAAGACTAAAACATAACCCCTAAGGACAATATATATGATGGATACGATCCAAAATAGACAAATGCAAATTAAAAACAATGAAAACACTAAATAGCTAATTCCGTAACAGTAAATAGCTTTACAATAAGAACACTAGAACATTAATGTACTCTTTTTATTCTTTTTATGTTATGTGTTTGTTTAACTTGTTTGTTTTTCGTGGCGGTCAGTTTTTATTGGTGGGGGAAGCCGGAGTGACCGGAGAGAACCACCGACCTTCGGTAGAAAAACTGACAATGCTAGTCAATTAAGATCGGATTCGAGCGCACCTGCCACGAACGGGATTCGAACTCCCAACCTCAGTATTGACAGGCTATTGATACAGTGGTTCGACTACTTTGACCACCTGGCCACCGGTCTGTGCAAGTCAATATACGCTTATCTACATCGACGACCGTGTGTTAAACTCTAGATATCTTAAGTTACTTGCATTCTTATTGACCCGACTTCTCAGTTTATTCGTAATTCAGGTGCCAACAAATTTGAATGTATTGGTCCTGAATTAACATGAAATATTTGCCACTGGACATTAAGAAGATACTAGTTAATTCACGCATGTATCGAAGTCCTACATTGTGTTATATTGTAAAACAACTATCTTTTAAACCTTGTACAAATGTGCACAAGAACACCTAGTACATGTTTACCATTAAAATGTTATGTTAATTCTTATAACACCTCGATAATCATTAACATAATATTACATTCATCAGAAAACTTTCTACCATTTTTTCGGAAAATGCTTATACAAAGTCAGGAATATGACAGTTGTTTTCCAGTCGTTTCATTGGTAGATATAGTCAGGAATATGACAGTTGTTTTCCAGTCGTTTCATTGGTTGATATAGTCAAGCGTTTGATTTTGTCAGGTTTTATGGATCCTTTTTGAATTTACCGCGGAGTTGTGTATTATTGTTAACGCATTAATCTTTCGATATTAATGAAAAGAGTTTACTTCAAATAGACAGAAATTTGTCATTTTGTAGAAGATAGCAAATTGGATATGTAAGGGTCATGATGGCATCTATAAAACATTCGAAGCTATGCAATGGAAAATCATAATTTTATTAAAAGGGACGGGTAAAGAGGATAAAATATTAATCCTGCCACATTGTCACGTTTGGAATCAAGTTTTTGTTTAAATCAATTAAGGAATTTGATATTGATTGCATCTTTTTGTTATCTCTGTTAAATTTATTCACTTCCTTGTCTAGACTATAGATGGTTTAAAGCGAGACATATTGTTTTGACACTTGTCTAGAACCTAGAACCACGACGGTTAAGAGCGAGACATATTGTTTTGGCACTTGTCTAGAACAGGGACGATTTAGAGCAAGACATAGTGTTTCGGCACTTGTCTAGAACTGGGTCGGTTTAGAGCGAGACATATTGTTTTGGTACTTGTCTATTTGCTAAGGAATTTGATATTGATTGCATCTTTTTGTTATCTCTGTTAAATTTATTCACTACCTTATCTAGACTATAGATGGTTTAAAGCGAGACATATTGTTTTGACACTTGTCTAGAACCATGACGGTTAAGAGCGAGACATATTGTTTTGGCACTTGTCTAGAACCGGGACGATTTAGAGCAAGACATATTGTTTTGGCACTTGTCTAGAACTGGGTCGGTTCAGAGCGAGAGAGACAAAATGTTTTGACACTTGTCTATTTGCTAAAGACCATATAAAACATCATGAGGCTTGAACTTGCTTTGTGTATGATGTCAATCTTCTCCTTCATTGAAGCCTATCTAACATCTTCATTGAAGTCTATCTAACATCTTCATTGAAGTCTATCTAACACCTTCATTGAAGTCTATCTAACATCTTCATTGAAGTCTATCTAACATCTTCATCGAAGTCTATCAAACATCTTCATCGAAGTCTATCTAACATCTTCATCGAAGTCTATCTAACATCTTCACCAAGTTTATCTAACATCTTCATCCAAGTCTATCTAACATCTTCATCCAAGTCTATCTAACATCTTCAATGAAGTCTATCTAACATCTTCATTTATTTGCATTTTGTGTTCGAGAAAAGATAACATTAGTATGGACAAGTCTTTAAAACCGAGATAAAAATTTCTAAAAATCACAAATTTCGCCGAGATAACGAAGCTCCCATGAAAAGTTACCTTTTACGTAGTAAAGCAAAAAAACAATAGATAAATCAATGACTTGAATTTGGGGAGTTCAACAACATTTCGTTTCGACTTAATCATAAGTCTTAAAACAGAAGTAAGATCAAAGCACATACCATCCGAGCAAGTGAATGTAACGGTTTCCATTTTACCTTTACGGAAGTAAAATTGACTCAGGTATAAATGTATAAATGTATAGATATTATTTACACTTAATTTTACGATAAATGATACATTATCTTATATATCTTATACAGGAAGCATTACACAATAATATCACATACAATTTCCATTATACTTTTCATATAATATAAAACGATTGTATTTATTTTTGCTACCATAATATATCATGACTTTAAAAATACCTATCATGTTCGTTCATTGTATCATCATAAGAAACAAAAACCTTGAATGGGAAATGTGCATTGTGTTGGTTAACCTCTTCTCATAAATTCCACGAAAATTAGTACACCACAAATACGTATGAATTATAGTAATAGTTATATTTCATTAGGAGATAAATTATGCCGCTAAGTGAGACTTAATTGTGTCCCTCTTTATGTAGGCTTAAATTAAATGCAACCAAGGAATTCCAAAATATGCTAAACCAAACGTGTATAGTGACTGCTGTCCTTTTTTTAAAATGGTAAATTTCAAAATGACATTTACGATAAACGGGACGATGGTTCCTTTCCTATTGTTCCTTTCCCGTTCCTTGTTGACTGTGTTATGGCTCCGCGCGAAACTGCCTTTAATGTTGATGCAGTAATAACCAAACTTTAATCAATCCTTCTTATTGGTTATAGAAATTATGTGTTGGTCGCAGATCTTTAAAAGTCTTTGTTTATTTTATTCACCGCGGTTCTACATAGACTATGATCAATTTTTAGCTTGACATCCTATAGCCTTCTATAGCCATCTGTTTATTTTATTCGCCGCGGTTCTACATAGACTATGATCAATTTTTAGCCTGACATCCTATAGCTTCGCCTATCGCCATCTGTTTATTTTGGGAAGTTGTATACTAACCTCTTGATTTCTCTTGTATTTGTGTTGTTGGGATGATGTCTCATTGATGTATATATACCTCCAAATCGCCAATTATTCATAGTTATGAATCAACGATGGTGAGATTTGCCTATCTATTTCCATTACATTATTGATTCGTCTGTTATCGTACTGTCGCAATATGTTTGAATTGAACGTACGTACATTTGCACTATTTAACAGTTAATTGGTTTATCTAAAAATAAAATTAAAACAAAACAGAAACAGAACAAATTTTCAGATGAAAAGATAATATTATAAACAAATGAATAAATAAATATTATGCTAATCGGTCTTGACAAACAATTACCGATTTAATCATTAATGCATCATATGCATGTTCAGGTGTTTTCATCATATACATGTATCATATCACATAAAATAATGTACTAAAATATTGATAACCTGTTTAAATATTTATATCTAACAATAACAGTATAACAGTATAACTGTTACAATTAAAGTTTTTAAATGTGGTGTAATATACAGGTTAATTAAATAGTAATATAATATTTCACACAGAACGTACCGAAAAGTAAGCGTATTACACGTATAACACGCTTATATGGGTTGGTGTATTTCATAAAAGATTTCACACAGCAATATTATAAACAAACTGGATATACAGTATGTTTGCGAGTCAGAATATGAATGTCAGAAGCATAGGGAAGAGGATATAACATTTTCTAACCAGTAAAAACCTGAGGTAAAAACGTATGAATGGCCATTACTGGGAATATGACTGCAAGCTAGACCTTTAACCCAGTTTGGTTGTGCGGGATGTTTAAGCACGCAGGGTCGTCAGGTCGGGGTGTGGACGTTAAATCGGATCCGTAGTCTAGGGAAAGCGCGACGCTCTATGCGCGTATCAGAACCCTTGGAACAACTGAGGGTGCGAAGGTTTCCAGTAGCAAAGCAACGTTTCTGTCCCTCTCCAACACAACCTCATGTTTATAGGAACAGTTGAAATGTTCCCTATTTATCCTGATCGATCGACTTAATTTGCAGAACAAACCTATTCGATGTATTGTAAGATTGTTTCCATTCTTAACATGCATGACATATTTGCCACTGCACGTTAAAAAAACAACCATTAATCAATCAGACTGAAAATAAATTTAGTGTTAACTACAGATATTGAAATGTTGCTCTCTCTCTTCGATAGACAATCATAAAACAGCAAATAAATAGAAGTTGATAGAAAAAATAGTTTCAATTTTGTAATTTTTAACACAATCAAAATTAAAACTTTACGCAAAGGTTTTAAAAAGATAAGTGACAAACAATCTGAACAGGAAAAACAACACCAGTGGATGACATATCAACACCGGTGAATGACATATCAACACCAGTGGATGACATATCAACACCAGTGCATGACATATCATAAACTAGTGGATGACATATCAACACCAATGGATGACATATCATAAACTAGTGGATGACATATAAACACCAGTGGATGACATATCAACACCGGTGGATGACATATCAACACCGGTGGATGACATATCATATACTAATGGATGACATATCAACACCAGTGGATGACATATCATAAACTAGTGGATGACATATCACCAGTGGATGACATATCAACACCAGTGAATGACATATCATAAATTAGTGGATGACATATCAACACCAGTGGATGACATATCAACACCAGTGGATGACATATCATAAACTAGTGGATGACATATCAACACCAGTGGATGACATATCATAAACTAGTGGATGACATATCAACACCAGTGGATGACATTTCATAAACTAGTGGATGACATATCAATACCAGTGGATGACATATCAACACCAATGGATGACATATCATAAACCAGTAAGTCCATAATGATTACAATTTTTTACAATTGAAACTCGTTTGTAAGCGTATTTCCATCCCTAAATCTGCACAAATAACTGATCAACAAACTATCAGAGGCTCTTAGAGCCTGAAACGCTCACCTGTCAACATAATTGAAATGATAGGCAAAAACTCGAAAATTAGTCAAACCATTGTCATTTAAGGGTAATAGTTCATGTACAGAGCCAGCCGATTGATTTAGTCATTTTAACACTGTTAGATTGCTGATCATTTTTACTGTTTTCAGTTTCTAACTACCTACTAGTACTATAGTTTTAAGAGATAAAAGACAAAAACTCAAAATTTACTAAAAATTGTGTTTCAGAGCATTTAGGACTATAAGTGGTCATCATATGCTGTCGGTCATATGTAGATATTGCTGATAATTTTTGTTGTTTACTTTCTGACTCGATGTTATGCACAGTGACACTGTGTGGTTTATCCCATCGAGGATGAGAAAGAAAATTAAAATTAACTATACATATATAGTTTGTACAATTATCTCAGAAAAAGATGAAGTTACATCAGTCAGCTAATCAAGGAAAGGATTCGTTCTCTTTTCATATATTCTCTCTTTCTTTTAGAATTTCTGGTACTGAATTGTTAAAGGATTTTTTACCTTTTAACAAATTAAAAAAAACTGATAGAAAAGACTTTCTTACACGATAATATTCGACTTTTTCATTCAGAGTATACATGCAACACCGCCAGTGACAACTTAACTATGACGGTCTCCGGTATAATTTATCTTCACTCTGGCCGGTCCAATAAATATTTCAACAACAACAATAATACAAACGCCACTTACACATTGCATTTTACTCATTAAAAATATCCACAGTAATACATATATATACATATATCTGTAGTCTATTCATATCATATATGTTTGAATGGGAGAATTGTAACTTGATCCTTCAGCTTAAGTTATTTAAATGTCATGACGGGTGTGAATCCTAAATATAAACGCCTGTCATTTGTTTATGCTAGCATGCACTGATTGCACATTAGATAACAAGCAATTACGCAAATTCATTTGGTAAATAAATATTTGATAATATCAAAAATGTAATTGTACATTATAATTTATAATGACAACGGGCTTATTTTAGCCTGAAGTAAACTATACAAATGATCCAATATATGGACATTTTTAAAAATATCTTCCGGTGTGTATTAAATTCATAACCATTATACCGTGAAGTATTGTTTCCCTCTGTTATGGCGTTAAAAGTGTACACAGGGAAGGAAGGTAGGTATTATAACATATTTTACATTTCTTCATCAACACCCAATTTTTTAATTAATGACAAACAGTTAGATATGACATTTCGACAACATTACTACTGACGTGGTTTCTATATGAATATGTGGCGGGATCAAATCGTTATTTACATCACATATCTCAAATCTCTCCCTTTATATTCACAATCATTAGATCAACAAAACGTACATTAAATTTATTTGATACTTCAAATTAAAAAAAGCAAAAGTTGAATACATTTTCATGCCATGAAATTGCCTCCGTTGAAATTTTGCAAATATCCCATAGGGCAAATTACACGGACGATTAATAATAACCATTTGGTATATGGCTGTGTTCTAAGCGACACGTACTTGCAGGTCATCAATTAATTTGTTGAATGAAATCAAATCTTTAACTACTAATGGATGCCGTAGGAGGTCTACCGGAGTTTTGAGCGAGGATTTCTTGGCATGTCACAGACAGAAAAATCAGGGTTAGAATTCATAGAACATGCAAACAAGTTGCAGTGGCGAATATTTCATGGATATTTTGGACACAGACAGGGTTACCCCGGCACCCTTTGTCAAAAAAAAAAAATCCTTTTGCTTCTATATGCCTCAGGACTTTTAGTTTTGAATTGTAGTTTCACTTTCCATATTCCATATTTATTCTAATGTAAGCTCCACGTGGTAAAAATCACGTGATGCAGGAATATATTATCTTGGAGTTTAGGCTATTTCTTTCTTTTCGGGCGGGGATTTCAAGTAGACAACATGCATGTGTATAACGGCACTGTATATTTTCTTTTTAAATAAAGAGAGTTGCCGGTCCTGTACACGAATAGATCGGTTAGAAAGCAAGGTTTTAATTTTAATTAGATTGGAAAGCTTAATTCGAGATTTGAAAATGGAGAGCGCGAAAAAAAAGGGATAGGTTGTTCCACGGGAATATTTTATCTTATGAACTCTACATTTGAAAGGTTTAATTTTTGGTTTGTTTAATTAAAAGAGAAAACAAAAAATGTTAGACAAGTTGTTAATGTCTTTCTTCCTTTCTCCCATGCCAAGAAATTGCCTCCGTTGAAATTTTGCAAATATCCCATAGGGCAAATTACACGGACGATTAATAATAACCATTTGGTATATGCAAGGAGGTTATATGAGATCTCATATAACCTCCTTGGTATATGGCTGTGTTCTACGCGACACGTACTTGCAGGTCATAAATTAATTTGTTGAATGAAATCAAATCTTTAACTACTAATTGATGCCGTAGGAGGTCTACCGGAGTTTTGAGCGAGGATTTCTTGGCATGTAACAGATAGAAAAATCAGGGTTAGAATTCATAGAACATGCAAACAAGTTGCAGTGGCGAATATTTCATGGATATTTGGACACAGAGAGGTAACCCGGCACCCTTTGTCAAAAAAAAAACTCCTTTTGCATCTATGTGCCTCAGGACTTTTAGTTTTGAATTGTAGTTTCACTTTCCATATTCCATATTTATTCTAATATGTAAGCTCCACGTGGTAAAAATCACGTGATGCAGGAATATATTATCTTGGAGTTTAGGCTATTTCTTTCTTTTCGGGCGGGGATTTCAAGTAGACAACATGCATGTGTATAACGGCACTGTATATTTTCTTTTTAAATAAAGAGAGTTGCCGGATCGAATTTGATGTTTGTTACATTTTTGTAAAGTTTAATTAAATTTATAGAATTTCCTAAATTACAATATATAAATATTTTAAACTGATACTAATTATTTAATAGGATAAATTGCAAAGATTTATTTTCAAAGATACGTAATCAGAATGTCAAAATCGGAATATACGAACAATTTAAGGTAACGAGTTACATTAAAGAAGTTTATAATATTTAAAGCTGTTGATTATAATTAATAAGTCAATGTACAAATTTCGTACCAATTAATTGAATTAAAAGAAGTTATTCAAAAAGTCAATTAAGTACAGTATAAGTAAAATTATACAAATGATAAAAAGATCAATATAACGACTTAAAGAAAAATATTAAATAATACGTAAAGAATGAAACATATTTGACAATTAGTCGTTTAGAACCATTCACAGTATTATAATGAAAGTCACTAAAATATAGCATATTTAAATAAGTACAACATTATACATTTTTTAAAATTACATCAATGTTCATTGAGTACTAATAAAATTTGACAATGTAGAGTTATTATACTCAAATTCAGTTATTACAATCAGAAATGATACAAACATTGAAACTTATAAATGCATTGCAATCATGATTCATTCTAACTAATGCTACCATAGTTTAACTCTTATCAAATGTATGCATTTAATGAATTGTAAATCATATACATACTTGAAGATTGCTATACATTGCAATTCTAACATACAATAACAATTCATACCATAGTTCAATGACTAAAGGAAATATTATATCAAACTATACAACATGTCTTAACCAAACATGTAACCTGATCAAGGAAATGACTGAAATGAGCGAGTCAAACTCTGCACTAGTCTAGAACAGTAATACAAGTAATACAACAGACATCAGATCAATAAATGAACTGAGTAAAACAAAATGAGTAAATGAACTATAACTAAATGAAACGAAACACAGCAGACCAAGTAGACTAACCAGTAAACGGTTATCTATCAGATTAATACGCATCACAAGTCTGACAGTACTAAATGAATTAAGATATGAAGTACACACTAATCATATCAAATAGTAAATTGAGCAAAATATAAGACATGTATACAGAATAACATAGAATGTTACTGTTACATCCAGTACGAATCACACTGATTCCAACATTTGTCATTAGTCATTGATTATAGTTACTAGTTCTGACATTGGTTGATAATGTTTTGAGAATGAAGTTTACCATTAGCTTGTCATAGAATTGAAGTTTCTTGTATAATAGATATTCCAATAGGTTGTTACTGAATAATATATTAGTTGTTAATTACATTAGATGTATTACATCTTATACAGTAAGTCATTGATTAATACATTGAGCTTTTCTTAAGATTTATTATTAAGTATTACAGTTCTACGAATTTTCATGATAAGTTGTATAGAAGTTAATGTATTCACATTATCAAATTAAGATAATAGTACATTGTTCATTAGTTAAACTAGTACATGAAATCAATGAATACGCATTTGACTTGTTATTCAAACGTTGTCAACGAGCTGTACACTGTTATGATCTATCTCTGTTGAAAGCTATAACAGAGCTGTTACAGTATCTTAAGTTCAATCGTTGAGATAATATCAGTACTTTACAACGTTAAGATACAATAGTTACTGAATTTAACAAGTTTAAAGTTAAGTCTAAAACATGTATAATCAAGAAGCTACATACATCAAGAACATAACTAACTCAAGAGTAAGTCAGAACTATAGAAACTATCGTATTTAACTACTCAACTACTTTAATTGGAACTGTACTTCTTTACCAAATCTAGCTTTGTAATAAGTCTGTTATATGCTTAGCTAGTAATGCTTCGAACTCAGTTTGGAAGTATTTATTGACTCATGATTTGGATAGTTCATGATGTATTTATGAGTATTTATTCATGATGAATTTGTACAGTATTTTGAAGTATTATTGATAATTGTATTATCTGTAATTTGAGTATTTAATGTATTTATTGACTAATTAGTTTTGAATTGTAGTTTCACTTTCCATATTCCATATTTATTCTAATGTAAGCTCCACGTGGTAAAAATCACGTGATGCAGGAATATATTATCTTGGAGTTTAGGCTATTTCTTTCTTTTCGGGCGGGGATTTCAAGTAGACAACATGCATGTGTATAACGGCACTGTATATTTTCTTTTTAAATAAAGAGAGTTGCCGGTCCTGTACACGAATAGATCGGTTAGAAAGCAAGGTTTTAATTTTAATTAGATTGGAAAGCTTAATTCGAGATTTGAAAATGGAGAGCGCGAAAAAAAAGGGGATAGGTTGTTCCACGGGGAATATTTTTATCTTATGAACTCTACATTTGAAAGGTTTAATTTTTGGTTTGTTTAATTAAAAGAGAGAACAAAAAATGTTAGACAAGTTCTGAATGTCTTTCTTCCTTTCTCCCATGCCAAGAAATTGCCTCCGTTGAAATTTTGCAAATATCCCATAGGGCAAATTACACGGACGATTAATAATAACCATTTGGTATATGCAAGGAGGTTATATGAGAAGGAGAGAGGACGAAATACGCTAATTACACATAAAATGTTACCGCCTTTTCTGTAAGTGGGTGTTAATTAGCTGAGATCGATTCGGTTGCAGAGGGAGACTTTGTCCCAATTACACATCCGAGTAAGAACGGAAACACCCGAAGTGTTATAAACCGACCGAGATTTTATAAAATAAGTCTGAGATCATAGCTCAATTCTCGACAGTTTATATATATATAGCCTTAACTTACGAGAAGTGAAGGTTTGACCAACATACCAGGCTATTAAAAAATACACACCGGATGTTTTTTGTTGACGTATTTCAGTCTCATTTGGTCATGGTCGCCGATTTATTTATAAACAATGCCTAAGTGTTGGAGTTCGAAAAAGAATTTTGTCTACAAAAATTCTGCATCTGCAAGACAAACGACTCAACCGACCTGAATTGCTTCGTAACTGATGTATATATGGAATTAAAATTTAAAACATAAAATATTTATAAAAATGTGCAAGAAAAATGTCCGTAAATAAATGAATAGACACGCTTTCCTGTCTTGGTATCTTTATTAACAAATTGATTTTTTTCTAATTTTTTTCTATATATATTACAACCGTGCATGTTATTACAGGAGACCTCAACATCGTCGAAGACCGTGAGGTCATAACTTTTTTTAAAGAAAGGACCGAAATACCGTCCTCCATCTATAATAGATTGGAAACAGTGTCGTCAGGTCATTAAAGACGCTCTGTCTGCCTACTGTAAAATTGGTGCAAACGTGAAAATCGGATAAAAATCTTTAGACAGTTATTTGAATAAAATTATGAATACTGTTAATATTCGAATATCTCATTTAGAAAACAATTCTGAAATTAATAATAGGATCCATGATATTCCCATTTCAAGAATAAAAATAAACTCAAGGTACTCGCAGAGGGTTTGTGTTCGTACCGGCAGACAAGGCAGCCAATAATGTAGTGGTGGTGTGACGCATATACTACACGGAAGTTCTTCAAAACGAAATTATCAATTCCTCTACATTTAGGTCCGTTCGCACCACAGAGAGTCAAATCGTTAACAAGCATACCACTACCACTACCCAACTTAAAGCATCTTCCGAACATTTGAAAGTCCCTACCATGTACTGGTTACCGAAATTACACAAAAACCATTTAAATTCCGTTTCATCTCCGCATCGAGTAAGTGTTCTACTACTAATCTATCAGTTCTTCTAACTACCTCCTTACTACTATCAAAGAACTGGTTATTAACTTTTGTAATAAAGCTTATGAAAATAATGGTATTAATTATTTTGGAGTGTTAAAATTCTTTAGAGGTTTTAGATAAAATACATGCTTTTGATGGTCCTTATAATTCTGTTGACAGTTATGATTTTTCTACTCTGTACACTACACTTCCACACAATCTTATAAAGAAAAAGTTTTTGTATTTGATAAAATGGTCTTTCGAAAAATCTCATTGTAATTTTATTTGCTGTAACTCGTTTAAAGCCTTTTTCTGTAACGAAAAAGGAAAATATGCTAGATACACTTACTGGAAATGTGAGGATATGATTGAAGCTTTAAATTTTCTGCTAGATAACATTTATGTACGTTTCGGCGATAAAGTGTATCGTCAGGTAGTAGTATTCCTATGGGCACTTACTGTGCCCTTTCAACAGCAGATTTATTTCTATATTGCTATGAATCTCAGTTTATGACCAAACTCAGTAAAGACCCATCATTGTTATATTTAGTTGATACATTCAACAATACCTACCGTTACCTGGATGATATTTTTCGTTAAATAATCCAGAGTTCTCTAAATATACTTCCGAAATTTACCCAAAAGAACTTACTTTAACTAAATCTAACATAAACAGCAGCAGTTGCCCTTTTCTAGATTTAGACATTTCAATTTCTAACGGAAACTACATACTAAAATTTACGACAAAAGAGACGATTTTTCATTTCCTATTGTTAATTTTCCATTTTAGACGGCGATGTGTCTTTGGCTCCATCATACGGTGTTTATATATCCCAACTCGTTCGGTATGCCCGTGTGTGTTCTGATGTCATAGATTTTAACGAACGTAATCAATGCATCACTAGGAAATTATTGTGTCAGGGATTTCGATACCATAAATTACTTAAAACTTTTACTAAATTCTTTCATAGATACAAAGATTTGATTAGTAAATTTGGCTGTACCTGTAGAAAACTTATTAAAATGGTATTTCACATCCTAAATTTTACGGTAATATTGTACTTAAAGCGAGGAAATCACTATGTGATCCGTGTAAACTCATCGAACCTTTAAACAAACTTATAAGTAAGGGTTATCGTACCAATATTGTAATTAGATCTCTGAATATAGTTTACATTGGCACTAATATCGATTTTGTCATTAGCAAATTAAAACATAACTAAGTTGTATCTTCTTTTGAGGCGGGATGTTTAGAGACACACACGTTATTTTTATCTCTTAAGAAGTAGCTCCTCACTATCCTACTACCTGTAGATACATTTATTTTGGCATTGCACAAGTCATGTCTTCTCTGACTGTTCATGACGTTAAAATACTAAATCCCTGGGATGTGTTTTAGTTGATTTTAGTCTCTGATGCATGATTTTTATCATTAATTGTTTTGGCTTTTAACTAGCTGTCAGTAACTGCGAGTACTC
Source organism: Mytilus coruscus (assembly GCA_017311375.1). NCBI lineage: Eukaryota > Metazoa > Mollusca > Bivalvia > Mytilida > Mytilidae > Mytilus > Mytilus coruscus. The sequence goes on along the minus strand of CM029600.1, from coordinate 94,802,416 downwards.
TCAAATCGTACTTTCTTTTAATTCGACCTGTTGATACTATTTTTAATACTTTTTGTTATTTTATATTAATATGGATCTTGTCTGTATACCAGCTTTGATTATTTGGAATATCTACTAATTTTCACTTCTTCATACTACATTTGTATGAACATCAAGATTATTCTCCTTTAATCTGTACAGGAAGTTTTATTGTTGATATTTACCCTTATGTATCTAGTGTTAAATTAGGTATTTATATGACAGACCTTTCTTGGTATTCCTAATTATTGGAAGATTTTATATAGACAGAAAAGTATACCTAAAACGACAAAGTTATTTTTCATTTACCTGTATATATTATGAAAACCGGTTTTTCAAAAGTGATTATTTTCTAAGGGTTAAATATTTTGTGGTGGTGTATTGCCATGGCTTTATTTGGACTTGTTTGTTTGCTTTTTGGCCTTGAATGTTTGTCCCTAATATTTTATTAACTATGTATTTACTTTCAGGTATCACAGATCGAATTTATTCGTTCATAGTGTGTTAATTTACGTTTTGATTGAGTTAAGCCTTCCAATTGATGTTTTATCGTGTGTTTTCTATGTTGTGATGTTATACTATTGTTTCAGAAAAAGGGAGAAGGTTTGGTACCATTAAAACGTTTAATCCCGCTGCAAATGTTTGCACCTGTCCTAAGTCAGGAATCTGATGTACAGTAGTTGTCGTTTGTTTATGTAATTTATACGTGTTTCTCGTTTCTCGTTTTTTATATAGACTAGACTGTTGGTTTTACCGTTTGAATGGTTTTACACTAGTACTTTTGGGGCCCTTTATAGCTTGTTGTTCGGTGTGAGCCAAGGCTCCGTGTTGAAGGCCGTACATTGACCTATAATGGTTTACTTTTATAAATTGTTATTTGGATGGAGAGTTGTCTCATTGGCACTCACACCACATCTTCCTATATCTATGGCCTTAAAAGAGTATTGATTAAGAAGAAATCTACACACACCATGTGTATTGTCGGAAAAAATCACATATAGAGAGGTACCAATCTACATGCCTGGTAATCCTAGTATTAATGTACAAAATGCATGTGTTAATTTTCTGACATTTTACCGTTTTATTAAGCCAATGAAGTTCTGGTTTTAACAACATCTTAATTAAACTCAGTGTATAACAAGGTATTGATTTGGCTTGGTCACATTGAGAATTTTCAAAAAAAAAATTGTTATCATATTTCTTTATTTTTTTTTTTTTTTTGTTCCTTTGCTTTCAGTGAGAGCCCGTCAATTTAAAGGGAATAACAATTAAAATATTGGAAAATAAGATGAACCGATGCAAAAACATTTAATTTTGCACAGAAACAATTTTATGAGAGGAAAACACTGCCATGTCCTGATGTCTACAGCATATACCTACTGAGACTTTTTGGTGGTTCTCGGATAAATTCCTCTGTTTCAATAAAATTAAATCGCTCTGGTCGCAACCGGTAACTTTAACAAAGGTTCCTCACATATTCTTTTCGAGGATATAACCTACCATTTTCCATTTCCAGGAGCCAACATGGGAAGGGAAAATCTAAGCGCCTATGCCTATATCTACAAACTAACGCTATGAGAAACAAATTTTTCGCTGGCTCTCGACAAATTTCTCTTCGTTTCAATTACAAATATTCGCTCCGGTCGCAACAGGTCACCGTAACGAAAGTACCTCAAATATTCCTCTATTTTCTATGATATAACCTACCAATTATCATGAGCAGCGCCATACAGGTGAAGCGAAAATCTTTGTTTAAAGCAAGGTGGGGTTCAGTAGAAATTGCATTCTTAAATTTCTTTAAACCCTCATAACTTTGTCATTTGTTAGTCGATTTTCACCGTAGTTAGACGATATACTTTCGAACTTCGCGTCAAATGATATTGCACAATAAAAACACATTTAAACTAATTAGTATAGATAATTACACCTGTATTTTAACGACCCAGTCACCGATTAGAATCACGTGACATTAGCAATTCTCCTAATCACACGGACTGTTCGCGGTAACAGCCTGGTACATCAGAGGGCCATATCAAGTGGGTGATGAACATGTCGGTTTCTTTATATTTTTATCATTTTCTTCTGTTCTAATTGCTATCCTGGGGATGCTAATTTCATATCAAGCAGAGTGTTCACTCTCTTTCTCATATAACCTCCTTGGTATATGGCTGTGTTCTAAGCGACACGTACTTGCAGGTCATAAATTAATTTGTTGAATGAAATCAAATCTTTAACTACTAATTGATGCCGTGGGAGGTCTACCGGAGTTTTGAGCGAGGATTTCTTGGCATGTAACAGATAGAAAAATCAGGGTTAGAATTCATAGAACATGCAAACAAGTTGCAGTGGCGAATATTTCATGGATATTTGGACACAGAGAGGGTAACCCCGGCACCCTTTGTCAAAAAAAAAAAAACTCCTTTTGCATCTATGTGCCTCAGGACGTTTAGTTTTGAATTGTAGTTTCACTTTCCATATTCCATATTTATTCTAATGTAAGCTCCACGTGGTAAAAATCACGTGATGCAGGAATATATTATCTTGGAGTTTAGGCTATTTCTTTCTTTTCGGGCGGGGATTTCAAGTAGACAACATGCATGTGTATAACGGCACTGTATATTTTCTTTTTAAATAAAGAGAGTTGCCGGTCCTGTACACGAATAGATCGGTTAGAAAGCAAGGTTTTAATTTTAATTAGATTGGAAAGCTTAATTCGAGATTTGAAAATGGAGAGCGCGAAAAAAAAAGGGGATAGGTTGTTCCACGGGGAATATTTTTATCTTATGAACTCTACATTTGAAAGGTTTAATTTTTGGTTTGTTTAATTAAAAGAGAGAACAAAAAATGTTAGACAAGTTCTGAATGTCTTTCTTCCTTTCTCCCATGCCAAGAAATTGCCTCCGTTGAAATTTTGCAAATATCCCATAGGGCAAATTACACGGACGATTAATATTAACCATTTGGTATATGGCTCTGTTCTAAGCGACACGTACTTGCAGGTCATAAATTAATTTGTTGAATGAAATCAAATCTTTAACTACTAATGGATGCCGTAGGAGGTCTACCGGAGTTTTGAGCGAGGATTTCTTGGCATGATATACTTGAATGGCTAAGTTATACAGTACTATAAAACACGTGTACTTGAACTTTCTTATGAGTTATATGGTTTGCTACTGACCCTATACGGATCCATAGAGGGTTACTAAAATCCATAGGGGGTGAGGCCGAAGGCCGAATCTCCTATGTATTTTACTAACCCTCTATGGATACATAGGGGTCAGTAGTGAACCGTATAACGAATTTATCGCACACGGGACTTTTTCTGCTAAATTATGTATAAAAATAAGCAACGAAATGCAAAAACATTAACCGTTGACGTCACTATTAATAGTAAACGTGACGTCATGAACCCATATGAAATCTACTGACCACCCTACGGATCCATAGAGGGTTACCGCGTGACGGCGTTAAACCAACCATAATGTCATAATGTACCCGAAGTGCGATGATGTAAAATATACTCCTTATTGTATCTTATGAAAATCTTTAGAAATGTACTGCTATCATAAAATGGTCTTCTCGTAATCTAAATCGCAGATAGCTTTGCTACAGTGACCTTAACAACGAGACTTCTCGTTTCAACTTCGACAACTGTACCGCGCAAGTGCAAGGGAAAAAACAGCGATGAAAGAAAAGGTAAACAAACATGTACTGGAAGGAAGATAGTATTAATTGATTCTATTAAAAAGAAAAAAAATATATACACCAATTGTTTTAACAACTGTGACAAAATGTATTAGCAAATGGAAACGCTTGGAAAATATAAAGAAAAAAAAACATCGCTCTATCATAATAATCATCTCACTTATTTTTTCACGTGCTCTGTGATTTTTTGTTGATTGTTTATTGAAGCCACGATCGGCAACAAAACCCGAAATTCAGCAATCAATGTTTTCGATCAACAATCACTGAATGAAATATTTGTTGCGAATTAGGACTTACTTTAGTCATGGAAGTTTTATATTGACAATATAATACTTCCATGGTTTAGTATATATATATGGATGCATTGGTTCAATAATTTCCTCAACGTTAAAGTTACAAGTTACCCATTTTATTATCTAAGATGTATTTGGCAAAACCTCTCGGAAATTTGGGCCCTCGATGCTCTTCAACAATTTGGCCCTTTCAACTTTTTTCAATTCGAGCTTCACTGATGAGTCTTTTGTAGACGAAACGCACGTCTGGAGTACAAACTTTGATTCCTGGTATCTATGATGTTTTATTCATTCATATGACTTTAAAGAACATTTAATAACAGTCAGTATAGGAAAAAGTACTCAACATTATGATAATGGTACTTCAAATAACAAAAAAAAAAAAAAATTATGAATAACAATTATACCAAATTTAATAATGCTCGCAGTAACGGAAAACAAGCTACAAGACTAAGTACTAATCCTGCCTATTTTCGACAAATGCAAAACAAATTGTTCAATTAAAAACAATGCCACAAAGACCGTATAATGAGCTCTGGGTGTCTGTTCGGTTTCCTCGTGTTTGGGATGCTGTCTAATAGACATAATACCCCATATCTGTAGTAACTAATGCAGTAATAACAGAATTTAAAATGTTTGGATTTACATATAACCCAAGACTCCAATTAACAAGGTTTAACGGTTTTACCACGAAGAAAATCCATGCAAAATATCAGTGGTGATGCATATTTACTTTGATAACTATGTTATATTTTACAAAGTAATTCATTTGTTTCAGTTGGAAGTGAAAAAGATGTGAGAAAAATATTTGATAGGTAAATATAATTATGATAAGAAGCTAACAAAAACATTTATAATAATAAATTATTAAGGAGGGACGAAAGATACCAGAGGGACAGTCAAACTCATAGATCGAAAACAAACTGACAACGCCATGGCTAAAAATAAAAAGACAAACAAACAAATAATAGTACAGATGACACAACATAGAAAACTAAAGACTAAGCAACACGAACCCCACCAAAAACTGGGGGTGATCTCAGGTGCTCCGGAAGGGTAAGCAGATCCTGCTCCACATGTGGCACCCGTCGTGTTGCTTATGTTATTACAAATCCGGTAAATAGTCTAATTCGGTAAGTCACATTCGTGAAAAGGGAAGGGTATTGTAGTTACGACATAAGGAACATATCCGATATCATCTGTGAAACGGTTATTCCATAATGGTCAACCAACTCGTGATGGCGTCCGTAAAATTTACGAAGGGATGATTTCAACCTCACCATTTGGAACTCTTGGTTTAATAGCTTCCTTGTGAGCAGCAATCCTCTATCAAGGAAATCATGATAGGAAACACAAGCCCGGGAATATCGTATCAGTTGGGAGATATATACTCCGTATGCAGGCGCTGCTGGAATGTTGCTACATAGAAATGGAAAGTTCACAATTGGGAAGCTGAAATCATCTCTTTTGTCGTAAAGTTTTGTTTTCAACCGACCCTCATTGTCAATTTCTAGATGTAAGTCAAGATATGAGCTGACATTATACAAGTTCAATAAAAGGGTATGGTCAATTTATGACACACAATCACTTCTTTCACTTAAAAAAAAATAAATAAAATAAACAAGAGGCTCTCAAGAGCCTGAATCGCTCATCTGTAATTTTTGCTGAAAATCTTTTATCAATGATTATTTTTGGTTTCAATATTTATTAATGAGTGGCTTAAAAATGCCATTTCAATGTTCTTTGTATCTGTCATATTTACTTCAAAAGCAAAAAAAAGCATTTTACCCCTATGTTCCATTATAGCCATAGTGGCTATGTTTCTTGACGTGCAAGGAAATAAAATACAAAATTTATACTAGATACTCTGAAACTCATTCAGCCCTAGTTTGGTTAAAACAAATTCAGCAGTTTCAAAGCAGAGGATTTTTTAAAGTAAGGCAAGCAAACTAGATGAACAAAGTGTGAAAAATTGTCTTTAAAGGGCAATAACTCCTTAAGAGGTCAATTGACAATTTTGATCATATTAAACTTTTTTTGTAGATCGTACTTCGCTGAACATTTTTGCTGTTAACAGTTTATCTTTATCTTCAATAATATTCCAGATAATCACCAAAAACTGCAAAATTTCCTTAAAATTACCAATTTAGTAGCAGCAACCCAACAATGGGTTGTTCTGTTCGGCTGAAAATAGTTTACGTCGACGACAGACGACGACGACGGACGACGACGGACGCCAAGTGATGGCATAAGCTCACATGGGGCCCTTGGGGCCCGGTGAGCTAAAAAGGAATATCGCTTTAATAATTTGCTGTTCTATGTTTCAACATTTATATCATGATTTTTATCTGTTTTTAATATTACTAGATTTGGTTTAATATTAATTATCATAATTATACTGAAGAGTTTCGTAATTAAAAAAAAAATGTCGATAACCCACAACCCACAGTACAATTTGAGCGTTCATAATATTACTCCGATGCCGCGGTCTTGTAGACGAAACGCACATCTGGCGAACTGAATTATCAGCTTGGTGTCTTTGGTGTGTTTAAGTGTATGCAAGGGGAAAATCCATAATTACTAAAAAAACATCGTCTAAAATTTACCCCCAACAAAATATCAAAACGTACGTCATAAAAGATATTCAATGCTAAGGGCGAGCCTTTTTTGTCTGAAAAAAAAAAGATTTCCGTTTCCCCCGACTTTCTATGTTTGAATGCCTACTCTTTTTTAATAAGTTTGTACTACCATTGTTGAGCCTAATGCAAATTCATCAACAAATTGTTTTAAATGACAACATTTTTCAATGTCCCAATCAGTGAATGTTCCAAGGATGGGTATACGAGGGAATGATACAAAGTGATCTCTAAATGCGACGTAATTTTATAAGCATGTATCCCATAATATTCATTATGAATTATCATTTCAAATTTATAACAAAATCCGAAAAAATTAAGGACATATATGTAATGATAACATCTACAGAACGGCTGTTTAATTTTTTTGAATCAATTCATCGATGTAATCTTTCTTTAATCGGACCTCCGGTCATCATATTTGAACGACTATTAAAATGAGTATTATAGTGTCAGATAGTTAATAATGAAGTTTTGCAATATTTCTTCTTCAGAAAGCTGTCTTTTGTAAATAATTTTTTTTTTCATCCCTAACGCGTCTCGTCTTTACCTCTAATGACCATAATTTGAAATTTGCCACTAAACGTTGAGCAATAATAAATAACTGATCCTATCATTGAAACCAATCATCCGGCTTTCTTACGTTAACTTCAACTTCTTATACAGCTATAAATATTTGTCAGTATATTGAGAGTACCGCCCACCTACTAGCTTCTTCAAAGTCATGTGATTGTTTCTTGCTTTACTTGACTGTAGTGTATGAACTATGTTATTATAGTTACAACTAAAGGCACATTGATTTGACCTGCTTTGTTGGCCATTTGGTTTTGGTGCTTCTAAATATTTATGCGCTTTAACTACTTAAACTTTAGTGTTGAACGCTTTAACAACTTAAACATTTAGTGATGAGTGCACCTGATGAAGGTTGATCTAGAAACACTTATCGCTGCTTGCATTAAAAATCGTCACATGATATTATCTCTTTGTATATTACTTCATAGAAACTAAAAAAATATATTTTAGCGTCCTGAATTCAGCATCTTCCAAATCAAAACCTACGATATCAACTGATGAAAACGAATATGATTGTAGCAAAAGATACAGGGGCTTAGCTATAATAATAAGCAACGAAAATTTTAAAATATCTCACTGTCGGACTTACTGTGATGACGAAATAAGATTGATGCAAGAAACATTTGGGAAGTGTCTAAAGTTCACAGTTTTAACTTTCAAAGATTTGACAGCAAAACAAATAAATTGGGTTGTGAAAATAGGTAAGTTTGAAAATTTGAACTTTGAATTGATAGACAGGGCACATTGAAATCCCCTATCATATAATTATTATACTTTAAGACTTTCATAAAGTTGTTGTAATTCAAAGAGTAAAGATTGCTGTGAAAATGATAATTTGTTTTTACAGGTTTTAAGTAATTTCATGATGGGTTTCCATGAAAATATTTAATACCAATGAAATACAAAAGTCGATGATTAAAGAATG